>VZTX01014581.1:393243-557742 GCA_013400915.1 Pardalotus punctatus
AGTAACTGCAGTGATGGAGAGGCAATCTAGGAGTGTCTCTTTGGTCAGGCTATTCAGTGTCTGTTCAGTAGCTTATGGGGGCAGATTTCTGGGGGGAGATGAGCCTGGCAGCACTCCAGCCTTCCCCATTGTATTTCACAGAGGGCACTGGATGGGAAGATGACCTAGCAGGCTGGTCCCCAACCCACCAATCCTCACTAAAGCCTTAGTGCTCTTAGGTGGTGGATTTTGAAGAGCAGAGATACTGAACCTGATGCAGAGGTAACCAAAACAGTAATTTCTGAGGTCCCAGCAAAGAATTTTAGCACAACTTGTCCATAAACACCTGAGTAACCCTACTGTTTCTCTGCAAAATATTAAGTGTGTGGTTAAAATATTCTGTTACTCAAAGGGTGGTAAGAAAAGGGCAATAGCTCTGGCAGAGATGTGAGCTGCCCGCTTCATCTCTGAGGGGTTTTGGCATGATTGCTTCCTGCTCACAGTTTAGGCTAGGATTTCCTAAGGAATTTGAGGGAATTAAGCTCAAGAATGTTGCTGCATTTCAATGGGGTTTAGGAGTCTGATGTTCCAAGGGATAAGCTCATGCAGAATGACACTAGTCCAACTTCTGGTGTAATTTCAAACTGATGTAGTTAAACTGATGCAAAAGACAGTATGCATAAGCCTAAGTCTGCGTTCTCTTGGCTTTATAACGGTTTGGTTTAAATTAATTAAGACAAATATTTAAACTAAGGTAATGTAAGTCACTCTTAAACTGAACCTTGAGTATATTTGATAAAATACCTAAGCAGGTAGGCATATTGAAGGTGTATAGATATGGGTATGCATTTTCTGGTCAAACTAGCCTAAATTGCCTCAGTTTTCTTTGCCAGAACGGCATTAGTTCCACAGAAATCCTCTCTTTGGATGTTTCCACAAGCTGTTAAATTATATTGTAGTTTCCTTTAAAGACTGATAGAAGTAAATTTTCTCTTTCATCTACTCTTTAAGATGTCCAACCACTGTGCCTCTACAGACTGTAATATAATAGACTGGGGAGCTGCTCTTGTCTTTAGAGAAAACCATCAGAAGCGCTGGACCTTCGTGTGGTTATATTTTATTCTCTTCTTGACTTTTTGTATTAACTCATCTTGAAGTTTGGTAACACTTTTTAAAATTGATGCTTGTGGTTTCAGAAGGTAAGTGGAAAAGTCAGGATGAGTATGGCCCCACTGCAGCACAGATTTTGGTGGAGAGTCTGGGGGGAGGTTGTGTGAGAGAGCTAGTGCCAGGCTGCCTACTTGTGGAATGAATTTATTTGAGAAGGGATTTCTTCAGCAGCTGGTGGTTTCCTCTTTTGACCTGTGCCACTTCCAAAGAGGGCTCAAGATGGTTTAGTGGTGATGAATTGGCAGACTTGTCACTAAGCTGTAAATCTTGAATCTGCCTTGCTGGGTTGAGGTGTGAACCGAAGATCTAGAGGAGGTCAGCATTTCAGACTGCTGCTGTGTATATCAAACTCTTAAACCTTCTTTAGTGAAGGAAGTACTGTTAATAATAATGATAATTTTTTTTCACTTACACAGTCTCTGCTATTCCAAAATTATTTTATGGATATCTGTCTTATCAAGTAAATGCAATTGAGTTAAAAATGAACAAAAATCTCCAAAAATAAACTACCCAACCCAAAACCAAGAAAAGCCACTGAAGTCAAGCCCTGAATATTTTTTTTCTGATGTGACTTTAATTCTCTCTAGTTCCTGGACAGGTGTAGAAGAAACAAAACATCTCCCTTGTTTAAATGTCACTTATGATACTTGTGGCAGATACTGATGTTTTTGAGTGTCATTCTGGCGTTTCCATTAGGAAGATAGGTTTCTACATAGGCTCTAGATTTTTAGACATGAGGTATTGTTGGGCTGCATATTCTTGTTACATATAAAATACCTAGGTTTTTTTATACCTTATACTTTTTTCAAAATGCCTAAGGAACTGCCTACTTGCCATAATGCAATCTTAAATTAATTCCACTAACTGTGAATGAGCTGCTGGGTCTGTGCTGCTGGTCAATGTCTATAAAAGGTGAAATGATAAAGGGATGAAATGCTGTACTGTATTGGTTAACATGTAAAAAAAAAAAAAAAAAAAAATCTTATTTAAGTGACCACAACATTTTCACCTAATTTGTAGAAACCAAATTAGTTACACCTTCAGTAGATAACATATTTCTAATAACATTGGAAGTTTTAAAATCAAGTGATGTGAAAGTATTTACAACTCCCTATCATTAGCTACTGGGTAGATACATGCATGCTCCTATGTAATTGAACTGAATGAGGAGTTTAAATTGAAATGCTTATTTGTCACACCAAGAGTGAATCCTCTCTTCATAATAAAAGTCCAGCAGATGAAAATCAGCTGTGAGAAAGGGTTGCTCTCAGCAAGAGAGAATTGAGAGAGTATCAACAGAATTTCACCACAGAAGGCTTTGCTCACATGCAATCCCATTATTTCAAGTACAATCTACTCCATCTAAAATTAGCATATATAATTGAATAGTGCCAAAGGCTGAAATAATTTACACTTAACCTCATAGTATTTTTTGTAATTCTAAACAAACAGAGCTATACACATTACCCAAGCAGAAACACCCTCTGGGCTTTATCCCTCTCCATCCCCTCTAATTAAATGGACTTCAGAACTGGGCTTGAGATATTATGATCGCTGAAGATGCTCATCTGGAAATCCTGCAGCTTTTTAACACATAAAATAGTGACCTGTGTCATAACCTAGATTTGCAGATAGCTATTAGATAGCTCTTTTGTGCACTACTCTTGGTTCTGATTCTGAATAACCATGGAAGTGGTAGAACAGTATTGCTGACAATAATAATGTTCATTTATAGAGCTTTTCTATCTGAAGACCTCAGAAGTGCCTAAAATAGTGTTCTCATTTTGCTTAGAATAAATGGAAGTCCCTGGTGACAGCTTAGTCAAAATCACCTAGCTAGCTAATGACAAAATCAGAAATAGCACTGAGATAGCTACACTCAAAACCAGAACCTACCTTCTTGGTCCCTCCTGTGTTCTCAGGATAATCACTCACCATGAGCAGGAGGATCATAAATAGATCTCAAATTTGCACATGCTTCTTTGCCAAAGATCTCTAGTTTTTCATAGCATCATGTATGGGTGTATTCACTCAGTGTTGAAGTAGTGTGGCCCAACTGGGTTAAATACTAAGCCTTTTTGGTGTGGTTTTTGTTGCTGTCAGAGATACTGTCTGACACTTTCCAGGGTATGTTTTATGCTGCTGTGTGCAGAGTTTGGTTGCCAGAGCTGAATCTTTCCTCAGGGAAGCCTTTGTTTGCATGCTTAATTTTTAATCTCTACTAAATGTTAAAGCATTAGTTTAAGCACTGGCAGACCCTCTATTGTGCATTATAGTAAGCTGAAAGGAACAAGTCTGGAGAAGAAGGCAAGACAACAAAATTTCAGTGATTCTATGCAGGGGCTCTTTTTGCACAAGTTGCAGTTTAGCTGCACTTTTCAATCACAGCTTATTGTCTGGTAGCTGAGTTATTCTAATGTGGCTGAGACCAGAATCTAGCCAGGAGGTGTGGCGATTGCTGAGCAAATATGAAGTACATGTGCATTTCTCTGGAGTGCATGAGGGTTGCAGCAACTCAGCAGGTAATTCAGCCACCCTCAGGGCTTGACCTTATATTTTGCATCAAACTATGAATTTTCATTGTGAGTCCAGTTTGAATTTTTTCATTCTTCTTGTTAATTTGTTAAGAAGCAGCCACGTATGAGGTCTTAGGTGATATGGAAGAAAATCTGGACTCAGGCCTGAGAAAACTTCGCCTTAGGTTTAGCTCTTGTGCAGAGCAGCAGCAGCTGGGCTCTTGTACCTGCATGGGGCTCCAGTGGTGTTATTTTGGACTCTGTTTCAGGTGCAGGAATCAGCTTCCCATGCTGCTCTTTGAGGGTTTGGGATCAAAATAGATCACTAATATAAGGCAGGTTTTGGGAGACTGCAATGATGTTTTGCTTTAGAAAAAAGAAAAGAAACTAGCTAGTAATTGTGTGTACAGTGCTTTTGTTCTTCCATTTTGCAAGAAAAGTGTCTGGTTGCTTCAGCCCATTCCCAAAAGCAGGAACTTGCGGCCTCAAAACTGGCTTTCAACAAGGCTTCCTGTTCTCTTCTTTTCTTCTTTCCCCCCCCCGGGGGTTAAAAATAGCAAGCAGTAAGAAGTGATATTGTATACAAGGCTATTACACTTTTGTCTTGGCCTGCTTAATGTCCTTGACACATACCCATTTCACCCAGGGACAGCCACTATGCAAATTGGCTAAAAGCTCCATTAGGTTGTTCAAGGCTGGGGAAACCCATCTGTCAGTGTCTGTGACACAGCCGGGCTGGAGTCTCACGTGGGAATCTGTCCTTGAGATACCCAGGCAGCTGAGTTTCTTTTAGCCTCTGGTGTTCCCAGAATCAAAGGAAATTGTTGTACGCTCTTTTTCTTGCCGCTGTTTGTGTTTTTATCATTCCTTTTCTACCTTGATCCCTTTGTCAGAAAAGCACAGGCATAGACTGAGAATTAAGAGGGAAAGATGTGGTTTACTTGTTTGTTTTTTTTTTTTTTAGTTGCTTTGCCATAAGAGAACAATTATGCATATTACTTGTGGAAAAATAGAACAGTAGCTATTTGTTGTCCTGAAAGAAGAACAGTTTTATAACCCTTTTCCATATTTTCCTGTGTGATCTGCTGATGACACGCATGAGGTGGGTATTTTAAAAAGTCTTGCTGGGGATCAGCTGCAGTTGATATGTTCTCTGTGAGTGGACCCAGAAGGGCATGATAACCTAACAAAATACCAAAGAATGCACCCATGAAAGGTTTTCATTGAGAGGATTTGAATGTGGGGCCTGGGACTGAGAGTTGCCCCTGCCGAGACAGAGAAGCCCAGCTCCTGCCCAAAGGTTTGGGAGCAGGCTCGAGTCTTCTCTGCTTGGCATCCCCAGGGAAAAGCTCCTGCAACAGCACTTACTGTACATGAGTTGAGGGAAGCCGTTTGCTTTTTCTGCTGGGTAGAGGTCGGGTGGTAGAGTGGCAATTTTGCAGTTTTTTGCTTTCTTTCTGCCAAGGACTCCATTAAAATGCCTAACCAGTGAAGCACACCAGGATGGATGGTACAGATGTAGTTGTTACCCTACAAGTGCTACAGTTAGCAATGTTACAGTGTTTTGTAATATGAGACAGCGGCAGCAAAATAGTTCAGATTTTCATCCCGTTAGAGCAAAAAGACTCGGCATACGGCATCAAAAGTTGTGTCCTTCGGAGTGTGTAAGGGCTATATCGACAGGCCTCTCAAGCTCTTGATTACTTCCAGCTGGTGTCAAAAAAGAGCCCTGAACACACAGTATCTGGCAAAATAGCTAGAGTAACTTCAATGCCCAGTGGTGTTCAGATGTATGAGATAATTATAGCCTTCTCCATAACAGATGCTCTGTTCTCCAGTTTGGCACTTTCTTTCTTCGGCATGCAAATAATTTTCACGACCTAAGCTGATGGCCATTTTGATGATACAGATACAGTTTTTTTCCACCAAAAAGTAAGCAGTTTGGTTTTCATGGAAACACTTATATAGCTGCAAGAGTGGGATTTCCCTTTGTTATCCTGTTGAGGAAGAAGAAAAGTACTTTTGATAGTATTGTGTGGAGACTGATGATATGAAGAGTTAATGTGTTGGTTATAGCCAGGATCAGTATAAACTTCATCTTTCCAGAAACAGAAGTCAGTGATTCAGCAGTTCTTCTTCATATTGCTAAGTGCAACTTATTCAAATCATGTCATATTCTGCTTTCTGTGTTCCAAACCAAGTCACGTAATAAGGAGGCTTTTAGATTAGCATATTAGTTTAAATTTCAGACATACCATTTTAGTTTGCTCTTTTAGGCTCCCAGTGCTTCTTTTTTTCTTTGTCTCTGGAGCTAATATAGACCTTGCTGTAGCATGTAACTCCCACTAAAAAAAAAAATTAAATATCATGATTAGAGATACGGTATATGCATTTTTCTAGAAGTTAGTTGTGGCTGGCACTACACAACCTTTGTTCTCACAGTTGAGTATATTTTCATACTGCCCCAATTATTTCAGTGCCTTTGTGAGTAGCTCGGATTTGCCAAGGGGAGCAGAGGGCTTACAATCTTGCTCAAAGCCATTTCTGCATTTATGTTTTTCTGGCTGTCTGGTCAGACTGCCACATCCTAATGGAAGCCAAAACGTAATTAAACGTTGGTGAGTTGAAGAGTTTGCTTTGAAAAGAGGTGAACTCTGCTTCATGGGACATTTAATTAAAAAAATCTAAAAATGAAAAGGCATAAATATTTGGCCTTCCCTGTGCAAGGGATTCTTGTACATAGGCAAAGTAGAAGATGAAGCAAAATTTTTACACACGTTTTAAGAAATTGGATGCCCAAAGCTGTTGGGAACAAAGAGCCTGCTTTGTCCTCACAAAAATTCCGGATTTAATACTGAAGTCCTGTATGAGAAATTAATATTCTTTAGGGCAAACTCTTGCTGCAACTGGCCCTATGTGCAAGAGGGACGAGGGTGTGCCATAAGGAATATCTTCTTTGGCAGAAGAGGAGGGAAGTGCAGAGCCTTTCTCCCAGCAGGTCCAGGGCACAAGGGCCATTGCAAAGCATAAGCTGAAACCCTTTCTAAATGAGTGGAGAAAATCATGGGACTGTGTAAAAAACCAAAACCTGAGGCTTGATAAGTTTTTCTGGCCTATTTACAAGTGCCTGAGAAACAGATTTTAATTTTAGTCAATACTCACAAGCCCATCAGTGGAGCAGCACAGGGGGACACTGTTCTAAAATAGCTCTAGCAGATGCCACAATAATATGAGTTTTCCCCGCATCTCTCATTTATTTCTTGCTGTGTGTAGTTTCTTACTAAATCTGTTCCCTTGATAAATGCAAAGATGTTCTTGCCATTGGATAGAACAGCTAAATGCAATTGTCACAAACACTAACTGGTTTAACCTTCTTGTTGCATAGATACTGCTGCTGTTAAATATTTCCTGGGATAACAGATATCTTTGAAATGGGTTTTAATGGGTTTTCTTTTCATATACACAGACCATGGCTGTTAAACAATGGCAGCTTGAATAAAAGCTATTCTAATGATAACAGCAATAGTGTCAGTTATTTGGATAAACTGTCAGAGGGAGGCTGGCTGTCAGTGGATCAATTCAAGAGAGCCTAGAAAATTGAGAAAATTAACCTACTAACATAACCAATACCCCAGATCTCCTGAAAGGATAATTATCCTACTACATCTCTTAGAGTGCAAATGTTAATATTGGTGCTAGATGTCAAGAGACCTTCAATCCTGCCAATTTTGCCTTCCTTGAAGGGCTCTCCTTACATAGCCCTGATTGCTTTAAATTCAAAATATGGCAAGTTGATACTGATTTATGAGGCATCTTGGTAATCACTTCCTAACCTTGTCACACAATTGGCGTTATTTATGTTAAAATGTATTAATTGATACAAAGTGCCAACACCACTGTCCACATCCATTTCTGAGAGCTTCCACTCCATCACAGAGTGACAAACGTGAAGAAGGGATCAAGTGCTGCTGCAAGGCAGTGGCCTTCTGCTGAGTGAGGCTGCCCTGAGATTCTCAGGGTTTGCATCCCCTTCTTGGTGGGACTTCTGTGCTCTTCTGCCCAGCATCTCCCCCAGCTTAACAACCTTGTCTGCCCTGGGTGACTGTGGTGGTCCTTGTGTATCGGTTCTGTCTTTCCTTGGTGATGACAAGAGCGCGACCAAACCCTTGGACCAAGCCTTGTGGGAGAGGTGTCTGTGTCTTAGGCTAGGTGGGATGGCAAAGGGACCTGATCTTCTGATGCCAGCCTGTGGATAATAAATGCAGCTACGGCTCTCTTAAGCTCATGGTTGCAGAATACAAAAATTGCGGGCTTATGTTGGATGAAGTGTTGAGAATTCTTTCTTGGTGGTGGTTTTTCTTTTTGTAGGATTTTTTTCCATTTTTTTTTCAAAAAAGCTGAGTTAATTTTAAAAATTGTAAGTAGGAATGATAGTCTGGGAATGCAGGCAGCAAAAGTAAGCTAATTTGGGTGTTCGTTTGAGTAAGATCAGGTGCTGCTTATGAAGATGAAAGTGATTTGTCCTGTCCTGATTTCATTAATGAATGTTGTATGTATATTCGAAAAAGCTCTGATCAATAATGAAATATTTCAGGAACCTCTTGAAATTCAAAGTAATGAAACATAACCAGAAACTGCCACATAATTTTGTTAGTACTTTTATTGGTAATTTTTAAGTGCAGTGAAGGAAACATGGTGCCTGGACTATTGACAAAAAATATATTGTAAAAAAAAATCTTAAACCCATCTATTGTCTGTGAGCATTTCTTCCTTAATATTCAACCTTCTTTTTCTTTATTGTTCTGTTTGTAATGAAGCTAGACGTTATTCTTGTTGCCAATAGTTTGATAAATGGCTTGAGAGGAATCAATGGCAATGGCCTTGTTTGCTCCTTAGCAATTGTGTCAGGGGAGGGGATTTTATGTTTGTTTGTTTTTAATTCCCTTTTATTGGCATAAATGGTCTTTATTAAACATCAAGGTCAGGTCACAAACTTAGGATGTTAGGTAAGAGCTGCTAATGAAGAGGTCTGTTTTTTTTAAGATGTCTTTAAATTTGGACTCCAATGTAAACTGACAGAATATTATTGTGATCAAATGAGTAGCTGATAAATGCTATTTTAGAAAGTGGCCTGCTAGCCTGTTTAACTGCCCTCTGCCAGGGCATCTTCAAGCAAAATGCCGTCCTTAATTTTATAAAAGCTCAGAACATTTTAGGATCAAAATAATGATGTTTGTAATTAGGGATACTAAAATAGAAGCAGTCAGATCCCTGAGGTTTTTTTAAAAAAAAATCGAAAAAACCCTCAGTCTCTCTATACCTCAGGTCTGGTGACGTGGCTGTTGCTCCAGCACGTCCTGGGTGCTGCCTTGGCAATTTGTGACCAAGACAGGCCCTTGCTTCAGGGAGAAGCTATCCCTTTTCCTCAGCCACGGGCACACCATGCAAAAAGAAGAATATGCAAGGCAGTCGATGGAGCTGTGCTAGAACTGAGCCAGCGAAGCGATGACAAGCTTTGGAAGCAGGTTGTCAGAGCTCTGTGTAAGTTGAATCACATTAGCTCCGTGCCCTCCTGTTGTATGCTGTGTCATGTTATGTAACACTGTGATATATGTTTGGGGTTTTCTATATGTGCAAAGGACTATTTATGCTCTCTTATGGAGGAGAAATGAAGGTCCTAAATGAGTTAATAATTTGGCTACCCATTCTCTTTGTGTGCAGACTATGATGCAACTTCAGCAGATTTAATTCTACCCTTTGTTACGTTTGAATTTGCAAACTGACTTCAGTACACCTAATTTTTTGTTGGTCCTCTGGACAAGGTTTTGAAGAAGAAGAGCTATGGCTGCTTTCCATGGCTGTAAAAGCCTGCATGACACTGTTTAGGAAAAGGAAAAAAAAAAGAGAAATATGACCTGATCCTTTATCTTTCAAGTCTGTCATCCAGCCTGCAATTAGCTGCACCTCAGTAGTGCAGGAGGGAGGGATGTGGCCTGCAAAGGAGTTTGGGATTCTCCAGGGTGAAATGTTACAACAGTTGCCAATGAAATGAATCCACTGAAAGATTAGTGTTTATCCGTGCAGAAGGGTGCAAGAATAAATAGGCATCTGATAACACAGTGGTGCCTAATAAAACAATTTGTCTGTAGCATAGGCATTAAGTAGTTTGATTCAGGCCAGAAATGGTTCTGAAGGAGCACTCTGCAGAAAGCAAATCACAATGCAAGTAACAGATGACATACGAAAAGAAGCTGCTTGTGTAAGTGTCCTTTACTGCTAAACTGTTACAGAGATGAAAGTATTCCGACTCCACCTTTAGGAACATATTGTATTTCCCTATTTATGTTTGTTTCCTATCATGTGATGAGGTGCAAGGGAAGGTGTTGCTCGCTAATTTTAGCCTTGCAGACTGTCGCTGCAGAAACCTGGCAGTTAACACTTCGGGAGGGTGGCAGCGCTTTAAGGGAAACCGGGCTACACTGTGTCATCGTTCTCGATGGCACTCATAGCGGGGAGCGGCGGGGGAATATTTCAAAGTCGTGTTTTCCTGTCTTGTGTTAATGTACTAATAGCTTCCTGTAGAAGAATTACTGAAGACTGTAAAAGCATTAATGAGAAAAGAAAAGCTGTCACTTTGGTGAATAAATGTAAGATATAGGGACTGAGAAATGCAGTGAATGCTTATATGTAACTTCAGAGCCATTGCTGTATTTTTTCAGAGCTATGGTACTGAATTGCAAGAATCACTGCAGATTGACTCTCGCCTGTGCTTGCCCGTTTTGCCAACAGGACTTGAAAAAACCCTGTCTTTCTGAATGTTCTGAGTCATCTTTATGAAGCTGATGATGTTTAGAAGGGGGAAGGGAAAGAAAGGATAGAGGATGTCAGAAGACCACTTGCAGCTCAGAAGCCCTCAGTATACAGCCTCCAAAGGAACTTTTGAATCGTGTCGTCCTTGCCAGACCAGTAGGTTGTTGAAGGTCTGCTGGCTACAGAGGCTGTTCAGATGTGTTGGGAGCAGGGTGAGCTCTCAAGATCTGAGACAGGGGCAGGGAAACCTGGGCTCTGTTTGGGAGCCAAAAGCTGTAGCATGGTCCCTCTCAGGGGTGCCATGTTGCTGCATCTCTTTCTTCCTATGCAGCAGCATTTCATCTGTTGGGGGTGGTGGGATGAGGGAATTGTAATGGTAAATGGACCTCAGTGAGATATATATATATACTAGCCTGATAACAGGTTGTTTCTATCGTTGAAAGACTTCTCACCCAGCAAAACTGCATTAGCCCAGGGCTCACGAAAGGAAATTTAGTGGCAAGCTACTGCAAACAAAATATTAGGTATAAGAGGAATAACACAGATATTTAACACGAGTAGAGTTGAGAGTATCGATTTTTTTTTTTTTTTTTTCTAGGATTCCCTTTTTTTTTCTTTTAGGGCAAATCCCTATGAAGAAACATTTTTTTAATATGGACGTTCATTTTTAAGTGTGTTAAAAACATCCAGTGTTTTTAATAATCTGACTGTATTTTGGCAAATGCATGACCATGTTAACAGTGTTTCTATTTACTTGCAAAAGATATGATAGCAATCCTCCTGACTGTGTGGCTGCTGTCTCCTCATGTTTTTGAGGATTGTCCACATAAGACATGGGATGGAATGTTTCACATGAAATGTTCTGAATGGTAGGAAGAAGGTGGAAAAAGAACCACTGCAAAATTTTTCTTGTAAAACAAGAGTTGGGGCCACGCAGCAGCAATTGCACTTTTTTTGGTGGCAGATTTAAAATACACAGATTGTTTTTTTTTTCTTTAATATAAAATTCAGTTCTTAAACTGATTCCCACAAGGATGTTTTTAGAGGACTAAAGTCTAATGGGTCAAATCACAGATGTAGGATGATGATCTGCGTACAACATCTGGTTAGGAAGTCACGAAGTGAAAAGTGTTCTGGGGATATTTGCTCTCTTCTTGTATTTCTCAGGCTGTTCCCTAAGATGTTCCCACCTGTTATTAGCAACACCCAAATGTAAGTCTCTCTGCTAGGCAGGCCTTTTGTTTTCCAAGATGGGGTGTTTCTTACAGAAACTAAGTCTCAGCTCCTGTTATCACGCTCTGCTAATTCTGTTGAAGAAAGATTATCTAGTCAAAGAGTCAGAAGTTAGGAAATACTGGAATTCTTCATGAGCATAAATTTGGATCCTGTGTGAGTAGTCATTATCACGGGGTTATTTAAATATTTGATTGGATACGTTGTGCTTTCCACAAGACCCCAGCCTTTGGTGTATTTAGTGATAGTTTGTAACTACTACTACTACTGTAACTACTATTATTGTAACTAGGACTCAGTCCTGCAGTTGTCCTCTGACCCACCTGCGAGACCTGCAGTACTTGCACTACTGTCTTTCAGGGTCCCATTGCAGTTGTTTTTCAAGTTTTTTTGGACCAAATTCCCCAAAACTGAGGCTTAAGTTGTAGTTAGCACTTTAGATCTATTGTGTGTGACAGTTTTTGACTGAAATTGAGCCTAGATATACTGAGTACCTGGATGGAATATACAGCCCATTGGGACCTATGCCTTGATATGACTGGGTGGGGGAATCAGATTCCCTTCACCATTTTAAGAAGATGAGATTAAAAAAAAATCTGATTTTTATAACTATGGATACATTTAATTTAAAGTCTTACCCAAATTGAGCTTTGATTATCTGATGGTAACTGTTAGTGGCATTAATTGTGCGACTTTTATTCTCAGAGATTTTTAAAGACCTGTCAGTTTATTTAATTTCAAATTATTGAGAACCAGACTGCCCTTAAATTAGTACTGCTTTTTCTTAGAGAGTGTTTCCTTAGTCTACACTATAGATCTTCAAAGAGGCCGAGGAATAGGATTTTCAGTATTTCTAATTCCTTTAATCCAGGGACATGGCATTAATGTAAATACTACTGCTGTTGAAATCTGTGTGGAACATTGTTGTTTAATAATGACTTTAGCAAATGAACTAAACTTGGGGTTAAATCATAGCAGAGGAATAAAGTTCAGATGTCTCAGTTTTAGTAAATCCTTTTTGTGCAGTTGAATTTGATTATAGGATGTACCTGCACAAATCACTCAGTAGTCATTTGTTCTGTAAGTAAACTTGGAGGGCTTTTAGCATACATAATGCGTGAGGTGAAGGAGTTTTGTGCTGAGCAGTTCTTTCTCATAGCAGGGGATGTACTGATATTAATGTTTATGCCCTTGTCTCTGGTTGGCCAACCACTCTCCCCCTCGGTGTTAACCTGCAGTCTTGGTGAGGGTCACTCCCTTTGTTGTCCAGCTTGTTGCGACAGTGCCGTGTTGCAAGCCTTGCTGCAGTCAAGCTAAGCAACATCCACTACTGTCCCTGATCTGTGGAGCTGTTGTCCCAACACAGAAGGTGGGCAAGGTGGCCAAGTCTTGTTTGCCCTTGTTCATCCATGCTGGATGCTCTCATCCCTCACATGCTCGGACACAGCACCTATGAGGCTTTTCTCTTTAGTTATGCTAGGCTGTGGCCAGCCTGTTGACCTCCAGATCCTCCCTCTTCTCAGGGCAGATGTAATGTTTGCTTTTTTCCCCACACATCAGGGACATCCTGATGGCCTCCAGTTGCTATGGCCTTTCAGATAGGCGGGAGCAGCTTTGGGTGACACTGACCAGCTCCCTTGCAGTTCGTGTTCAATAACCTCTCACCGGCTTCCTGGAGTAGTTTCTAACTTAATGCTCCTCTTCCTGGGCAACTTCTCACCCCAGGCTCTACTAAAAAGGAAGGCAGCCAAGAGGACTGGAAGCTGACCTTACCAGCAGAGACTGAGGCAAAGAAAGCACCAAGTGCTTACATTTGTCCTTTGTCACTCGTCCCCTGCCTTGTTGAGCAGTGGGCAAATCTTTTCTTTACTCTTCCTTTTGCGGCCAGCACGCCTGTCAACAAGCTGGTATTCCTAACCAGTTTATCTTTCTGCTCCAGCTGGTAACACTGTGTGTTATTATTGCAATAGTTGTAATACTTGCTAGAAGTATTGTAGTTGCTACTCTTCCCCATTCTGGTCTGGTTTTTTAATGTAAATTATTTTTCATTTTAGACTTGAACTCTGTTTTGGTTTATTTTTTTTTGCGCAACATTTCATGCATATGAGCCTATGACAGTTGTATTAAGTGGTGTTAAGACTTCTAGAATATTTATATGTATCTGATCTGAAATATAAACCTTATTGTTACATGCTATAATCTGAAATATAAACTTTATTGTTACATGCTATAATTCTTCAAGCTTCTATTCTAAAGCATGGTACAACATTTATTAAGAAAATGTATTAAGGAGATTTTCTTTCTTCCTTTGCTTATCCTGGTTTATCATTTGAAATTACTTCAAATATATATTCTTTCCAGAGGAAAAAAAATGCCGACTTAAAAAATAAATCATGCATGAATGAAGAATATTAAAAGGTCAAAAAGCCAGAGAGCTAACAGAAGAGATTGGAGGCAATGTTGCAGTGCAGAAGGAAATTTGATCTTTTATTTATCAGGAAATATATCATTTGGATGAAAAACAGTAAATAGAGGTGGTGGCTTGTTTCAGGAATTTAACATATGTACCCTGTTACTCTGAATGCCTATGGCTTGCAACAGGAGTACCTCATTATCCCAATTAGTGGTCCGTAGGATTTTACACAGATGTGTAACAAAGCAGCTGTGTCCACATATTGCAAAACTCTTCACCTGTGAGTGCTGAAGTTCAGGTTCTTCCTATTGTTACTTTGCAGGGTATGGAAAAAACACATGGCACAGAGCCTAAAATGGTTTAGGCAAAGCATCTTCAGCTGAGTCTGCGTCTGTTAGCAAGATACTTGGCTCATCGTGCCACAACATTTAGCAGAAAATAGTGATGATTTTGGGGAACTGAGAAAAAGCAAGTTGTCACGTTGAAATCAAAGTTCTGAGCTATGAGACATTCTAAGCGTATCAGGAAAAAGAGAGTAGGTTACTTTAACCCAACTGAAAGTTAGTTTTGTGTGGGTATTTTAATTGAGTCAACATTTCTGAGTGCATGAGTCAAATGGCATTTGAAACTTCGGACAAGCACAGTGGCACAATCTGTTGTTGAAGAAATGGGAAGAGGCTGAGAAATCATACCAGAGTAAATATAGATATTTAAATTTCTGTCCCCTCCCCCCCCTCCCCGAAGTGCTTAAAATCAGAGGGAGGGGAAACATTGAAGAAAGAAGTAGGAATTAGATGGGAAACGACTTGCTGAATAATACTGGATTGCAGTGTAAAAAATGATGGGACTTTTACATATCTAAACAGCAGGTCAGGCTTATGCATATTCATGTTTATCTGCGTTCAGATTCAATGCTTTTGAAGCAAAATGGACATTCTGAAGTTATTTTTACTTTTCAAATAAACTTCATTGTTTTTATTTGCCTTCTAGGAAAAACATTAGAATCTCACTAGTTGCAAAGAAATAGTTGTCGTCTGCCAGTGACTCTGAGGGTTACAGAATTTCCATCACTCAGTAGTCCTGTGGTTCCAGGACCTCGAGCCGTGACAACAGAGTGTATGCTGGGCAGTAGCTGCTGTGGCATCTACTTAGACAGGTGGCCAAATATCCCTCTGAGTGGGCTGACCAATTAGGACTTTTGCATCAGTCGGCATTTGGAATTAATATAGGGTGTATCTTGAGAATTTAGTGCTCAGGCTTCAATTCAGCCTCAGGTATGTATGACTTCCTTGTAAGAATATGGATAGAAACAAAAATATGGCAATATTTTGTTTCATGGATCCAAAAAGACAGCGGTGTTGGGGTTTTGTACTCACAGCATGCTTAAGTTCATTCTCAAAACCAATATAATTTACAGAAAATTTAATTTTAAGGGAAAAAAAAATAGAAATGTCTGTAAATAAATTTGCTGTAATTCTTAAAATTCCAAATATAGCATAAAGAAGTTATCTATTTTTGCATTAATTATTCCGTTTATTTAGTAAATTTTGCCTCAAGTGGATTTGATTGATGTCTGGAAGGTATTTTAATCATAAGTTACATTAGATGCTTGTTAAATCAAAGAAAGTTAAACAGCTTTTCCCATACTACCTCCCAAGTCTGCCACATGACATCTAAAGAAAATGGAGATTTGATAAGGCACCAGAATCTGCAGTAACGAAGTAGAGAGTGCTTATTCATCTTCCTTAGCATATGATTTAAAGCCCATCATTGACACTAGCTGAAAATGTAAGTCCTGAAATCCCAGAATGTTCCTGGCATGTCTTGCTCACCTTCCCATGTTCATAATGTTTTGTGTGCTCCTGGGATGCCAGTAATGGGATGCTCATAGCTGCTTTTGATCTGAAGAAGATCTGGAATTCACCACCTTACCAAGTTAAGGCTTGCAGAGTCCCATTCCTTCAGTCTTTCCATGGGCCCCAGCAGTTTCGGAAGCCATGTGTAATGGTGACTTCATTATGAAGTTCTATCTCTTACACAGACAACTGGTTTTAAGAATGTAGAGGAGTATCTAGAATGGGACAGAGAGGTTCTTAACATGGGGTTTCAGACCCAGCTGCCTGCAGGCAGCCCTACAGGTGGCCCCCCAGCTTCCCTGCCTCCCTTAGCCTTTTTTTGGTACAGTATTCAGGGTTGTCAGAAGCATAAAAGTGACGAGTACCACCTTGGCCAACTATGTCCATAGGCTGACACCTTAATTTCAGCTATACTGTTAAATTCTTATCCACACCATATTAGCTTGTTCTTGGAAAACTTTCTAGCTGTCCTGTAAATAACATTACATATATTGGTCTCACAAGGTTGGTTGTCTCCTCTTCTTCCCAAGTGAGGAAGTAGGTATGAACTGTAATGACTTGTGTGGGCAATTTTTAAAAAAAGCTGCTTGCTGTGATGAATGTGCTGGAGGAGTTTTCACTGGAAGCAAAAATGTGGTGAGGTTTGTGATGGCTCATATCTTCTGTGGGCATCCTCTGGCACCCTGCCTGGGACCAGTGTGTTACTGTAGCTCAAAAGGTCTCAAAGAAAACCTGAACTCTGGCTATTGTGAAATGCCCCAGATTCTGTCGTGATGATGCCATGGTGTTGTGGAAAGGAAAAGCTTTTCCCAAACTCTGCGTTCCATGGATTCTTTTGGTTACAGGACAGGAGGCACAACTCATCTTTATATATACTGGGTAGGGGAGGCAGAGCTTCCCCATACACATCTACAAAAGATCATTGTGGTAACATGGGGCGATGATGGGGGACATTCCTGGGGAGCTCTGCCATCCCTGATTCATCCATCCCAACAGTGCTTATATCAACAGTGGTGGATTTCCTGCTTAATTCTTCTATAAGAAAGACAAACTCAGGAAACTTGGGTTGGATCTTGACAAACCTTTTTGGTTGGGCTTTCCTTCTGCAAAATGAAAACACATCTGCTTCTGATCTCTGCTCGCCAAGTTCTCAAGTGGAGAGGAAAGAGATGAGATTGATGTTCAGTTTCATTCTGTGCTGTAAATTCAGGTTTACATGGGGGCTTTTATTGTAGCCAGGTTCTCACACCAGTGCTGATGCCAGGGTGTGTGTGGACGGTGTGCAGAAAAGCAATGCAATGCAGCAAGTGCCTCCTGCATCTCATTTCCATGATGCTTTTAGTCTGTCACATGTAAACAATACCCAGAGAGTAAATTTAGTTTCTCCAAACCAAATACATGGTTGTTTTTGCAAACATTTGGAAAGTTAAGTATCAGCCTCTTGGTCTGCATTTTTGCTCTTAACCTTCAAATGGACCAACAGCTCATTGTTGCCCCAAAACTGGCTATGTGGAAATGTAAACACAAACAATAATTTCTTCTTGAATTTGCTATTTTTCCCTCTGTTTTTTTTTTTTCTCTAACCACAAAGTTGTTGTATCACAAGCAGTAATTGCTGTCATATTTTGATCTGTGGTCTAAAATATTCTTATTAGAGGAATTGCAATGTTTTATTCTCCAGATTGCTCAGATTTAGTAATTTTAAGATCTAGAGTCTGTTCACGTTTAGTCTCAGTACATCAATAAAATATGAATGGATTGGATAATGAAGCAATAACACTAATTTATGTCAAAGGATATAGGCTATTGTTTACGAGTTTGCCAGAGTGCCAAAATACTTTATCTATAGAAAGAATTCTTCTTCTCCCTTGCAGAGGAATAAATAATGCATCCGGAATATTCTGTCATGGGAGCCTCCTGCCATGAAATAAATGGGAGGAGACAAAGCTGTGAAGGTTATTTTCCACTCTGGAAAATATTTATTTGGTGACGCAGCTCTAATTGCTAGTTTTTGGCTTTTTAATGCTAGGGACTAAATTTTACCCTCCTGGCTGGATGTAAGAAGCCCCAAATTCAGAGAAGTTACCATATTTTAGACCAGAGCTACAGGTAGTCTGTGGATGAACAGAAAATTGTTTATGGGGGATGAGTATCTCTATCTGTGGTGTAACAACATGTAGGCAGGAGAGGGTGAAGAGCTGAAGTTGGCAGCTCAGCAGCATCTGTTACATCTATTTAATGACCAAAACCCGGGGACTCAGCAATGGCTGGGGTATTCTCCATCTGCAAACAATGCTCCTGATTTCAGTGCCATTGCTCTGTCCTGGACTGGTTTTTGCTGGGGCCCCTTCATGCCCAGGAGAGATGATCTTCTGGCTCTCCTAATGATACATGCTCTAATCCACTTTATTATTTCAGCTTCACCACTCTTCAAAATAAGCTGCTTTACACCCAACCAATTTGCTTTTGAAATTTCCTGTTGATAATGGTGGTAGTGCAGACTGTTTCAGTCTGTCTTACTGGAAATATGAATATACTGTGATCAGGGAGAAGATTTTGAGGTTTCTCAAAAGATTTTGAGGCTTCTCTAGTGTATGTCACCCTGGCTAGTGACTGCTAAACTCTCAGTGCTCTTGAAGATAACCAGAACAGTGAATTGCTGGAGGTTTTTCTTTGCTTGATTGGTTGGTTTTAATCCAGAAAACTGTATAAAATGAGACCTACTTTGCAGGTACTCTTCAATAAAGGACTTCTTCCTCCTCCTGTAGATGCCTTGATTTCTCTGTATTGTCTACCTGTAAATGTTTATGAAATGCTAAAATCTGCACAGTCATGATTTGGAAGAGAAGTATTTTGGAACAGAGAAAATTGAGCCAAATTGTGCTTGTGCTTTTATTCTATAGATCTCTAATGCTTTGTGCCAGATTGAAGGGAATTGTAAACCTCAGGAGTATTTAGGCTGCTGATTTCAACAGCTTTGTCTGTGAAGCAAAGATCTCAAAGTGTTCTACTGATCTACCAAATGCCAATTTTAATCTGACAGTTGAATTACTACTGTGTCTGTAGGAGGACTAGGTTAGGGCTTTTTTCATAATTTCGATTTTCCCCAAGTGACCTTTTATTTCCTGTGTGAAACAAAAGGGTAAACAAAACACAATTACACCTTTTTCTCATGTACTAAAGATATAATTTGGAATAAAATTAGTTCATTGCATACAAGAAACAAGAACACAATAGCCCTGAGAACACATCACTCTAAGTTTGTTTTTAAATTTAAAAATGTTAATGAGAAAACTAATTTGATTTGGATTTTATTATTTGAAATAATTTCATTCATTCAGTTTTGATACAGTAAAGCAAAATCATTGTATGGAGAAATCATTTTTGTCTGTTAAAGAATTAGGTTTAGCTCTAGTTATTAAGTTAGACTTTAATAATATTTTCTTCATCTTTAAGTAATATTGCAGTCCTTAGTCACATCTTTCATCCAGTAATTACAGAGCATTATATATGCCTTAAGAAGGTAAGGAAGAATCATTACAGATTAGTAAACTGAGATGTGAGGAACTTAAATGACTTGCTTGGGGTAGTGCAGTGATTTTGCAGTACAGAGAGCATAACCTGGTGGCTCTGACTCACTGGGCTTCTTGTATCCAGCAAATCACTTTTAAAGGCCTTGGAAGGAATTCAGAGAAATCAAAATCCTCTTGAGGTGTGTTCCGGTTTTCTTGATTGAAAGAACTGTGAGGGAACAGACTTTGAACCTTATCGTCTGTGTTCGTCTTCTGAGTTTACTCACGTTTTCACATGCCAGTCCTTTACAAATTGAAAATGTTGCCAAGAGGTGAGTTGGTGCTTCTACAGAAACAGTCTAGGAAGCTTTGTTACTGTGCAGAAGGGTTAGAAAACTCAGGCTCTTTTACATCTGTTTATTTTTTCTTTTATGTCTAGGGAAAGACCTGCCTGTATAGGGAAACTACATATCTAAAAGAAGCTCTGTTTTCCAGGCCTTCATTGGCCAGATGGGAGATAGGCAATAGTCATGGCTGGATTCTGCAGGAGCAGTGAATGCCCTGCACACTCAGGAGGAAAATTATAACTTGAGCTCCCTTGACTGCAGCCTTTCTAAAATACATGAGGTGTCTGTGTTGCCCGCTTCAATGTTCATCTTTTATTCACTTTTCTGTTCCACCTATCTATGGATGAGAAATACAGCTTACTTCTGGTGCTGTTCCTCACAGAGGAAGCAAACCAAAGGCAGGAGAGTTGCTGTGACTTTGATCTAATTCTTTTTACTATATTTTCCTTACCACTCTGTTTTGTCTTCAACTGTGATGATTGTCTTTTGCTTAATAGGAGATTTTCTGTTCACTCAGCTCCAAAATCCCATCAACAGACTGAAAGTTGGTGGCATCCTCTCATCCTCTATCCTCTCTGGCCGGTAAGAGCCCTCCAGCTCACAAAAATTACTCCTTCATACGGTAGGGTGTAGAGAGAATAGTGTTTTCCTAATGTGAGCTGTAAAGTGATGTTTGCACAATTTATTTGTATTTACTTCGTCTTATTTTATTTTTCTCAATTGGGAGCTAAGGGAATTGTGTTGCAATTGAGCACTTAGATGAATCTAGCAGCTGGAAAACACTCCATTCAGAGTGAAATGGAGAATGTGTTCACAATTGCTTAAATAACACATGTTTTAATGTAGGACTGTGCATTGTACTCATTTTTTCATATAAAATATGAACAATGATAGGAGAAGTCAACATATCGGCGTTAATAGGGAATCTTTCCAAGACATCCCTTTCAAGTGGATAAAAGAGTACAAATCTGGGATAGCCAAAGGTGACTACAAACAAATTGGCTAGTCCATTAGCATAGCTGTCCAGCTGCATCCTAGGCTCTGAGGCCACTCCAAAACCACAAGCCCAACCGCCTCAGAAGCCTGCCAAGGAGCCAGCTGCTGCTAATAAAGCAGACTCTACAACTTGGCATCTGGGGCCTGTGATTCCCATCCAAAAGGAATTGTATGTGAAAAATATTTGAAATTTGTCTTTTTAAGTAGTGCTTTGCTTTGGAAGGAAAATACTTTAGTCTAAACTAGCAGCTAGTGAAAAACTACCTAAGAGTACTTGGTTGCCATGGAAAGATAAATACTATTCTTCTGTAAGGAAGCTGGATGTTGGAAGGAGGAGCGTTGTTCATTTAGTATCCAAGAGGCTTCTGCTTCAACATGTCTGGGTTATTTACTTAGGAAGACCAAGGTGTATCTCATTATTCATGTTTGGCCGTGTGCAGTTTCATGGGACACTTTGTTTTAGAGAGTTGAACTGTAGGGTTTAAGCACAAGGGTGCATTCCTGAGAATGGATAAGAACTAGCACATTAATTCTCACTTTTAAATAATGAAAACGGAGAAATTTAATTCATTTTTCAAAGACGAAAACAAATCCTATTAGCCATCCATGCTAAATTAATAAGATGTTTGGAATGATCTACAAACCAGTTCATTCCCCACACACTCTCCACTGAATAATGAAGCATGAGAACTGAAAAATGAGTTGGTTGCATTGGTTATGTGAAAAATTAATGGCAAAACCAGCTCTGAATTCCAGCTCTCTTTTGAAGTGAAACATTTAGATTTTGCCTATTTTTTTTTCTCCCTAGAGCTGCAGGTCCTGTGCTCAGTTGTGGTGGCAAAACCTCTTTTCCAGATTTCTACAGCTGGTGTCAGGGTGTTTTGAGCTAGTCTTGACAGTGGTTCTCCTTCTGGCTCTCAAGGCAGAGAAGTTAGTGCTTTGCCCCCCGCTGTGGAGGGGTCTAACATCAGAGCAACGCATAAATTTCCCATTGTCGGGTGTGCAGGTAGCTCCTCAGGCAGAGCCCCACTTTGGCATCATCCAGGATCCTGTACCAAGTGGTCCATATCTGGGATCATCATTAGGTTGCCAGTCATTTCTTTCACTCCAGTTATTACTTGGAGATTACCAGACCAGATCTTTTGCTCATTTGGAGGCAAAGTGCATACTTTTGCCATCAGTCATACACTCAGCAGCTCAGGAAACAAGAATTTGAAGCTTTCTTCTGACCTGAAGCTTTTAGTCTGGCAACCAGCCAGAAGATGTCATCAGCCTCAGTAGAGGCAATTTTGTAATCTTTCTGCAGATGGTATTCTGGGGTATTGGATATGCATGGAAATTACTGTAGGCTGCTGTGGCTGAGATTTATTAGTGAAGAGGGTTTGGAGTGTAGCAGTGTTTTCTGGGCTGAGAAGATCAGCATCCTCCAAAGTGGAGTGTGGCTGCCTCTCTGCCCACCCTTAGAGCATTTCTGAGAATACTGCTGTGAAACCAGGCATCCATGTGTGCCTGTTGTCTGAGCAGCTCTTACTTGAGGGACAACCTGTTGTGTGGCCTCATTCTCTCTGTATACTGAGGACTTTTTCTTTTTTTTAATAGCTGTGGCCTCAAAATTGGTGTAAATGTAATTCGTGTTCACTTCTGCATCCCCTTTCAGCTGGCTGAGAGGGATAAAATGTCTTAAGCTTAAATTAGAATTAGGCCCCCAGTGTTTTCCTCTGTGCGAGGATAGAAATCTTATAATAGAACGAAAATTGCTCTTTGTATTTCAAAGGTAAATTTCCACTTATTTTTTTTCTTTTTCTTGCTTATTAGGTTGGTGTGAGAATAGGACGTTTACTCATTATCCCCTGCTAAGACATATATAATAATAACAATTAATAATTAAAGTACATAGCACTTCATTGGCTTATGGAAAGTTCCCTCACTGCTTTACATCATTTACGTGCATTCAGTGTGCATGGTAAGCTTGAAGGTGAAGGGTAAAGCAGTAAGAATGTAATCTCAACCTTTATTTGTCTATTTATTTAACCTTAGCAATTCTCAAAATGCACAAGATTACCATGGAATATTTCCTGAACTCTTAAAGCCAAACATATTATACACAGTCATACCTGCCTCTTCCATGGCCCTGCAGTGTGCAGTGATTTAAATATGCCTTCAGGCGGGATGTTATAGTCTATAGATGCCAAGGTATTTAACACAGGTTACTGTTGCTTGCAGTGTTATCCATCTGGGCCTTGGCCATGGCATGGAGCTGATTTCCAAGACGTGTCCACAGTGTTGGGGCTCAGTTGAGGTGGTTCCCTGTGCTGGTACTCAGGGCTGCTGCTTTTGCTCTCTATTTCTGGAAATGACATTGAAGCTCGAGTGGGTGGGGATTACCCAGTGATAAAATGTGTGTGCAGAGAAATATGATCCGTACGCATTAAGTGCTTTTGATTGTCAGCAAAAGTATCTATGCAATGATAGTGAATTGTCATTACTTGCTAGCATGGCGATCACACTACTAAACTGTTTTTTCCTTTTAATGGTTCCTACTTGAGTCACATTACAACCAGGTGAGATTGCAGAGGAATTCTGATGTCTTGACACTTGATGCTGTGTTCCCCCTTTCCTGGTTTAAATGGGAGAAACTGGGAAGAAGGAAGAAGGCCAGGAGGAAAGGCATCACTGCAAGTGCAGTGTTCATTTCATTGAAACCTCTGAGCTTCACCTGTCACTGATACTCCCCTTATATTCTCCAACTTTTTTCCTTCTAAATAAGGAGACTAGTTTGAAAGAGCTTAGAGTTACTAATTTAGAAACATCCATCTACCAAGACTGTGATTTAGTGTGTGCAAAATTATAAGCACTAAAGTAGAGCCACTGACATTAAAGGGGCAGTTGATTAGCATGATCAGAATTACTCACAGACTTAAATATTTTCTTTGTTCAAGGCCTAAATGCAGAACAAGCATATTAGAAGTCACTAAAGTGTCCTTCCTGCTATAATGAAAATTGCAGATGTTTTGCTTTTATTGGTCCATTAGCATAGCATGGTTAACTTAGCATTGGTCCAACATTTACCTGCTGTTGTCACTACACATAAAACTAGCAGAACGTGCTGATCAGGTTGTGGAAGTGGGATTTTCTCCCTCTCAACAGGCAGTTACATTCCTGGAGCTCTGATTCCAGTTCCCATTGCTGCCCATCTGGCAGCTTAGTCCTCAGGATCCTCCAGTTCCTGCAAGTTCTCCCCTAGATCTCAGTTTTCTTCATAGGTCACAGTGGTGACAGGATGGCCTCCTCCTTCCAGCCACTCCTCTGTCCTGGCAAGTACTCTGTGCTGTGAGTAAATACTCTGGTGGTCAGAGAGCCAGGGATGGTTGCAGCAACTAAAATTCCGTGTTGTTGCCTCAGATCAGACATGTTTAGGTAACTTTTATTGCATGTGGGTGTCTTTTTTCACAACATGTATTTACCAGCGAGTTAGGGGAGAATACTGTTTTGCCTTGTGAGAATGCCTCCCTTCTTAAGCAATTCTTCTCAGTTGCTCTGTGTGGTTTGTGGTTGTTCAGAAGTGGGTAAGATTTTGAGAGCAGAAGGTCTTGGCCCAATTGTCTTTTCAAAACCTTGTTTCTCTATTGCGAAAGTCATCCGTAACAACAGAGTGTTTTCAGGCTGCTTTGGATTTTTTTCCTCTCAGACTAGCCAACTCTCTGCCACCTGACTGTGTGTGTACTGGGGGCTCCTCATGTTTAGAAAAGACTAACTAGGCTTCTGGCATCAGCTTCTGTACCTTTGGCTAGATATTCTTATTTGTGTCTTAGTGTACTCTTAGATCAGATTGTGTTTAACTTCATTCTTTAATACTAGTTACTCCTTGAGTGTCTGTCATTTTCAGGGCTTTGTTTTGTGATCTAGCTACTTTAATTCCAAGTTAAAAATATATAGTAAAATAATGCACTTCATGGCCATGGCTAAACCAAAATGTTGGTTGGTCCTGTTTTGCATTTTGAAAGGCATTGCTGGCTGGGAATAGGTACAGGTGCCATAGGAGTGGGCAGCTGGAAGTGGTCAGGGGGGCAGGACAAGCATGGCATAGATCTGGAGATAGCTGGGTAAAGCACATGCTTCTGCCAAGCTTTTGCCTTTTCCAGTAACAGCCTTTTTGTTTTGCTCTGTTTCCAGCAGTCCTATGCACCAGCTCCCCACCCCATGGCTCCTCCCAGCCCCAGCACAAACAGCAGCAACAACAGCAGCAACAACAGCAGCGGAGAGCAGTTGAGTAAAACCAACCTGTACATTCGAGGCCTTCCACCCGGCACCACGGACCAGGACCTTATCAAGCTGTGCCAGCCGTAAGTGCCCTTAAAATACTCAGTGTCTTTCTGTAGGAGGATGCCAAAGCTGGCCTTCCTGCTTACACTTGTGTGGCCACAAAAAGGTATCAGAAGATTCCTGCACTTGAAGGTTAACTGTTATTCCTTTAGTCTGGACAGCTAATGAATGCCTGCTGAAAACCTTCAGGTAATGAGTTTAGGGGAGCAGAGAGGTGAGGGCCTTCACATTGACTTCTGTTTACTCTAATCTGATTGATTTCTTATGTTAAAAGGAGAATTTGCATGGCGGGAAAACCTCCCTAATGATGGATTTTATAGTTATAATGATCTGTGAATCACAACCCGGCTCACAACACAACATGGGTGTTCCTCCCTCAATCATTTATCACATTTTATGATTGCTGTGTCACACGTTGCTGGGCTCAAAGATTGAGAAGTATGAAACCCACTGAAGGTGGCCTTGTAGCCATGTAATTAACATCTAATTAACTACAGTTCCACTGAAAAATGATGCTGTAGAAAGTGGCACCTTCTACCTCCCTGTTTATCCTGAGAGCCATATTTGCAGACTGTACTGGTAAAGATTGGTTCTGTTGTGTTTTATTTGTGTTGCAACCAAAGAGGCAGCAAAAAGGAGCTCTTTGCTCCTCGTGCATTGTTAAAAGAACTGCTTCCTAAAACATTGCACTCTTCTACCCTTTTTCTCTTGACTGAATGTAGGGGGCAATATGAGTAGAAATGACAACCTGATTGGATTTCCAAAGTCTTGATTATATTGGTGACATGTGGGAGGGGAATAATCCAGTTTGAGATTTCAGTCAGAGATCACCATGGTGGAATTTAGCATAACACATTTTTTTGTGTTGAAATAAGAACAAGGAGAAATTTGAAAAATAAAAATCCAGTCTTGTTAGATGCAGAACTGCAGTGCTTTTGCCATAGAATCATCTTTTCCAAAAGACAACATAATCTCTGTTTTTTGTCATCAAAAATCAGCCTTTCTAATAGGTAACAAAAGAAATTTGGTAAAGTAAGGAAAAGCCTGGGGCTGATCTACAGACCTGAATCCAAATGACTCTTGCTTTGAAGCTTTCAACAGGAGTAACAATTTAATGGATCTTTACAATTTTATTACATTCTTCCTGTCCCGATTTGGATCAAAAATCCTGAAGGACTTCCCTGAGTACACTTTATGTGGACTTGACTGGCCAGGACTGGAGCTAGCAGTCTTACTGAAGTGGTATCCAGATTTTAGTAAAATTATGTAAGCTTGAAACTCTTCCCTGTGACTTTCTGCTATTAAAGCTTCTGTGGGTAGAACTGACTCACTGTTCACAGGAGAATAGTGTGCTGGTGACGTTTCATATTTCATGCAAGATGAAATGTGACTGTACCTGTCTGACATTCGTACAAACTACATTCATTGACACTTTCCACATGTGACAGTCACAGATAATCCCAGTTCAAGGGCCAGATCCTCAGTAGGTATAAATTGACTGTAGTCTGCTGACTTTAAAAAAGCTCTTTTGTGATACATCTTCTTGCAATCTGACCCTTCTCCAGTTCACATAAATGCTTTCAGCTGATCAGGACTAACTATTCCTAAAGGAGCTTCTCAGCTTTGGTGTTAGTGCTGCTGTCGCGGTGTGAGGCTGTGGTGTGAGCAGTGATATTTGGATCATGAAGTTCAGAGAGTGTGTCCCTACCCCTTGTCTGCGTATGGGAAGTGCACATCAAGTATCTGAGAGCCTCCTTTTAGCACTGTGGCAAAATTTTTAATGTGCTCCACCGAACTTAATCTGCTATGAGATTAGAGGGCTTTGTCTTGCTATCATGGGGTTCCTGTGTGAACAGATGCTCTTTAAGAAAAATGCTGACATTGGTTTTGCTGATTTTTCTCTCCTTTGGCTGAATGTCAGTGAGGAGAAACCAGATAGTTCTTCTGACTTTTTTTTCCAGAAAATTAAAAGAATTTATCAAAGCAGAAGAGAAAGACAATGTAGGGAAACTTAAACATTTGAAAACACATTACTGGCAGCCTGTAGATTTTAAGTAATACATTGCAAGATATTCTCTTTACCTTTGCAGGTGGTTACACAGTAGAGATAGATAAAGGTCCAAAGCCCTTATCTCTTCATCTGCCTCCATGCCCCCAAAAACCCCTCAAACCCAACCCTCCTCCCCAAAACCCCACTAAAACAAAAGTCTGCTGCTATATGAACAAGACAGATTTTTCTGCTCAGAAAGGTTGTCCTCTGTAGGGCCCACTTTTAGCTTATATGGCTGGGGCTTCACCATGCATTAAAGCCTTCATGTGAACAGGTATTCACAAATGAGCAAAGGTGCTGGCTCTTATGCTTCCTGCATAGCCTAATATTAGCATCATCTGCTACAAGATGTGAAGTAAAAACCTTAATTCCAATCCATAAACCATATTATTATTCGGTAGTACAATATTTTTGGAGAGCTGTGTTTAAGGGCGATCTTCACCAAAGCTGGCTTGTTGTCCAGCACACAGGTTCCCATAGGCGAGCTGCCAGAGCCTAAAACAGGCCCTTCTGAATACATTTCCTCTGCTCTAGCATGGGACAAAGCTGCTAGCAGTACAACTATCACTTCTAAGGTCTCACATTTAGCAGGCTGAGAAATAACGGTCTGAACCCACAATATTTCTCTTTCAGAAGTACAGGAAATGCTGGAAACGCTTATGGTTATGTACATTATCATATCCCATCCCATTTTCATGTTTATTCCCAAAAGGAGGCTACCCTTCAAGTCATGTGTAAAGCTTTTCATTTAATTGTATTTTGCCAGGTGGGTTAAGGAAGAGAAACCCTTTAATCAGAATTGTTTAATAACGTCTGGGGCTGTTTTGATGAATTGTGCCTGCTTTTCTGTCTTTCTGCTGTGTGTTTTTGTAGGTGTGTATTGCACACTAAACAGAAAACAGCAGACTGGAGTACCATTGATGCTTGAAGTGCAGAGTCCATTACATGTGATGTGAGACATTTCTGACAAATGTTCCGACACTATCAAACCTTTTATCAATTTGAGGGTAACCTTGTCACAGTAATCTGTCAAACTGTTCATATAACTAAAGGAAAACAAGTCATCATAGGCTGTACAGTAGCTGAGTAAATGGAAAAAGAAATTGCCACTGGAAGATTTTTCTTTTTGTGTGGCTCTGATCCTCAGTAGTTGGTTTAACATATGTCCAGCAGAGTTTAATCAGATTTGGTTTTGCAGCAGGGAGCTGTTAGGTTGCACTGTATCTTTTTGGACTCTGTACAATAACTCTGTCAAAAGTTACATCGAAAAAGACCAAGGGTGTTAAAACAAGCAGTTGTTCTTTTGTATATGTATCATCTTCTGGATTTTCATAAACAATGAGTAAAGGAACTTCTAAAAATGGACCTTGGCCTCTCTTAACTTTTTCTGAGGTTTTTTAAAAAAGAGGCTTTATACCTGTCTGTGATTATAATGATCATCAGAACTTATTAGTCTAAAATTTAAATATTCACATATTTCATAAAAATAACAGTATCACATAATTATCATTTATTTCTAGGAGGTACACAGTCTCTGCTAGAGCAGTGGTATACACCATTTAATGTGTACCTTCCCAGTTAAAATATGCTTTTCATCAAAAAGGAAGATAATCATTCTTAAAATGTAACATTATAGACAGGAAAAATTGTGTGGTGTGTCATTATACAAGCAAAATATAAATTATTATCTTTGAAATATTCATAATCTGTCACTTTAATTTTCATGCATTGTCTTATATTTCACCCAGAAGAATTCCAAGATTCTCTTAAAAACATACACAGATGAATCAGTGCCTTATTATTATACTAGACACATCCCATTCTTCCTAAGTGCATCCTGGTGAAGATAAGTTGAAGAAAATCTCACACACAGACTAAACATTTGAGCTTTATGATTTTAAAGCATATTTAATTTAGACAACTCAGTCTTTTTCTCAAGATTTTGATATTTCTGTCTGTTCTTACATTTTTGCACTGAAGAAGATTTAGGCCCCAAATTTTTTAAAGGACAAAATAAGCTTTGCAGAAGGGAAAGGATATTTGGGAAAACAGATATTTTGTATCCCTTCCTTCCCCCCTGAAATTTTGAAAAGTTGCATTGAGGAGATAAATACATTGACATGTATTTAAAATATAATCTCTGTCCATCTTGATTCAGTCAACTTGACTTCACTGTGTTCCAAGGTAAAATTAAAGGGCTTATTTAATTAATTAAAACAACAACAACAGTAAAAATATCTAAACCTTAAGAGAGTAAGTCTGTATGCTGCTGTAACTATTGAGGAAGATGAGACAGAATTCTCTGCGGTTTTCCAGGTATGGGAAATCCCTGCTGCACAATGATTTCCAGGAGAATTGCTTTCTTTAAATAACTTCTAGATTGATACTTTGGAACAAATTACTCAAGGTTTTGGGATTGTTTTGGGTTAGTAGGGTTGGTTGTTTTATTGGTTTTGTTTTTGTTTTTTTAAATTTCTCTTTTGTCTAAAGATATGCTGATTAACTCCTTGACAATTCATCGAGCATGAGATTTTAGCCTCTCATTTAATTCTGAATGTCCTTGGTTTTGTCTGGAACGTCTGAATAAATATTCAGGCTGTTACTGTTTAGATTCTACTAAAGGGTTAGTCCCAAGGCTAATGTAACTGAGGTTATCAATTGAAAAGTCACACATTAATTTACTTAAATTCTAGACTATTTTTGAAATGAACTGTGTGCATTGCTTTTGCCCTCACAGAGAAAGGCTGAGTTCATTGAGGTTTCAGAGGGGTTCAAGGTGCCTTTCAGGATAGATTGTCTTGTTAATAGCTGCAACAAGTACAACATTTCCATTAGACCAAGCCTTATAGCAAGTTCATGATGGTCATTCCTGCCATGTGTTAAGGCAGTAAGAGCCATACATTCCTGAGCATTTTTATTTTCCTTTTGTTTTGTTTAAATAACAAGACCGTATTATAAGAAGACTGTTGAAATGAAGGTGTAGGGAAAGTAATTTCCCTTCCTTTGCTGTTTGTTATTGCATTAAAAACTTAATTAAAAATAATTACTGTGAACTATAGACAAAATAAAGGTTAACCAAAATACAATTGCCATAATGAGCTCAGAACCAAAAAGACCGAAAGAACCTCTGCAGTAAATCCTTTATTCCACAATGAAGTCGGACAAAATTTGTACCCAGGGTAAACTGATGTTCTTATCCTGACCCCGGTGAAAACTAAACCCAAACTGTTTGAGACTTACAGACTTACAGAGTCTGTGTCTGGTCCTCAATTTTTAAGAAGTAGTCTTTGGAGTGGTAATGGCATTTACTGCATTCTGTAACAGTCTGTATGTTAAAGCAATGTGCACTCTGTCTTCCATATTAATTCAAACAGAACCATAACCTACATCTCTCCTGTAATTAATATCAGCTGACACCATTGCTCTGTGATATAGCAGAGACTGAGAGGGCATGAAGGTGAGAGCACTCATTCAGTGGGATTAGCTCATATAGGAACCATGTGGCATCACAGGGAGTGGTTCCTGCCTAAAATCTTAGTGGATATTTTAGTTTGGTGTATCCTGGTAATATGAGAACTGAGAATGGCTCTGAAATCTGCTGAAGAGATCAGTCTTCATGGGAACTAAAGAAATGCCCACACTTAAGGGGAAAAAAAAGAAAAAACAGAACTCCCCCCCTCCCTCCCCCTGGATTTTCTTTGTTATTCCAAGCAAAATCAGGAAAGCAAAGTCCTAAGAAGGGTGTTGTGCTGGACCAAGCACAGCAAAAGTAGCCTGCTGGACTAATATGCTGATAGAAAGCAAGGAGGGAACTGCATGAGTATATTGCTCTCATTTGTTAATGTTTGTGTCTCCAGACCAGAGGAAAACACATTGATAGGTTAGATTGGTGAAATCTGTATTCTTCTCAAGTTCTTTATATCATGGACTTTTTCTAAAAGTTTATTAAGAGCGGCTGGAAAGGGGAAAGAAGGTTAATTCTTTAAAGTCAAAATGCTTTTGATCAGGAGCCAAGTGGTGAATGCTAAAGATGCATAAAGTAGGAATAAATTCAGAGAAACCTGATGCTGTGGACATGATTTTTTAAATCTTGCACTGAAGATATCTTCATAGTGATGATGCTTATCAGTGCTAGAGAAACTCTTTGGGTCTGAAATGATACAAGGCAGTGACCTTGTATTTCCTTTGAACAACATCTTGGTTTCTGAAATCAGTTGCTTTGCAGTTTTGCAGTCGGTTATATGAATATTATATTTTTGCAGTGTGTAAATATGGGCATGGATGTGTACAGGTTTTTGATTCTTTACCTGATATTGTTGAAAAATTATTTGTACATTCATTCCCATTGAAATAATCCCCAAACATCTTCCATTGTTAGAAACAAACATTAAAGCTGCCTCAGTAGGCAATGAACCAATCCTCTTCTTACCTTGCCTCTTTCATCTGGGAAAACAAAACTTTGGGTCAGCAAATGCCCACAGCACTACAGAGAGCTCCATCTGGGATGTGAACATTCCCATTGTCAGGAAGAAAGGCAGAAAAATAATCTGTGTAAAGTAATAAATGAGTACCTGCACTCTTCCCTGTTTTGAATGTGCCTGTCTTTTCACTGGAGTGTGACAGAGTGTCAGTGAGAGTTTCTCATCTCCTTTCAAGTTGGATGAACCTGATTTAATGGAAGATATGGGAGGAGGCAGTATTTTCAGAGACTGCTGCTGAAAATATTTCTTTTGATGAATTTTAATTAAAGTCCTTGTGGAAGAAAAAAGAAGAAAAATAAAAAAATAAAAACCCCACAACTAAAAAGAGAACTCAGAAATATTGAGTCTCCTGTGTAGCAGTGTGAAGGGCATGACCATAACAGCCCCTTGTTTTGCTTACTGTGCAGGAGGGGTGTTGAGATAGGAGGGCAACACACTTAATGAGCTTCTTCTGACCTGTTCTGAGATGTATGTGTTTCCAGTCTTTCCTTGTCCTCTTTCTTTCTCCACTTCTTCAGCTCATTTTTTGTGCAGCCAGTCAACCATGGCATCACCATCCATCCATGAGGCTATTGATGTAACCATTTGAGTCTGAAAATGCTCATGGCCAGAAACTGTCCAAAGGACAGACAGGCTCTCCACCATATAAGTCTGTGAGACATGTCTGTTTTTGTAATGTGTATGTTGCCCTGTGAAAGGGCTTTCATAACCGTGGATCTCTCAGCAGTCTGAATTTTCCTGCCCTTCAAGGTGCCTTGTAGAACTCTGGTGCTTGGTTTCTACTTTCCAGTGGGGTGGCCTGTTGGTATGCTGTTGGTTTGATAAAGGTTGCCTCAATTCTGTTGTTTAAGTTATAGCGGTGTTTTGTTGAGGTTTTTTTTTTTTTAATGGCAATGAAAGTTCTGGTTATCTTTATTTCTTCTGTTTTGAAGCTTATCCATGTGTTTTAGATTTGTCTGCATTTTTGGTGTTTGTTCTCCTAAATTCCATGGTGTCAGGTTCAGTGTGTCTTTCTGATCTCATATCCTTTGAGAATTGATGGCAGCAGTGGGAGAGCAGAGCCAGTTGCTGTCTCACATGTGCAGAGAGTGGAGACGGAAGTTCCGTGACTGGCATGTGGTTTATACTCCTTAGGAGTCACCAGCTTTTCAGAGAAGATGGAGACACGCTGTTCATGTTCTGACATTTGTGTAGCAGAAATGTTTCTGTAACCTTTTCCTTGAAGGTATGACGCAGATAATGTTCTGCTCTGTTTGAGAAATACATTGTCCTAAAGCTTTGCTGAAAGGAAACAATACCAGCTGTGCTTAACAACCCCCTCCCCAAACCAAGAATAACCTGGGCACTGCTTCCAGCTAATGGCAAAAATCTTAGTGCATGCCTGCAATTTCTATGCAAGGGGAAGTGGCAGGCCAACTTCGGTGGCAAAGCTATTGAATATTATCAGCACGAAAACAAAAATGTCATTGTGTTCAGCCGCTAGACTTTCTCATACCATTCCAAACAAGCATCGACAAGAGCTGTGCTATGCAGCATGCAATGTCCTTCATTCCAAGTATTTGGTAACTTCCCAGAATTATTTGTGTGACAAGTGCCACTACTAGATTTGTGTTAAAAACTGCAAAGGCTTTAATTTTTTTCAAAGATGTTTGCTACAGAAGGAATTTCTCAGAATCGTTGCAACTACGTCAGAGGTTTTTATATCTGCCTCTCGTTATAAACAGAGACAGGAAAGATGGAATGCTTTCAGCCTAATTTTTAAAAGATGTTGATCTGACAGAGATCTAAAAAGGTTTCCCCTATCTTGGGCATGTATTTTCTGTTTCCCTGACATGTGCTCTAGGGAATATTGAGACCTCTGGATTCTGGTTCTCTTGGAAGGTATGGCCCACAGCTTTGGGGGCAACCCTGAATAAAACAATGAAGGCAATAGCAATGTGGAATTACAGGACCTAGTCTGAAATAAGATTTCTGCCAACAGACACCCAAACCCATGGAAGTTTCATGGAGGCACAGCAGTCTGTGCAAATAGCAGTTATTGCACGTTCACAGGCATGTTATTGTTTCAGTGTAATACAGGTAATAAGTGAAGCATTTATGGCTATTACTGCCTGGTGATCACATGAAAAAAAAAAAGAAAACAGATATGCTTTCCTTACTTCAGCTTCCCAGTTCAGCATTTCCATATTCTCCTGGGGTTATAATCCAATTATGAAACTTCAATTATTTTCTGTAATTCATTGATTCAAGAAGAACATTAACTTTTTAGCTTCTTTATAGTAGGAAACTAATAATTAAAAGGGATAAAATTATTCACAAAGTCATAGAATTTAAGATCCAGAAGAGACCAAGGCACAGTCTACCATAATTTTCTGGTTGATGCAGATCGTTAAATTTCCCTTATTTGCTCCTGGACTAAACATAGGAATTTATTTTGATGTAAAGAATAAGTTCCAGAAAAGCACCCACTGTGGAACTGAAGATATGAAAGCAACAGCAAACCTACCTCTGTTGCTAAGAGTTTGTTCCTGTTAACTGCATTCCCTGGTCAGAATTTCTAACCCACTTACAAATCAAGCTTCTGGTCTTAATTTTTCAGTGTTTGTTCTTGGTGTAATGAGAATAAGGATCTTTCTGATTCTCTCTCCATTCTTCTCCCAGATGCACTTAACGCAATCAATTTTCAGATTTTTTTCCTTAAGAATCCAAATAGATGGAGCAGTTTAAGTCTCTGATTGTAAGACAGTTTTCTCCAGCCTTCAGATAATTTCATCAAGGACTGCAGGGATCATTTAAATGTTTTTAAAACTAATTATTTCATGTTTATGGACATTTGTTATTCTATTTAGTTTATGTATGTTCATATGTGTCCTTAAGTGGATGAAATGTATTACTGGAGCATCTGTGTTCCTAAGCAGGAGAAATGAAACTCAAAAGCTGCTGTAGTGTGTTAGCAGGAGTGTCAGGAGGTGCCGTATGCACTCTGTGGAGATCACAGAACATTGATTCTGTCATTATGTCAGAAGCAGAAGCTCATCTCTCAGCCTCTGAGGTTTTGATTACCTTTAATTGTAAATCTTCTGTCTGTCTGTCCTCAGCAGTAAGTAACAAAACCCCATAGAATAAGAAAACTGTAGCACCCTTGAAGCTTTATTTTTAAAAGGAAGGAATTTGGATCTAAGGCATACCTAACAATTTCTCTACTCACCTTTGATATATCTTGTCTCCTCTGCTTTACTTAGATCAACACCAAATTTAGAATTGCCAATTAAATGGAGTATGGTGAGGAGGTTTTTAAATTACTCTACAATAATTTAGCACAAATATTTCAATATAAAGTTCATTAAGTACCTTAGGAACAAATGAAGTGCCCTATAACAAATGAATTCCCATCACATATATGAACATACAGCTGCTTCAAGGAGCTGAAGGATTCATATAGGACAGTCTCTTGACTGAGAACAAAATGAACCCAAGCCAAATGCTTCTAGATGGAAAGGAAAACTGATGCCTATAGTGGAATAAAATGCAAAATTACCAAGTCATTGGTGGGGTTTAAAGAAAAGCAGAGCGTTATACTCATGCCGTGATTTTGGTCATTGCCTAACATAAGAATTGGACTAAAGACATAACTGCTAGCAGGTCTTATAGATGTGGGAGACAGATTGTAATGATGCAGCTGTTAAATGCTATCAGCACATTCAGGAATTGTAGTTGTTCTATCTCTGTTTTCACAGAGTGCTAAGAAAAAACTTTCTCTGTTATATCATGGGATTTGCAATTGTTAATTCTTATTAGAGTCCTGTGTTTATTTGTTGGTTCTTACTGAACTTAGACACAGAGAAACAAGAATTTCTCTCAGCCGAAGACCACATTTCTTGTTCCTCCTGTGTCCCTGCCATGCTGTTCCCATGGTCCATTGAGAACAAAGGCCTACTGTTAGTTCAGTGCTAGCACCTGAATCTCCCACTGCTTCTGGTCAAATATAGCTCTATAGGCAGCATAGAGGCATTTTGTGGTGAGGAAGAGGTGAGTTAGAGTGGCAGGAAGTGTAACTGCAGTTCACTGCAACTGCTTGGATGATGTTGTCTGTCAGTAGAGTTCAGTGTGTCGTGAGCCAGTGGTGTGGAACAGATGTAAACTCCTCATCCTCCCTCATTCTTTCTTCCATTGCTCCTCATCTTCCCCTTTCCTCCCTAGTGCAATCCTCCTCTAAAGATGGATGTGTCTGCAGAGTAGTCAACCTCATAATTTGCTTAGGAGGTGCTGGTTAGCAGTGCAAGGGTATTGATGAGAAACTCATGTTAAATCTCCCTTTGGAGGCTGCCGTAGAGTTTTTACAGCTCACGTACATGTGGCATTTTAATCTCCCCACAGATTTCTGAAAGGGATTTTTAAAGCACTGTGCCACCAGTTAGTAGCTGTCATCAGCGTGTGAGGCGTGCTCTCAGTGGAGAGTTTAGCAGCCCTCTGGTGCACCTGGAGCCGAAAGGTCGCCGAGTAAATACATCTCTATCTTTTCAAGCTGCCAAGTCATGGCAGCATCGAGTAGGATTCGGGATGTTGAGCCTGTGAGAGAGATCTCTGCATCTCAGCAGATTTACAGGCCTGGGGACCCTTTTTGGCCAGGGGACGTGCTGCGGCAGGCCGTCTGGTGGGGACGTCGAGGCGAGTTGGACATGCTGAGGGCTCGCAGGATTCAGGCTGTGTGCCAGCAGTAAAGTGCTTGTCTCCTCCTAACGAGGTAGCCCTCCAGTCCTGCTATCAGGAGGGCTGCAGCTGGTCTGCTTAATGGTGTTTAGTAACAGTATGAGCAGTAAAGCATGCTCTCCTGTTACACAGAAATCCACTAATGCTGGCATCAGGAGTGGCGGGTAATTCAATCACACCCACAAAAATGATATTAACGTAACATTAAAGAGCTGCATAGACCAGCAAAAGACAGGAAATTATGGAGTTCAGGCTTGAAACTTTATCCTTAACTCACCCGTATTGTGTCGAGGTATTTGTTAATTTCCATAGAGCGTGTGATTTTATGGGACCTACAGTGGGGTGGATTGTCCTGTTTGTCTGCAGAGGATTTCCTTGGTTAATATCAGCCAGCATTAGTGAGAGTTATACAAAGAAATCACAACACAATGTACAAAGTGTAGCTGGACAACGGGAGATTTAAATATGAATTCCTTGGTTTGGGCAGTTTCCCCACCCCAGCTTTTCTTAAGTGCTGTATCAGGCATTCACTGTGTTGACATTTTTCAGATCGAGTTGCAGCTCAGTAGCTAAGACCCTCTTCCAGTGTTAGAGCTAATTTTTAGAGTTTTTTTTTTCTTTCTAATTAACAGTCATTAAAAAGGTTCTCTTTTGTTTAAAATTTACCTTTTGATTTAAAGACACTGCTCTTGTTTATTTAATGTAGACTCACTGGAACCAAGTTGGATACTAAACAAAACCCACAAAAGTCAGCTCTATGTCCATCTTCAGGCTTTCTTAATATTTTTCCTTATTTTTGGTCCTGCTGAAACTGGTAATGCTGTGACTTCTAGTCCTCCATTGTAGCTCCATGTAGCAGCAGGGACAAGGGGAAGTTCTTGCAAGAACCCCATGAGTCAAGGAGGAGACACAGGGAGTCAATTTAGACTTTGCCCACAAGATGTTTGCAGAGAAAGCTTAAGCTGTTTTGTGAGTACAGTCATTTTGTTTCACCCATTGGCATCAGAGACACCAAGAGTTAAGGGGACAATTGTTTGTCACTCCAAGGATGGGACTTCACTGCAATCAGATGTGAGATTGCAGATCTCCCAGGGATGGTGAAGCCAGCAGGTACTTGCAAAGCAGCTAAAATGGCAAAAAGTGCAGCACCCAGGTATTTTCTCACATCTTCAGGCAGGTTTTGCAATCTGTACTGAAATGCATTCTGCCCTTGGATGGCCTGATGCCAGTACCCAAGTAAAACCTATATGGGCCCAAGTAACATCGATTAGGGCTTGTTCCCATGTGGGGGGAAGAAGGAAACTGCCTCCTCTGGGAGGGAGGAAACTACATGATGGTTGTTACCTGGGAGTGATTAAATAAATTCAGTCTAGTGCAGTGGAAGTAAAGAGTGACAGAAACCAGCAAGAATAATTTTATCCTTCTAATAGCTCATTTGGGGATTTTGTATGGTGTTTTCTGGGGATGATGAACTCTTGGTATGGTTGAGGTCTGAAGCTGTTACGATTTTTCCCCATGTACTTTCTGTGCTAAGAAGCTGGGGAGGAGTGTCACTGTGTCTGTCTGTCTCTGTGGTGAACAGGATGGTCATTAATGACCATGCATAGAACAGTAGGATGGCTGTATCCTAGGGGAAATCAATTTTCTGCAGAGAGCCAGGCTTGTAAAGAGTAGAAAATTTCCACTGAAGGGGAGGAGGGGAAAGGGAGACAAAATTGGCAGAGCAGGGATTAAAAAATACAAAGGCTTCAAAAGTAAGGGAAGACTCAAAAGGCTTTCTGTTCAAGGTGGCTTTTTTTAACCCCTGTCAAAATTGAGCAGGTCTTGAACATACTAATGTTAGAGGTGGGAGAGAAAACAGCCTTTGGGAGGAGGTCTGGAATGGGGGATATGGGTAGGTTGGGGAGAAGACTGCCTGGGGTTTAAACAAATGGTGATTCTTTTTTTCTTTTTTAAATTGCATTTTTCTTTTAGATGAAGAACAAACAAGCAGAACTGAGTCAGTAGTGTGCATTTTATTTCCAGAAGGAGCCTCTATTGCAGATGCTTCTGGGTTTTAGAGCCATGCAGTGAAACCTGGGACCTGGTCAAAGCCAGCTGAGGTAGCTCCATGCTCTCCTGCAAAATTGGCATGACTGTGGTGTGGAAAGGTCCTTGTGCTCCTCACCATGCATAGGTGCAGTTTGGAATTCACACTAGGGCCTGATTTTTTTCTGCCATTCTCCACTCTTATGCTTTTGTGTCTCTCCTCTGAATCAGTTTCACTGTTGCATTGAGTGTCTTTCTCAACCTTGGGTGGCCCCGTGGCTATGAAAATTCTTTCCCACACTGTTAGTAGTTTGCTTTACTCTCATTTCTGCAAATTTCTTTCTAATTCAACCTTGCTGCTCCCTTTGCAGAGTTGGAGAAAGTTTTTTCAAGCTCTGTTATGAGAGTAAAATGACAGCATCCTAGGGAAAAAAAGGCTATTTCACAGGGGAGATGTGGGGAACTAAGCTGTAACTGGTGTTAAATATCATCATTCAGATAACAGCTTTAGTAAGAGTATATTTGCTTAGGCTTTTTAAAGTATGTTTGTATGTTTGTGTATCTTAAAAATGTAAGCAGACATAAATCTTTGCATCTCCAACAAGAGGATGATTCTTTTCTGACTCTGCTCAATATTAAAGGCTAAACCAGAGATAAGATAATGTACCATAAACATGGAAACTTGAACAAAGAAACTCTTGTCCTGAGAATGTGGGAATCAAAACGAAACTGAAGTCTGAACATAGGAAATTGTCTTGCAATGTGGAATGTTGCATGTAGAGTAACATTTAATGGCTCTCAGAAATTGCAAAACACGGCAAATCCACAGGTTTTTCTGTTTTTCCCTGTGGTCTCTGGAGCAAGCCCAAGTAAAGCGAAGGGCAAAGGCATATGGGAAATGAGTAGCTAGAGCAGACCTTTTCTTTTGCCTTGACTTCTTATTCAAGATGTTGGTCTTTTGAGAACTTCCTTTCTTGAACAGCAAAATGGAAAGGGTCAGAAAATTCCAAGGTCTGAAGAAGTGGGAGGAAAGAGTACAAATGCTATTGATGAATAAGAAGTTTCAGGAATAAGAAGTTTCAGGAATAAGACGTTTCAGGAATGTGTGAATAAATATACGGTCTGATACTGCAAGTGCTTGGTTGATGAAAGCTGGCCATTGGGTGCATTCAGGACTGTCCAGGATATGAATTCAGTCATTCTTGTAGGATGTATCTTTGTTTCCATGAAGAATGACTGTGACCTTTTTATGTTGGTTTTGTACTTTCACTGCTTCTGATGGGATGTTCAAAAAGCAGTCAGCTTGCTGCTATAGGTGATCATCGTAAATTTTGTGTTATTAATTTTTAAATCCAGCACCTTTGGCAGATTATATATGCTGGAATATAATTTATCTTTACCAGATATATTTGTTATTTTACATATGATAGCTGTGAGTAGGGGTGTCAACACTGGGGTTTTGATCTATCTTTAAATCTAGCTCTTTATAAAAAGTGGGGAATAGATCACAGGGTGGATTTGTTCCTTGCTATAATTGTTTTTTTTCCTCGGGATTGTTTTCTGGGACCCAAACCATGCAACTGTCAAGCAGCGTTTTTACCCTAGCTGAGGTTGTTCACTAATATTTGATGAAGATGTAGCCCTTGGTGTTGCCATGCCTCAAAATTTTATTGCAAGGTTCACAGTATTTGTTTCGTAAACCCTTAGTTCCTTAGGCATGTGATAAGGTAGAGAACTCAGCTTTCAATTTTTATAAAAATATGGGTTTCTTTCCCTCATGGCTGTAAATGGAAACATGAAAATACAGCCTGAGTCTATCACAAAGGCTTGAAATATGTAAGCTAAATCAAAGGGCATCTGAAATTTAATTGTAATTTTTTAATACCAAAATTAATTTCATAATCTTTTCTTGTGCATTAAAGAGCAATTGACAGTGTTGTGGTTTTTGACCAGTTTCAGGAAGACGTGCAGATTTATCCCAGTGAATCACAGTTCTCTCTCTCCCAAAGTATGCCCAATACTCAGAATGAGGTCTCAGATTTTCCATGTGTATCTTTATATGGTTTGAGGATTGTATCTTATTTAATTAGTTTATTTGAAGATGCCTGAAGCCAGTAATATACAAAAGTCTTTTCTTGAGGGCTCCCAAGCAACTGAAGCTAATTTGCTTCCAAATTCAGTATTACTGGTCCGATTTCAAAATGGGCTCACTGTGTTTTTTCAGTGAGTCTTTTGTTCCTGGGGTAAAAATTTTCAGCAGAAACATAAAATATTTAAATTCTTGTGCCTTTCTCTGGATTTGGCCATGGATATTTCAGAAAGGATGGGCTACAATGCATCTCTTCATTGCTTTCCATCATGGGTTCTGTGTGGCAGGACCAACCAAGCGTCCTTTCAAGGACAGAAGTCACTATGGATATAAAGAGTTTATTTCTTTAGTGAATCCCATGGTTTGTCTCATCCCTTCCTGGTCCTTGCTGGCTGTTTTTGGGTACAAACTGAACCACAGCAGAGCACAGTGTTGGCTTTTCATCTGTAGAAGACTCATAGCCAAGGTGTCCAGTGAGAGCAGCTGACACAACGCCTGAGATTTTAGTTAACTAAAATGTTTTTCTTAGGCTCAGAAGTGCTGACAGATGAGCAGAGAGCTGCAGGATGTGCTAATTATGCTGCACAACCTGCCCCTTGATGTTTTCTTAAAGTAGAACTTCAACGCTTAAAGACATGAGGCAATTGCTCCATCACTGTAAATTGAGGCAGACCTTGGACCCAGCAGAAGGGTACCACATTTCTGGAAAGCAAGAGTCTGATCCAAAGTGCAGTTTTTAATAAGCTCTCCCTCTCCAAAGATATTTATCCACCTGACGTAGTGAGGCTGATATGTTCAAATATGTCCATCTGTCTTCAGATAATAAAGAGTGAAGAATTATTTATACAATAACAAAGACTCTAAACTAAATATATTTTTAAACCTGTAAATTTGTTTTTGTATCAGGTGACTCTTCATGTAATGCTGCATTCACATGCGAGTTTTTAGTGGATTTTGAAAACATACACAATATATGAATCGTAATATTTTTTTAACCTATATTGCATGTGGGGCAGCTTCACCTAGTTTGAATTTAATTGTTGGCACAGCTATCACTCAAGAGAAGGTTTTGGAGAATACCTGGGAGCTTTGGTGAGTTACCAGCCAGAACAGATTTGTCTTCTTAAAACTAATTACTGTGGTAGTTATAGGCCTTGCACTGAGGAAAGCAAAGCCCTGGCTGACTGGAAACATGCTCTTGTATATCCCGTGTTCATCTGTTTGCTGTGTCAAGGCTGTAGGGAGGACTTTCCACACCAAACAAGCACATTAATTTATGAGTCTGCAAACATAATTTAACCTTGAGAAACGTGGTTCATCCTGTTTAAGTTCAACATGCCTGAAATTGTACATGTGCATGAGCATTTAAAAATAGCGTGAACAAATAGCTTATCAAATCTGTTTTCACACACTCTTCCGAGCCCGTCTTTATGTTAGGGCTGTACAAATAAATGGACTGAAAAATCTTTGCTTTTATAAATATACTTGATAGAATTAAAATTCAAAGGAACTCAGACCCAGAGGTATTCTGTCCCAGTTCAGGGTAAGCAGTGTGAACTTTTGTCCGCATAATTGTAAAAATCCAAATCCAAGCTCTTGTTGTTTCTACTTGAAAATTTCAGGCAGAAAAAAATATGCTTCTCTGTGCCACTTTTGTCAAAGTTCGGCCTTTGGAAAATGAATACAACTGTGACATTCCAGCCCTGGAAATAAAAGGATTAAAATAAATATATTGAAGAAAAGAATAATTTCTGTGATGTAGTTCTTGAATTATTTTGCAAATGTAAAAACCTGAAGAAACAGTTCCTCTCAAAACTGTATTGTTTCTAAAGACAACCCAAATACCTAGATTTTTCTAACTTGTAAATAATGAAATGGGAGCTCTGTGAACTCAAGAAGTCTCACTCACACATTTGACTCAAATGGCCTCTATGTGAACCCTATAAAATGCTTTAGGTTTAATTTATCAGTTTGAGTTCATGGTCCCTAGTGGTAGCAGCAGTTCTTGCTTTTATCTATAATTCCTTTTCTTTTTAATTCCTTTTCTATTTCTTGTCTATTATTAGAGAGGAACCATCTGATTGAGGCATGTATATGCATATATATATTTAACAATATGTTGCAGTCATTGAATTCTTTTAAGAGTAAATTGTTTTAGTGAAATGTCAGAAAATCTTCACAAACTGAATGCTCAGAGTTCCCTTGAATAATGAGGCTATTGTTAAATGATTGAGTACTTCAGAGATTAATATCATGGTATGCTGGCATGCTGGTTCATACCAACTGTAATTTAACAATGAATCTCCCGTAAGTAAGCAAGACTGTGAATGAGAAATCAAATACAAGACAGCACAGCATGCTAGAACATACAAAGTAAATAAATTCTAAACATAGGAATGGTATGTTGAGGAGCGTTATTTCCACAATATCTAAAATAGTTGAATTGTTGGATAGAGGAAATTCTTCAAGTTTGAAGAACTGCTTCATTTTTTATTTCTGATGCCAATGAGCAATGTCTTTGTAGTAGAAAAGATAAGGTTTAGACTTTTTATAAATCCACTGCCCTTTGAAAATTAGGGTATGCCTGGCATTATAATTTCTGGCAGGCTACAGTAAACTACATCTCATTCTGTGAAGGCTTTCAGATCCCTAAACTGTCTTCCCAATAGGGCATCCTATCATACAGAAAATTTAGCGGCACTGCTAAGTGTCTGCAAACAAAAGTTGCATTTTATTTTTTAAGACATCTGAATTCTTGAAAATATGGAATAATTAGTAATTGAAGATTTAATGATGGCCTAGAAAAAGAACTGAACTGTACTGCATGAAATCATAGTTATTAATTTGTGCATGAATTTCATTTTCCATACTTAATTTAGCAATTGTAGAATATTTTGCTAATTAATTATTAACACTAGTTATTTGTCATGGCAAAACTGTGAGGGAAAAACATAGCTTTCTATCAAAGTAAAAACATAAATGTCATAACTTTAATATTATATACAATAATGTAATCAATTTTTAAATAGTTTTAAATAGCTTCAATATTTAAATATACAGATTTAATATGACTATAATACATAGCACTAATTAAGAATAAACAGCATTTAGAATAGAAACTGCAGCTAATAACCAAGTGTCTTACTTGTGACAAACTGAAGAAAAACACTGTAAAATGTCAGGCTTTTGTGGGGAGTGCCACATTCGTAAGTGGCATTTTATTCTGTCTTGGGTAACAAGGGTGTGACAAATCTGTAGCCTCATTATAAACTCTGTGAACAGGATTTGAGGTTGTACCTACTGAAGGCAATGAATAAACTACCTTGGATTTCAGCAAGTGTTGGATTAAACGGCTTAATTTCATTTACATGCTGACAAAAAATTATTTTTGTGATTTTGGCAAGGAAAGGAACAAGGCCACAGGAAAAATTACCTTTGAACTACTAAAAGTGATGTATTTCTTGCAGGTCTGAAAGTTCAAGGTCTTCCTATTTCAACAAATGTGCCTTTTTAAATTTCTTTTACTTTAACTTCTGTTTTACCTGGTTTAATTTCTCAAGTACTTAAAACAATTGCATTAAGTCTTCAAGCCTGTCCACTTTCATATGGACCTATTTTTCCAGAGGTGAAGGTTCATACATTGTATAAGTATCTAAATGCAGATTAGTTTGAACTAGAAGTATGACTCTGTCTTGGTAAATATATGTGTTGTCTTGTAAATACATTTCTAACATGAATGTGAGACACATCTTTCATTTTAGTGATGGTGAAGGCGAGACACGTTCCTGGGCTTTAATAACAGCTTTTCCTTTGGAAGGAAAGCTAGCATTTTAACACCAGAGGAATTTTTTAGTTATAGGTGTTTCTTTACATGCCTGTTTATTTACAGGATTATCTTTCTGAGGCTGTTGAAATTTTACAAGGAGGAAACTTCACTAAAACTACCAAGTTTTCCCTGTTCTTCAGTAAAAGAGCACCAAAGGACTGAACACACCTTCCAGGGCTCTATTAGAGCCCTGTGATTTGAGATAAATGTTGCTTGCATCTTCTGAAAAGTGGGATTTCTGAATATGATCTGTAAATGCAGTGTTAAAGTATATGGCATTAACCATAATCTGAAATAGCCTTTTAGTTCTTTCTTCCCAACATGGAACTGTTCTTCAATAGAATGGTAAGGTCTTGGATTTCATTTGTCTAAAGCAGTAACAGTGTTTATAGACATGTTATAGTTATTTTATGGATTTTGTAGCTTTTTCTCTCTCCGAGTTCTGAAAAACTTATTTTCCATGGATGTGGGTTGATGGTGAATAATAGGCCCATGTATGAGTGAAATCACAGCACCCTCAGTAGTAAATATCTGTACCAGAAGATACTGCATATGCATATGTTGTTCTAGTGATTCATCAGCTTGCATTCTCTTGAAAATTCACTCTTTGTACACTACAGTGTTCATTACTGTCTTCTTAAAACTAGGCTTCTAACTGTGCTGTTAGGAGAAATAGAAGGCCTGAGTTTCAAAATTGCTGAGCTGCCCTTTCAGAATTTGGTACTAATGACTCAGGATCCCTTCTGAAAGTCCAGGGTTGGTTTAGATGTACAAACAAAAGATTTAAGAGGCCTCTCTCCCTTTTTTTGTAGTGTTTCTGAAACTCTTGGACAAGTCATTCATCTAAATTGCTTTACACCTAACTTCACAGAATAGTTTGAATTGGAAGACACCAACTAGGATCATCAAAGTAATCCTCTGGGTGAAGAACCTGTAACTGAATTTCCCCTGACACAACTTCAGACTGTTCCCTCGGGTCCTGTCACTGGTCACCACAGACAAGAGATCAGTGCCTGCCCTTTTCTTCCTCAGGAGGAAATTGTAGACTGCAGTGAGGTCTCCTCTTGGTCTCTTCTTCTCCAGGCTGAACAGACCAAGTGACCTCAGCTGTTCCACATATAGCTTTCACTCTAGACCCCTCACCATCGTCATAGCCCTCCTTTGGATACTCTCTGATAGCTTTATGCCTTTATTACATTGTGGCACCCAAAACTACTCCCAGCACTTGAGATGAGGCTGCCCCAGTACACAGCAGAGTGGGGCAATTCCCTCCCTTGCCCGGCTGGCGATGCTGTGCCTGATGCACCCCAGGACACGCTTGGCCCTCCTGGCTGCCAGGGCACTGCTGACCCATGTTCAGCTTTCTGTCAACCAGGACATCCAGGTCACTGTCCACAGTGCTGCTCTCCAGCTTCTCATTCCCCGATCAGTTCATACATCCAGGGTTGCTGTGTCCCAAGTACAGAATCCAGCACGTTCCCTTGTTAAACTTCATACTGTTGGTGATTGCCCAGCCCTCTAATTTGTCGGGATCTCTCTGCCCTCGAAGGAGCCAACAGCTCCTCCCAATTTTGTATTGTCTGTAAACTTAGTATCCCTTCCAGTCCTGTGTCCAAGTCATTTGTGAAGCTGTTGAACAGGGCCAAGGATGGGGCCCTGTGGAAGCCCACTGGTGGCCATGCCCAGCCTAATGTCGCCCCATTCACCATAACCCTTTGTGCCCAACCCATGAGGCAGTTGCTCACCCATTGCATGATGTGTTTATGCAGCTGTGTGCTGGACATTTTGTCCAGCAGGATACTGTGAGAGACAGCATCAAAAGCTTGTATTTTACTTAGTGAAGGAATGATTTTTGTCAACATGACAGCCAAACTGAAGTAAGTAGAGAAGACAGAGCATGCAAATGTTAAACTCTTACAGAAGTACCGTCTTCTCATTCCAGTAAACCATGGGTTCCCTGCAAGTAGCTCCTTCTCTTTGTTTCTCAAGCCATGCAATGATCTGTGAAAATAAGAGGTGCTCTGAATGGCATGTATTTTATTGCTACAAATGTGTGAATTTTGTATTTTGTGTGAATATTTTGTCATAAAAATTTTCTGGGTTTTTTTTGCTTTTTTGGGTTTTTTAAATTAATAATATACAGAGAAAGGGCAACAAAGCAACTCAGTCTTTGTTAAGGGACAGAATACTAATGTCTTATATTTTGGGGAAAAAATGCAAGCATTTAAAATGCCATGCAATAGATGAAATGCCCAGAAATTTTCATGCAAATATTAAAAAAAGGGGGTTTTTGAGTAAATTTCCCCTTTGTATGTATTTGGATGTTGTAAGTCTATGTGGCGGTGTATATTATAGGCAAAATGTCTCTCCAAGAAATTCAACAGCAGTTCCTTCATACTTTAGGTCTTCATAATGTGGGCTTGCTTTATTTTCTCCCAAAATCCATGGTTTGCCTAATAGAGTCCGCTTTAAACAAAATAAACCTGGTTATGCTATTTAGATATTAATTCACAAGAATGAAGGAGCCTCAGAGTTGCTTATCTAAATCCAATTACTGCTGGCCAAATTCATCCCAGTACAAAAGTTCCCAAGATAAAAGCATACATTACCTAAATGCCCAGAAATGCAGACTGTTTTCAGTTGGTTGGATTGTGCTCTGAGCAATGCTTGAGGCCTTGAGTGAACTCAAATGCTGGGGATGTAATTATTAAGCTCGGAAATTACATGATAACTCCATTGGTTTAACTAAGCAAGGAAGAGTTTTGTACGCCAGTTACTTGAGCTTCACTTTTTTTTTAAGCATACAGACTGTAATTGGAATAGGGTAAAAGCTGTATTTTGTACATGGCTGTGCACGCTTTGCCCTGTAGATGAGGATGGCAGCTCATGTGCAGCACAGTCAGGTGAGTGGGGAGAGACTTATCCTGTCTGGTCCCGCAGATATCTTGTGTTAAGGACTAGCTGTGGCCAGCCTGAAGGTTGGCGTGAGAGACAGAATATGATGTGACTATCCCAGAGGTTTTGTTTTCCATGGAAAAGCTGAAAAGTTTGAGTGGTCTCAACCAGCCTGGCCTCCCAGGAAATCTGTTCTTTGATGCAGCAGCTCCTGGTCACAGCTGTCCCTCAGCCAGCTTCCTCTCTTGGTGTGTTGCCTGTCAGCAGTGGGGTGGATGGCACCTGGCTTCTCTGCCTTGAGCTAGTCCCCAGCTGAACCTGACTTCTCTCCTAACCCTAGCTGTCCTCTTACCTTCCCTGTACCCTAGGTTCCTGCAGGCAGAAGGAGAAATGGCTCAAATTCTTTGTATGCTTTGGGACAGGAAATTCCCCTCTGTTTGGGGTTGGCTGTGGTTAAGGTTCACATCTCTTACAAGGGGTATCACTCACAGCTGAAGGGTTTCCTTCAGGAACTATCTCCATTTTAACAGCAGTCATCAAATAACTTCCTGGAAATGATCGTGTCGAGCTCTGTCTGCAGTGTAAGTGCTGATCGACCGCCTGCCTGAAAGCTCTTAAAATGATCTGCTTTCATGTACATTAAGGGCTTATTTTGCATTGCTTGCATCTTTCCTGAGTCTGCTGAGTAGTCTGAAAATGTGGGGTGCAATGGGATGGGGCTCTCGAGAGTACTTTTTGTCCTCTATAGCCAGGACTGAACATGGAGATTGTTTGTGCACAGGTCTGTGGGCTCATCCCTTAGTTCTGCCTTTTGTGTGACATGGTGTCAGTGGCTGCTGTTGGTAAGTGAAGAGCTTTTAAGTGACATTTGTAACTTCAATAAGTGTATGTCAGATGACTTTAACAGTTTTGCCCCATACTGATAGATACAAGAGAAAGTAAAATTGTTAGTGTTTGTAAGAAGGTATTTCCACCCTCAATTTAATGTTTTCTCGGAATGTAAGAGTGGCTGTGCTGGGCCAGATAGGAATTTGTTTCAGCAGCTGTGGAGATGCCTGATGTTAAAACAGGGACAACATGTGATGATGCTGCTCTGGTATCGTCTCACAGTTTCTGGTAATATGTGACTTCCAGGGCACAAATGTGTCTTTGCTTTTAATTTCATGACAGATTTTCCATCCTAGAATCATCTGATAGCTTTTTGTAAGGATGTCTCTGTGGGGCATCAGTGTGGGCTGTGGCAGTGAGTTCCCCAAGTTCTCCCTTTTGGAACCTGCAGGTTTTAAACTTTATAATTTTCTGGATAGTCCTTATGTATTATGAGAAAGAGTGAAGACAACTAGTCACTATTTCACTGCATGGCTTCTTCATTAATCTGGTGAAGTCCTAGTCTGTGCAGTTGCTCCTGACATGGTAGCTCTTTCAAAATCTGACCACCTGGTCCTAAATGAAAATTATTACATTAAAAAGTATTAAAAGCATCACTGAATATAAACAAATAGAAGGATTTAAAAAAGCACTTGAACAATTTTGTTTGTGGTTACTATGCATTTAGATAACACTTCTGGAAGAGTGTCTTGAAACGTTTTGAGCAGCAATTTCAGTTCAGTTGCTCAATAGACACGTTCTTGAGGTAGCCATCTCTCAGATTCATTACATTTATTTCCTTGGATAGTGTAATGCAGTAGGTTATCCTTAAGGATACAGGATTATGTTGAAGGGTTGGTAATATGGCATTGAGGTCAACTCAATCCTACAGTCATCCTTTTATGACCAGAATTTTTGATTCATTATCTTTGAAAAAGTACTTCCATGAACTGTAATCAGGAGAAAATGAAATAGTGCTCACATTTTCTCGTGACGAACAGACCATACCTGTTATTCTTTTACATTAACGATATCAGTAGTTTGTGGAACACAGGTGTGCAGGCTGTTGAATTTTATAACAATTTCCACTTGAATATAAGAAAATAAGCAGTCAACTCTTGTGATATATTTTATCCTTATATTTGTGAACATTCTCATTGAAGAATCCTTTTTCTGGTACTTTTGGGTGAATCAAATTGCAATTAAAGGTAAAACAAACAGAAAGCCAAACAACTTTGGAGATGAGACATATCTTAATACTACTCTTCACACATGAGAGAAAGAAATATGACTGCATTTGTAGGAACAAAATACCTTCCTGATTTCATGCAGCACACAAACTAACATTCTTCATCAGAACTGATGTTCTGATTACTGCAGAATAATTACTTGAAATATTTAGTAAAACAGTGTCCAAATTAATTCCAATTACTTTCTTGTGGTAGCACTCAGAGTTTATAGCAGTAGATTAAATCGTCGACATATGGCTAATTGCCTATAACAGTGTTTGTTATTGTGGTACCTCTTACCACTCTGATGTCTGTTTTTGCAAACATGAAGATGTGCACGTAACTTTGGATGTGGGGGGAAGCATTTCCTGAAGTGAGCAGAATTCTGTGAGTAAAATCCGCGGTGTAACTAAGTGTTTGCAGGATCACAGTATGTAGCAAATAACCCTGTGAAATCTGTAATAAAAGCAGTGGAACTACAAATGCATGTGTCTGCTGGCGAGAAATGCAAACTTTTAGCTCTCAGGTGACTTGGATGAAACAACATGTCAATTCATTAGGAGCGGCTGGACTGAAATGGAGGCTGGGTGTTAGTTTTTGTTGGCGGAAGTTTAGGTAGGGGTTGTGTTTTATTTGAGGTTGTTGTGGGTTAGCCGCTGATTTTTGTTGGATTCTTTTTCCATATATCTGTCAGAGGCCCATTACTGTACAAGATAGGCATGGTTTTGCATGTTTTTCATGTATTTTATATTAAATCTAAGTAAATCAAATAAATGAAGATGCACTGCACGGGCCAAATTTCCTGCTGGGTAGGTTGACCCACTGACAGCCATAAATCACTGAGCTGAATTTGTCTTTGCCTTCTTAAGATGTGTGCTCTAATATCTTAGAGGCCAAAGTCAACTTCAGGTATTGCCATGAAGAATTACAAAATTAAGTGGAACATAAGTGAGTATAAAGGTCCCAGTTCTGGAAACACCTGAGGTTAGAAAAGCATGTGATCTCATGGTTAACATTAAATCTGTTATGTATTTGGTTGGAGTGGAGCCAGCTATGGCAAAATAAATCCTCAACTACCTGCCCATATACCCGTTATAGTACAGTGCACAATGGGTTATGCCTGCCTTCAGAGCCCAAAATCCTTCTGGTCTACAGAGTCAGCAAAAAACGGGGGTGGAGAGAGGTGAAGGGGAGGGAAGCTTGTATGACTTTTTGGTTCCTAAAAGATAGCTGAATTGGGGCTTGACTTAGATTACACAAATCATTAATGCCCTTAGGTCAGTTTTTCCTCCTCCTCCTCCTGACTGGTTTTAGACTGAGACAAAGTGAAGCAAAGCATGTTTTTCCTCCCCAAAATGAAAGTCAAATGGAAACAAATGCTTTTGCAGGTTCTTAGGGAAAGGAAAAACAGTGAAATGGAAAGTCTCACTTTGCATCACTCATGAAAGCAGAGTAAAGAGAGAGGGAGAGACAGTGCCCTTTATCTTAAGCTGAGTGGCTACATGTCACTCGCAATGTGGAAACTTCAGCTGAGAACTTTGTCAGGCACAAAATTGCCTCAGATTTTTGCTGGTATCAAAGAGTATGTTTAGGCAGGCCATTCCCAGTCTTTCCCATTGGTGCTACTCCCCTTCATGAGGTGTTCAGGGGTTTTCTGGGTCCCAGACTGAAATCCAAGGGTCTCTTTTACACTTTTACACTCTGAGTTATGGTACCATTCTCTCTTTATCTCCCTGGTTTTTTTGTCTCCCTGTTTCAATTTTTTTAGGGGTTTATTATTTTGTTTGTTTGTTTGTTTTTGTTTTGTTTTGGTTTTGTTCGTTTTGGGGTTTTTTGGGGTTTTTTTGGGTGGTTTTGTTTTGTTTTTGTGTGGTTTTGTTAGTTTTGTTTTTTTGCAGGGGTGTTTGTTTTTTTTTGGGTGGTGTGTGTGTGTCTTTTTCCTTTTTTTTTTTCGACTGGTTTCCTGAGTGTGTTTACAGACCCATAGGACAGAGAAGAGTGTGGCCTTGAATACATGGTAGAGTGCTCTAGCTGCCCTTAAGAGTTCATTAGTTATTTTCTATATAGTGGGAGACATGGATTTCCTCCTGAGGCAGAGAAGGGAATATCAGCAAGGTTTTCCACATCCTGGTTTCTGGATTTGAAATAGAAGGTCACTAACACCAAATTCATATTGTTGTTAATAAAGATTAACCAAATAGGCATATGTCTACCATACATTTCAATGGTTTATAATTGATGCTGGTTATTTTCCATGGGTGTTGCTTGCTTTGCCATTAGAAGATACCATTTTATTAAATCTTTCAAAATAATATGTCCTTTGCAGATGTAGAAACTTGTGTTTCACGGGAAAGTCTATTGCAGGGGCACGGGTCAATCACACGCAGACCAATGTGATCAGGTGAAAGCCATTTATTACAGATCAGAAGGCTACTTATATACATCTTCTACTTCTCTATATCTAAGCAGTAGATCGGTTACTAGCTACTTGTTTACACATCTAAACGAATCACTTAGAGCGATGGTGAGCTGTCATACAAATGCTGCTTCTGTTGGCTCTGCTAAGCTAATGCTGGATTGTGCATATTTCACTGCCCTGCCTATTAAGAACACCCAACAAAAGCCCTCCAAATGAAAGCCAAATATATCAGAGTATCAATAACACTTTTTAAAAAAAATGTGGAAAAGGGCATTTTAAAGTATGTTCACTTCAATAAAGACTAAGACGTATCAGTGATTTGAGAAATAAAATTACATTATTTGTTCTTTTGATATCTTATGTTTGCCCATCATAAATACCATCTTCTTTGATCTTTTACCAGGATTTTGTTATCTTACTATTAAGTCTGCATTTTTAGTCTTAACCTCTGTGAGGTAAACATAGATAACTATTTTATGGTTTAGTTGCTTTATATAACAAGTTGTAGCTGCCTGAATTCCCTCTTCACCATGCTAAGTCTATCAAATTGCAGTGCAGTGCCATGCTATCTATGGGAGGTGATGTAAATTCAAATGAGTATTCACATTCATCTTGGAAAGAGCTGGGAGATGCACACAAACCTCAAAGGTTCTGTCTATCTAAACTAGATATAGTGTATATACATAGACATGGATGCACACAGGAGCACAGTTGTGCGTGCATGCATATAAAAAGAGGACCATAATTTCTGCATTTTCATTATTCCTGAAAGAATGTGGTCCCTCTGTATTTAAACTAAACAAACTTTAAAAAAATTAATTTAGTCAAGCCTCTTTACTAGTGTCAGTGTTCTAAAATCCTTACTATGATTGCCATTTATGCTGGCGGTGCATGGACCAGAGATAGACAGGATGTGGCAAGTGCTCTTCAGGGGAACTCAAAAGGTTTTGAACTAGTGGCATAAGGAACCTCTCCAGGATTATCAAATGAACGTTTTTCAAGGGCTCTAGACCTCTTCCTAGGATATGTGTTATATGCATGCAAAAATCAATATGTACTTTACTAAAATATAATAACTTGTGCCTCTGATTTTTGTTTTCTCCATAGGTATGGGAAAATTGTATCCACAAAGGCAATTCTTGACAAAAACACAAATCAGTGCAAAGGTACGTGCAAAGTGTCCACCCTGTGAGTCCATTATCAGTTTGAATGATTGACTGGTGGCTTGACTGCCAAAGCTTTGGCTCCAACTGTGCAATCAACATAATGCACAGTATATTACAAACATATTTAATAATGCCAAAGCTTTGAGTTGTGCTTCCAGTAACATTGCTCATTAATTTTTTTCATTAACAAACAAAATGAAAATCACAAATCAGAACAAGTATCAAATTGCTTCGGCAGAAGAGTAAATTACCTTCTAACCACATAGTGCTGTCTGATTTGAATGATATCATCAGTGATGCAAATTGATTTCCTATATAAAACTGAGAAACCTTTGGGAAAAATTTCCCAAGGAAAACCTGGTCTAATTTTTATATTTTTGTGAAGTCTTGGCCTTATCCTAATGGAAAAAGAAAATATTTTTTATGACACAAATAGATCTATAAGTTGCAATACCAAGATATAAAAATAATTCCTCTTCCAGTTTTATGTTCCTAATTTTTCTGCTAATGTATGAGATTATTTTTAAATGAAATATAGCATGTTTCGTGTGTGTGTAGCTGTATTTGCTGAGAAAAATATTGAGTAACCTGTGTGTCTCAGGATTAGAATTGTTACTCATTTATGAGTCTGCAGTGTCACTGAGTCTATGGGGGTGAAGCTGTGCTTTAAAATGATTCTGTAGCTTTCCACTAGTGGTGTGTAGAATCCTTTTGGAGTAATAAGATTTACTAGAGTGGGTTCTTCTGATGAGAAGCACGTTCTGGATAGCATTTCTCTATGGGTTAGTAAAAAAAAAAAGGCATTGCAGTTCAGCAGTATATTGTGAGTGGCCAGATACAGGGTGAAGAGAAGCAGCAGAGAAGCCTTCTGTGGAAATGATGAGATGGGGCAAAATCCTGCCACCTGTACCAAAGGTGTTTTTGAAGTCTGTAGAAGTGTGTGACTTTATCTATTACCTGCCAGAAGCAGCATTCATTAGCTATTCAGGAGAAAATACTGCAATTCTAGTCTTAGAAAACTCCACCAACCCAGTTGGTCGCAGGACATTGTCGTTAGTTGTGCTGCCATGCATTTGTTTTTGCCTGAACGTGCATTTTATTTCCTTGGGGCACTCTTCTGGCAGAATTATGATAACATTACTCTCTATTTCTTTGAATATCACACCAGGAACAAGACCTCATTGTGTTTGGGGTTTGGTGGTTTTTTTTGCTTTTTTTTGGATTGAATTATAAAGGAATACCCTTGTGAGGAAAGCTTCCTTTGGTCCCATTGCTGGTGGTAAACAAGGAAAGGAATGGATCTGTTTCTGAAACACAAAATGTGAAGTGAAAATATTGTAAAGAATATGAATGGTAGAAATTTAAGAAAGAAAAATGTCTGGGTTTGGTGTTCTTTATATTATAAATAGGTTTAAGATTATTTTAATAGGAGCCATATAACAATGAGTTGGAATTTTCTGAAAGTTTTGCTTGCATGCTGTTGTATTACAGTGTAGGGCAGAGATATCTATTTGTGTTTTCAAAGATGGATCTTTATGACATAAGTGGTGCCATTAAACGATCATAAACATAATTGGATTTATTAACAGTGTGCTTTATGGCATAAAAAGAATAGATGTTTTACTGCTTTAAGTGCTGGGTACAATTTCTTTTCTCTTCAGTAAGGCTGCCAAAAAAAAAGAAAAAGCTTCCCAGGAATCAGAAGTGGAAGGGACCTGAAGAGGTCAGGACCTGCCTTGGGGCAGGATCACCTCTAACCCACTGCTGAGGGGTATTTCTGTAACCTTTGCTCAAAGGCCTCCAGTGGTGGAGATTCCTTGAGCTCCTCAGGCAATCTGTGATAACATTGCCTCTCCTCACTATAATGAAGCGTTTCCTAATGTCTAACCCAAATCTCTCTTGATGCAATTTAAGTCTATTGCTTCTTGTTCCCAGTGGACATGTAGAGCAGTTTATTCCTATCCTTTTTGCAGCAAACATATATATTTGAAGACTGATCTGCATCTGCCTTATCTTTTCCGTAGACTAAACACTAGTCCTTTAACTTTTTCCTTAGAGGCAATTTGTTTTAAATTTCTGAATATATTGCACTTCTCTGGTCTCTCTCTAATCAGCTCACTCCTTATTTGAAGAACTTGGAGCTGGGCATAGGATTTTAGATGGCCTAAATTTTATCATTTTAAATAGTATAGAGGGGTTTCATTTGTCTTCTCTGTGATCACATGACTCTCCACTCTGTTAATGTATACATATAAATAACTGTGTACTTAAAATGTAAATGCATCTCTGAGGCACAGGGGCATAAAGAAAAAATGGTGCTGGTTTATGCTGAGAGATTCTGTGCAGCCCCCGGTTCTGTTACTCTTTTCCAGTGCTGCTGCCAGCCCAGCATTCGTTATTGTGTGCTCTGCTCTGGGTTGTTGATTATTCCCTCCTAGAGCTAGAACTTTTCATTTGTCTGTATTGAATTTTATTCCATTTTTTCCTGGCTACTCCTTAATTTACTAAGATTTGAGTATAATCTTAAGCCTCCAGAGTGCTTGCAGCACTTACCTCTTTAGTATCCTCTTCACAGTTAATAAATGGTTTCTCTAATCCACTGGACAAGATAATGCAGAAAAGAGTGAATAATAACAGACCTGGGGAAGACTTTTGAGGAAACCCTCTCAGTACATCAGCTAGTTCAATACTGAGCCATTGAGAACTTCTTTTTTAAATTGGATCTGCTAATCAGTTTGACACCTACTTCACAGCATTTTCAGCTACACTTTTTTTCTCCTATCTGCTCAAGTCATGAAAGAGAAGCAAGGTTTAACTAAAATATGTAGTACTGAGCTATTCATAAGACTGGTTACATACTTTAAGACAAAATTATGATATGACTTTATTTACTCTCTCTGCATCTGTGCTGTATAGGACTAATCACCACCTTTGAGGGTGTGTGAAAGGATTTATACAGCTATTTGCTCCAAGATTTTTCCAGTAGTTGAAACTGTCTCTAGCACAGTGGAACATCTATTCCCTAGAAAACCCCAACAAAAACCAACAAACAGTAACCACCAAAAAACCCTCACAACATAACCCCCCCTCCCCCAAACCCAAAAAAGTGCCAAACCAGACCTACTATTCAAACAACAAATGGGAAAAAAATGTGCTATTTCTTTGCTCCTTTGTAGTCCTTTGGGTCTTTCTCACTTTCTGCCAAGTATGAGATTATCTTGTTAAATTAACACATCATCCTGTGATGTGTATCCAGTGAAGTAGAGTGGATTAAATTTAAGGAGATGATAGAAATTATCACCTGATTAGTGATTTCAGAGTTTATTTCGCTATCATTTGTGTGTTGACCAAGGTATAGAGTTAAGCCAAAAGTAGCAAATATTTATTTTAGTGAGGAAATTATTAAAAAAACTCCATGTAACAGCAGATCTGTTAAAATAGGTTATTGCTTAGCTAGAAGTGTTAGCTTTCCTCTTGGAAAAATGAGGGTTACACTCGGCAATGTACTTTAAGTCATTCTCCAGTATTCCTTAGATTTTTAAGAAGATACCCACAACATTCCTGTCATGCTAAGGAGCAGTGTTATCTAAGGATTTCTCTCTGGTATGAATTAAGCAGTCAGATCTAAAGTAATCACATAGACTGCAAGGGAGTTCGCTAGGGATGCCTTTTGACATAACCTCTCATTTTCAGATTGTTCTTTGTTGGTGGCATAACTGCTAAGTGAGGAAGAGGAGAAGTAACAATCACCCCGTAATAGAACAATATATAAAACAAAATAAGCACAGTCATGACAACATGGCCAGAAATCTCTGAACAAAGCAAAGAACAAATACATATGGAGAATAATGAAAAACAGACACATGATTCATTCAGATGTTCAAACACAAAGCCCCTAATGAACAAGTTGGAGAGTTCTTGGCTGCTTTTGCTTTTTCCCTTTCCCTCCCCTCTCTCCCTCTTTCCCTGCACATTTCCCTTCTGGGCCTACTGTATTTGCTAATTTAAAAAGTAGGGGAAATGAAATAAAAGAAACCATTCAAGAGAAGCGTTAATCTGGAACGTGTAGACTCTTCTCTCTCCAGCCCTCGCCCCCCACCCTCTCCAGGCTGGCTTGCCTTTGATAGACCTACGTGCTCAGAGCTGAGGGAATGAGTAATGGTTGTTTCACAGTACAGTTTCCATACCTCATAGCAATGGAATACAGAACAGTTAATCTGCCAAATACACAAGCTCGTTTCTTAGAGTATGAATTACTGTCATCTGTGTCTGCCCTTGCAGACATTGTAATTGCATGCATGCAGATTTTCTTCCTGGTTTAATCAGGGGCTTATATGATTTTGAGTATTTTGCTAGTACCTTAGAAGATGAGCACAGGAGAATGACTAAAAGTCTGAAATCCCACCTGTGGGAATTACTTTTTAAAAATAAATAAAACCTATGAATCACAGTAATTTGTAGGAGACAAACACTTCAATGGTATAGTCTTCATTTTATGTATATTTTTTCAAACCATGGGTGACTTGATTTGTTGAATAGCAGTGTTTTCCTTAGGAGAGAAATGTGCCTAATGTGACGAGGGGAACTATAATGACTCTATTTATAATTTTAATATTTCATGATGACATTTGTGTTGTTGAGAAACCTTAGCAATGATCTATTTCTTTTAAAAATATGAAAACTGGGGATGCAGATATGCAATCACTAGGATTGTGGTAGGTTTACGGTAAAAAAAATGCCATGAGGTCATCTGTGTTAACCCACCATATATCACATACAATTTTATTTCTCCAGTTGCCTTGCTGTTTTTAGACCAGGACTTAAAATTTACCATGACCTATTTTATAAATTGAGAGTTTATTTGTGTAACAAAAGTGAATAACTGGAGGCTTACTATAAGTGTTGGAGATAATTGGAATGGCATGATAAAGTGGTGTTTCATATCTCCCAAAAGGAGTCTGTCCTGCCTTGTGTCAGTGTTGCTACTCATCTGCTTAAGTTCACCAGCATCCCTAAATACGCTAATGCATTGGAGCTTAATGAGCTGGAGGCTTCTGCTGTGGTGTTCTGATAAACAAAGCTTATAATCATATACGAGATACACCTTATATTTATATCTATATACCTATAGATTAAAATACTTCCAAAACTTCAAATTTTACTAAGTATTTTTTGGACGTATTCTACAATGAGTGAAGGTTATTTGTGATTATATGAAATTATGCATTTTTACTTGGTATTTTTTAATTCCTATTCTTATAATAAAGCTGGCACAATTTGGTTGTGACTAGCAACATGAAGCAAGTCTATGTAAAATAATAAGCTGGTGGGAAAGAGCTAAGCTACATAGAAAGGTATTTAGTTAATAAATTTTATTTATTGGGAATAAGCTCAAATTACAATAACTGTACTGTGTAATTTATGATCCTCAGAATTGCCATTTTGAAAGGGAAAAAAATCCAGACAAGTAGGTCTGTGCCTGATCACAGACTGTAAACTGTTCACACTAGGAGGGCATGCACAGTGTGCTTCAAGGGGAAATGGATCTCGTAGAAAGTAAATAATTTGTAAAACAGACTTATTTAATTTTGAAACTCGAGACTTGTGTAGCTAATAAATCAGTCCCATTTTCAATGCCAGAGTAGCAATAGATGTGCTTATTTTTTGTGCATTAGTTTTGTTGGTTTGCTTTTTAAAAAAAAATCAATTTCAAAGCTTTATGTAATCAGGGCATAATAGTTCTTGAGTTACTAAAAGTTTAGCAATATGGAATATTTTAATTCAGCATGTTTTCTGGCAGTGAGGTGTTTGTGAAAGCCGGACATGTGCTGAGTGTGGGGCAGATGCTCAGCAAGTTTTGTCTGTGGCTCTGCTGACCCATCTCACTACTGGCCTGTAGCAGCCACAACTGATCTGGTCCTTCTGGTCCTGGGTCTCCCGAACAGAGTGCACAAACCATGCTGAGCTGTACCACTTCTGGTTAGCCTGCTGGCTGACAGAACCATATGTCCAGAGCTAGAAGGACAAAGTCTTCAACAGTGTCACTGAGTCCCCATTTTGAAACAGTTAAAAGGAAAAAAGCAAACCTGCAATGCTGTGTGTTTTGATAAGTTAAATTAAACAACATGAGGCTAGTTGTTTAAAATTTGTAAATATTTAGAGGTTTCTTAGTATTTTTTCTGGTTGGTTTTTTTTTTGTTTTTGTTTTGTTTTTTTGGTTTTTTTTTAGCTTTAAGGTTTTTTTGCATTCACTCCTGTGGTTTTCATAATTAAAGGTTGAGATAATATTTTTTCTGTTTAAATTAAAAAGTGATATTACTATGGAACCACATGAGGCCAAGAGTCTTTAAGAAAAAATACCTAACAGAGATATCTAAACACCATGATGGCAGGCATGCGTCAAAATGAAGTGAAAGGAATTGCCAGGACAAAATTGTGAGGTTGTTCACTCACAAATGAAATGTAAATTCACACCCTAGATTGTCAAATAAAAGCTGGTTTGATCTCCGGGCTCCTGAGCTACGATGCTCTGTAAATCTGACCACTTTAAGAAGTTACCAGAAACGATATAGGGGGGTAGAAAACTGCATACATATATTAAAAAGAACTACATAGTTATCCCCTTAAATTTACAGATGTTGTGTTCATGGATGTTTAGGTATCATAACAAAGCAATTTTCCTGGCACCTGTTGGGTTGGCCGGCAGGCATTATTATGTCTTGGCAAATTTGCAAGTGCTTTACAAAATCTCAGTTTAGACGGAGGTGAAGATTCTCCTGTTTGTATAATTCTGAATGCTTTTCACATCTGCTGAAGTGAAAAAGGAAAGGATTCAATGAGTTGTGCCCAGCAAGTCATCATAGCTGGAGCACGCAGCACTGGCCACTGCGACACCGCGGTGAGGACTCAGTGACATACCCACCCCAGTGCCTGCCAAATGCTGCTGCACCTCAGGAAACATTCTTGACTGCATCTAAACAGTGCTCTGTCTCAAGCAAGATCTCTAAAAATTGTTATTGAGTTTAAAGCCAGGTCCTCTACAGAGGAAACTCCTTCCTAATTAGTTCCCCAGACACTTTCTTAAACGGCTTCTTTGCAATTAAGGAAAAAATTTCCTGGGTCATTATCTTTTCATAAATGAACTCATGGCCTAGCAAATATTTTCTGTAAGGAGACCCAAGATACTCAAGTATTCTGTGACATATCTAATCTGTGATTATTCTTAATTTACTGCTTCCAAAATCTTCAGGCCCATATCACTGACAAATAATTGGTTTAACTTTGTTTCCTTCCAGAGAAATAAAAAAGTAAAATTTCCATTTATACACAGTGATTAATGTCTTGATTCATTGGTCTGTATAAAACTTTCCCAGTAGCTTGGCATGCACTTGAAGTGCATTTTGGGACTGGGTAATGCTAGTAGGCTCTTAGTGGTCTCAGCAGACTTGGAAATATCTATTTCATGTCACAGAAATGAACAGAAGAGAATGTTTTTATCTGAACAGTGGTTCATAATCAGCTTTGTTGAAAGCTTCCTTACAATGCCTTGGCTTTTTCAACTGTCTTACAGAATCACTTTGCCTAAACTTTTTTTTTTTTCTGATGCCATGATACAGCATTTACAGACCAGTAAATCTGTTCGGCCTCTGACTGCTTGAAGGCAGGTCACCTCTTCTAAAAGTGATGGTACTCTGTTCAGAAGTTACTTTCTTAAAAATCTCAAGACCTTCAGCACAGCAGCCAAGCTGTAGAAACCCCCAGGCAGAGGCAGCAGGAGGACAGTGCCCTGCTCCTTTTGCTAGGGCCGAATCCGTAAGGCACTCTCAGAGTAAAAGCATATGCAAAACACATGCTGTCTTGATATAGTGACAATTTGATAATGAATCCAATTGACAGGCTCTTATTGAACTTGGGTACTCAACAAGAACCGTTCTGAATCAGATCTGTGAATTACAGCTCTGTGGTTTGCCAGCAGAGAGGTCACTGCTTGCTTTTCCCCTATTTCTGCACATCCCCCGCTTTTGTTTCAAAGAGAAGCATTCTCTTACCCAAGTGAATTAAGTAAATGTTCTCTTTCTTGGTAGAGAGTATACTGTGAAAATGAAACACCAAGGGACCATTTTTATTATATCTGTCTTTCTGGGTGTCTGAGGGCTGCCTGTCTGGCAATGGTGTAGGATTGCCTGAACAGGAAGAGATGTGCAACGCAGGAGAAAAATCATAACTGCTGGCAGTAAAGATGTAGCTCCCTCAATGCTGATCAAAAAACCCACCCACACCAGTTACGGGGAAGGAACTGGTGGGCATTATTAATATTGCTCCATCTATTTAGGCAATGGTAGCCATACAGAGTAATGTGAGCACTAAACCTCCTGGTGCTAATAAATGGTACAGAAAACAATTATACTCTAAAAAAATAATTAAAAAGCAACCTTGTCCTATGGACTTTGCAGCCCAGGTCTCTGAAAAAGAGCAGGGTCCACAATCAGTTTAGGTACTGTAAGTAATCTGAGGATTTTAAATGGAGTTAAATGACATTTCTTTAAAATACTGAATTCTCCACAAAAGAAAACCCCAAACCAATCTTTCAGCTCTCCTGAGAATAATCATACATTTGGATAACATTTTGTGTGTTTTTTCAACCCAGAATGGTTTGAGGAGAGCTATATTTATAGATGAGAAAAGGAGGAGGCCATGTTAGGGATACTAGAAATGACTCTGCTACTTGATGAAATAGTTTTTGTCTGACTGGGTCTTCCCCAGGACCAATAATTGGCTGATGTTTTCTTCCATTAGATGGCAGTGGTGTGATATGTGGTTTCTTTGGACCCCCAAACTACAAGTTTTATTAAAAAATTACAAATGGTTAAATTTTCTTAGTTTGGTTTACAATTTCAGAGTCTCCAAGCTGTCAACTTTTTATTCACATGGAAGTTTACAACTTATTGTCCAGTTTAAAGCAAAAGAGAGCTGGGACTTTGAAATAGAACCGAGTTAAATATTTTCAGAAAAGGGGCACCTATGTGGAATGGATTCTCAGTGCCCCTGCTACAAGAAATGCAGGATGGGTTTCGTCTTGGTCCACCTGAAGTAACTACAGTAATTCGCTGGTTACTCCTCTATGGTGGAGCCAGAGCTCATGCTGGTTTTGGCCTACAAGGAGTTTGGGAGGGAGGTACAGGTATGAGAGCAGAGGGTGGAAACACCCTCGTGCAGAGAGGGGTGGGAGTCACTGCAGCAGGTTGTAGTGTCACCCTTGGGATAGGGCTTGGGCAGAGTCAAGAAAGAAGGGACTTAAGTGTATAAAACAACAGGCTTTCTTTGTTTCATATCTTATAGAATACTCTGTTTTATTCTAAACAAAGGAGAAAATAGTTGGGTTTTTTATATGATCTTTATAAAAATCTTTCAGGCACATTCCCTTGTTGCTTGTGATGTTAGATGTGCTGTTGTTTTTTATTAACTTATTAAATATGGAGCAGTAAACACTATTTATTTTTAAATTAATTGAAATGGACTTGTTGCCCTTCATGGCTTTTTATTAATTGAATATTTTTGCTAAGCTGTCTGCTTTCAGAGCAAAGGTTACAGTCAGGAGATGGGGGTCAATGGGACCTCCATTTAAATGCATGTTATCTCTATGTTAATTGCCTGCATATTTAACCAACCAAGCATGTCATTCTGCAGAAAGTAAAGGTTTTTGTGGTCAACCTTTAATCACAGAACAGCAAGAAAAAGTCTGAGCGACCTGGTTTGCCTGAGGTATCTTGGTTGCTCTTGTCAGTCACTCTAGCTCACAGTAAATTGCAGGGTAAATTCCACATAATTGATGGAAAGTATCTTCAGGAAAAAACCCTCAAAACTGAGGGAAAAAGAAATCTGTGCTCAAAATTTTAGTGTTTAGTTTCTGTTTGTTTGTTGCACATTATTTTAGTAATTTCCTTTTAAAATAGAAACAGGTTTTATTGCTAGTGTAGACAGTTATGAGAGAAGAGAGTAATGAAACAGACATTAAATATGCTTTGAGTTTTGGAGACACATACATATTTATCAAGTTGGGTGAATTTGAGTTCTTACATCAGAAAGAATTGCATAGATCTGCCTACCATGCTCTATTTTCTTGGCTTTTTACTGCAGAAGTGGTAAAATAGCTCTACTTAAAGGAGAGGGGTGTACACTGTGCAAGAAATCCTTCTGAGGCTGCTGGGATTAACAAGCCTTGTTGTGTTTTCGCTAGTGTCTAGTAATGAGATTGAGGTTTTGGAACTGAAAAGTGTTTGAGATTGCTACCTCTGTCAAACTTGCTTGAATGGGGTCAGTCAGTTTAAAAGTTATGGGAAAGGAGTGGCTGACAGGGAAATAATGTAGATATTTCTGCTTTATATTCTTTGCCTTGTTTTCTGCTTCTTTTGTAATAATTCCTGGAATTCAGTTTGTCTTTTTGAGCAAATAAGAAGCTGACACTTTTATGAACATTTCAAAGGACATAATTTTGTAATGTAAAACCAGAATTTTCTCCCATGTGCATCACTACATTTATCTACATTTAATTTCTTCTTCTGGTTTATTACCCAATTGCTTACTTTAATAAGGTCCTTCTGCAGTTCTTCACAGATGCCTCTGCTGTTTTATCTTGTAAATAATCTTGTCACCTCACTGCTTAACTTCTTCTTGTCATTTAGAAGCAAGTTGTGCAGTATAGGTCCTGGCAAAGTTCCATGTGGAAGTCTGTTGGTGCTGTTCCCCCCTTGCAAGAAAGATCATGCCCTCTACCCTATTTTTTTTTATCTTTTAACCAATTGTTTATCCAAGAACTTTCCCTCTTAAGCTATGACTGCTTAGTTTCCTGAGAAGTCTTTTGTGAGGGCCTTATCAAATATCTTTTGGAGAGCCAAGCAGACTGTATTAGCCAGATCACCCTTATCCACAGGCTTGCTGACCTTTTCAGAGTACTCCAATAGATCTGTGAGACAAACCTACAAAAGCCAGGTTAACTCTTTCCACTGATTGTATTTCCATTGATTTTACTCTGTTTCTGTAATTTCTGGTGATCTGACATCAAGTTTACAGACCTTTAGGTACCTGGATCTTACCTGGGATGTTTTCAGAACATTCGGACCATGTGTGCCACCTCCGAGTCCTCAGGTACAAAGTCAGTTTTAGAAAAAAAACTGCACACCACTTATTACTGCATATAGTCAGTTACTGCGTCCTGGAGCTCTTTGCAAACTGGGAGGGTGAATACCATCTGTTGTTGCAATTTGTTAGTGTTCACTTTTGTCAATTTTTCCTATAACCTTCTCTGTGGTCATTTAAAATTAAGAGTTGCATCTGTTCTGGGCTTCCTGAGCAGCTGCTCTCTGAAACAGAACCTAAAAATGTGATCTTTGCATTACATGCCATTTTGCCCAATCTGTGTAGGGTTGATAAAAGTCCTCTGTGAACACTCTGCTTACTGTCTTTATTGCTTTTCTGCATAGTCCTGCATTTCGGTTCTTACAGGTTCTGTGTTACTCTCTGCCATGCTCAGTCTGATCATTTCTACCCCACCAGCAGAGCCTGCTCTGTCTTTGCCATGCATGTTGGATCTTAAGATGGTCCACCCATTGCCTTGCTTTCACAGTCTTTCTGTGAGTGTTTTCTGACTCTAATACATATTTAAGTTCACCTATCTTGTTTCTAAAGGCTTAAAATGCTTAGGGAGCCACTAATATTTAAGTTATGTTGTCATCATTGCGTTTGAGTGACTCCATGGTTACTTTGCATTACAGTATGTCCACTTAGGGTCCCTGGCCTGTTCTTTTGTTTGTAGAAGGGATAGATCTGGTGATCACCTTCTGATGTTCTCAAAGGTTAGCAATTCCCTCATCGGCTTGCCTGGTGAGCAAGACTGTCATCACTCCAACCTGCTCTTTCCTTCGGGTTAGCTCCAAGTTCTAGAGGAACACTTTCAATACAAGAAGATGCAATGTCAGCAGCTCTCAGTGGGGAAGATCCAGCACTGGATTACATCCTGCTTTACCATCTGAGTCCTGCATTTAGCTGGCAGCTGCCCTAATAGACCTGGATCTGCTGCACTCGTGTGCAGCTCTCCCATGGGGAAAACACAGAAATGATAGTTGGCATAGTAAATTGGTGAATTCCCACTTTAATTTCTTCTCCCTAAATATTTGATAGGGTTGTTCCTGCCACTTCTTTCTCCCGAGGTAACCTATTTGACCTCCCTTCCTGTTGCTGCCCTAAAGACAAAAGTTAGAGTTTGTCCCTTCTTCCATGCAACCACACTCATGCTCCTGTGGTTTCAGTTTAGTTCTTGGAAATGCTGGGGCTCTTCTTACTCGAAAGAGTATAAGGAAGGATTGGTGAGGAATGGAAGACATAGCATTTGAAAGAGCATCCACAAAACCAGAACAAAATAGGAATGTTGATGAAGAAATCAGTGTCTGGTATTAGGCAAGGGAAAAAAATGTGTGCAGAGTACTAGCAGCAAGAATAAGTGAGAGTAAACAGGCTGTGATTAAATATGGGTGAGAGTTTCTGACCACCAGAGCAGCCAAGTGTTGGTACAGAGGGTGGGGAAAACTCAGTTTTTATGACAGTGGGAGTTGTGGCATAAGCTTGCTTTAGAGTGGGGTGAGGATTCCTGCCCAAATGCATGCACTTCTGTCTGAGTTCCCCCAATATTCTGAGTCTGGAATCAGGCAGATATTGTAAGATGTATTTTCATACAACTGCTTCAATAATCTCAATAGCTGCACCCCCACAAGGAGCACTAGGGAGGGAGCTGGGAGACACATTCCCTTTAGGACTGCTCTCCTTGGGGCTGTTGTGGCTGATGTGGGAAGTGGGCTCTGCTGAGTGCTGGCTCAGGGCTCTTTGGATTGTGACACTGCACCACACTGTCTACAGCCCTTCTGGGCAAATCTCTCCCTGGAGGACAGCTTCTGGGGCAGGTCTTTGAAGAAAAAGCCTGGCTCTTGAGCTAAAATAGAGGGCAACTGTCTCACTCATCCTTAGGCACGCTGACTGGCTGCACTGGGGCGCGTGGGAGTGTGTGGGGGAAGCTGTGATGGTTGGCTGAAATGCTTGGGAGCAGGAGCTGGAGGAGTGAAGTGTGGCTCCGTTACAGTTCATCTCCTTGCAAATTACCTGTGTGTTTGCCAGTGTGAGGCTTAGGAAATGTCTGCAGGTTTGCACATTAAAGAAAAAAAAAACAACTCCAAAATGGGTTTTGTCAAATTAACCTTCAAAAGCCCAGCAAGGTGAGCTTGCTGTGTTTTGGAAGTGAGGATAAGGCAGAGGAATGGCTATGAAATGTTCTTCTATTATTTTAAGTGGAAGTTGAGACTGTCACTGAGTCATTTCATATTAATAAGGCTTGTAAGAAAATAGGATTTTCAGATTACAATTTTAAAGCCCCATGTTGCCAGTGTGTTTTAGGGAAGAGTAGAAGCACATGTTAACCCATAAGACTAAGTGAAACCAGAAATTTCATTTTAATTTGGACAGTCTTTACTGACACTCAGCTCCTGGGTTTGGCATTCCTGAAAGGAAGAAGAAAAGTGGAATGTAAAAGGGGAAAAATTTTCCAGTCAACATTTGGTTTGAATTTACATACAACTTTAGAAAAGCATGGGAAAAAGGAAAAAGGTACCATTATTTTTACAGTGTTGGTCCACTTCAGAAAAATGAGGTGTTCTGCAAATCTGCCCTATGCCTTTCTTTCTATATGTTTCATTAGTATCTTTACACTGTTATTTTACCCTGGTAAACAATGATTTAAATGGAGGAAACTTTGCAGTACAGAAATGGTTAGATTGGCATAAAGAAAATAATTCTTTATTTATTTTACTTGTTTTATTTATTTTATAAATTGAATAGCCCCCCACATTCCTTCAGAAAACAGAAATAAGATCTAATATTAAAGGTTTTCTCTTTTCTGCTAGAGATCCGCAGGTTGAAGGTTTAGTCTGTGCTGTTCAAAACATCGTAAGAAAATTTCTGAGAAGGCCTTCAATTCTAGGCCCTCAGTTACCTTTTGCAGAGCAGTGTTATCAAAGAGCTTGTGATATGTATAGAGATATATGTAAATATGAATGTGTGTTGAACTACTTGATGAGAAGTTGATGTCTCAGTCCATCTCATATAACACCTTGAATCATTATAATGCAGGAAGAAATGATTCTGAGCATTTAAATATGAGTTATACAAGGCTCAATTAATAAATAATAACTAAAACTACAATTTTGGTCTGGTGATAAACTTTCCTAGAAAGAGTAGTTTCATTATCAAGATTGGCAATGACATTTGAAGTTGACAGTAGGGTTCAACTCATTAATGTTTCCATTTTTCATGTGTCATTTACTCTGCTTTCTGAATTTTCTGAACATAAGAAGGGGCCACCTCAGGATGTGTATGCTTAGTATGAGATGCATGCTGAAGCACAGCGCTGAAGAAGGCTTTGAGTTTCACTAAAATCAATCTTCTTGATAAAACACGTGTCAGCTCTGAGGCATCCTGGTGCTTCAAAGTTCATTTTAGGACAAAGGATGTATAAGCTCGCTATTACAGAACCCAAAAATGCTGCCATTTATACTGAGCCCTTCACCTCAGTGTTTTGTTTTATACTCTTAGAAATATCACAGGCCTGAGGATATATTTGAAAAGCTTCCTCTCCCTTTCATGATGATGTAAAGGTAGTGTTCACGGGTCTGACGCACTTGGAATGAATCTGATCATTACGGCGAGATTGCGCGTCAGAAATGTTATCTCCATTACCTCAGTGAAACCCTGACTACGTGCTCAAGATGGTGGCAGCCTCAAGGAGTATGTATCCCACTCACTTGGAGAGGACATTATACTACTGGTATTTACATTGGCTGGCCTGCATGCTTGTTTTAAACATATCCTGTTTGGATCTTTTGGATCACCTTTCAGGTCTGGGGCAGAATCTTCAAATGTTTGTCAGCTACTCTCAAAAGTGAGATACCAAGGCTTAAAATGTCTCAAAATCTATGGTACTTTTGGAAAATACATTGCTGCATTTGGTAAATGCTTGCTTGTTCTGCTTGCACTACCACCTCTGAAGCTGCACGTGCATCAATCCCTGTTATTAATATACAATTAGTGGATTATTTCGATGGACAGTTCTGTAAACTTGTACATCTAAGTGTATGAGTGTGAATATCTTTTTTAATTATTGAGTGAGTACTGGTAGATGAGTAAAAACTTCTGGAAAGCTCAGAGTTAATGTAGAAGTGAACTTCTGGGAGCAAAGAAGGTATTTTACACCAACTGGCAAAGAGCTTATAGGGCACACTTCCAAACCTTCAGAAAAAGTTTCCCACAAAGACTTTTTTTTTTTTTTTTTTTAAAGTCATGCTGCAGGAATTAAGTTGGAGATATCACTGACCGAAAGGACATTTTTTCTGAATGAGCCGAGAACCAAAGGAAATGACTCCGGGGTTTGAAATCCTTTTATTTCCTCTGTGGAAGATATCTCTGCAGCTGAAATGAACCATTCTGGCTGGCTCCAAGCCAAACTTTATGGGAACTGAGATTAGGAAGTTCTATGGTCAAAATAGCCATTGAACAAATTGCTTCCAGTATAAAGCCTCAAATTTCCTGATAAAGCTACAGTGTTTAACCCTTCTTTTTCACTTGGGTGAACAGCCTGACTGTTATTAGGCACAAACTGTTTATCCACTTGTGGTCCCTGCAGTACTTTCAGAATTCCCTGCGAGGGTTTTTCTGTTTTTTACTTTTATGTGAGACAGGCAAAGCAAACCCCAGAAAAAAAAAAAAATAGAACAGTTTTGGGTGATGCTTCCCACTTAAGATAGCAGGAAAAGTGCTATAAACAAGACATCAGATTGCCAACTGCAGTGTATGGCATTTTCGTCTTGCAGCCCTTTCTGAAGGGATGCTTTATTTTGTTTTATGGTGGTGTTAGCTGGCTTGCTTGGCCTTTGTGAACTAAATGAAGAGACAGCAGCAATAGCAGCTGTGCCTCTGAACTGCATTATTGACTTCAGAAAGTGCTCAAAAGCAGAGTGCTCTGACTGGAGCACCAAGCCTGGCCTCTGGATGGTGTGGCATGGGCTTGCTAATTTCCAAACAAAATACCTGAATTAGAACAGCAACATGCTACAACTTTGGTTATGGATTTCTTTTGCTGTTACCTTCAAACTAGAAGGCCTGGATGGGTGACAAAGAGAGATAATGCTGGAATTGGGAGCAAAGATCAGGTGTGCTGATGTGTCCTTACCTCGCTGTGCTTGGAACTACATTGGGCCGGGCACTTCTGCCAGCTTCCTGTGTCCCCATCCCTTTGTGCATGTGCCCATCTCTTTTCCACATGGGAGTGCTTCCAAGCAGAGTTTGTGTGTGTAGGCTGTGTTTTGGGCAGTTCTCAAAGAGGATGTTGGTAATTGCACTGCAGTCATGGAGCTGAGACAGGACGTGGCCACATCCGCTCTCTCTGTCCCTACCAGCACTGTTTTGTTCCCCAAAGCGTGTACGCCTTTTTGCACACTTCGCATTTTATGCATTAATGCCTTTGCACAACCTAAATTTAAAAGTCCTAAATCTTAGACAGGTGTTTCCATCATTTCACCTGAGAGACTAATTCCCAAAATAATAAAACCCATTATTAGTGAGTTTTTTTTTTCTTTATACTCAGCCTAAATTTTGCTTTTCCTAATTTAATCCCTCTACTCTTCATTATCCTTCCTCCCCTACCTCTGGGCACCACAGTAATTAATTCATCTCCCTCTTTGGTTTTTGCTTCTTACCCTTCAATATTATAGTTCAATGTTAAAATGCACTCCTCTTTTCTTGCATTTACTCAGCCCAACAGATATATTTGAGCTCCAACAATCTTTCCTTGTAAAAGTTTCTGCTGACCTCTATTCAATGTTATTGTTCATCAGTGAACAAACCCTCTGGTTTGTTTACTAATTGCTGGTATGAAAGTGATCAGAGCAATATGCATTACCCCAGGTAAGTGTGTGAGTGACATTGTAAACTGGGATTTTATATACCCGTGCCTTTAAACCACTTTTGCTTGCTTTTTCATGGGCGTTTGTTGTTGTTGGTTTTCTTTCTTTTTTTTTTTTTTTTAAGGCAGATTGATTGTAGTTTTTATGATCTGATATAAAATCAAACTAGAGTCTGACACTTCTTAGATGTACATAGGAAGTGCTATTTAATAAGTATTTAGGGCATAGGTGATTTTAATAATTTGATTTTTGCAATGCGATATATATGGGGGTGTCCTGGCATGACTCTTTCAAAAGTCTTGGCTTGCATGTCTCTCCTTTTCCATCAATGCTATTTCTGGAATGATGTATTAAGATTTTGAGGCCCCTTCTTTACTATTCTACCCTTTGTTGGTTTAAATAAGTAATCAGACTCTCTGTTCCTTAATGACATTCTATCTTGTATTTGTACACAGCTATCACATCTGCCCTCCCTCATTTTTTTCCCTGCTGTTATCATCTGTGTCCTAGATATTACATACCAGTTGCAGGTAAACTTTAGCAACTCGCTAATGAAACAAATGCTTAGTCTGTCATTAGTCATCTGAACCTTCACAAAACCATAATTTCTTCTCTTCCATGGGTATTAACAGACAGGCTTGCACCCTATAAATGAATATTTTGGCCTTCAAAATGGGACTTTTCACCCTAAAAAGAGGTCTTTGGATGCTCCAAATGAGGTATTAAACATGAAGAACATGAGACTTTGAACTGTGAGTGAGGAGATTTTACCCTGAAATGAGGCTTTGTCCGTACACAGGAGGCTTTCGAGGCAAGGAGCAAAGCTTTGGGCTCTAAATATTAGGTTTTGGACTGTAATAGAGAGCCTTTGAGGCTCAGAGGGGATCTTATAACTCTCAAAAACTACCTGAAAGAAGGTTGTAGCAAGGTGGAGTCAGTGTTTCTTCCCAGGTAACAAGCAACAGGATGAGAGGAAACTGCTTAGTGTTGTGCCAGGGGAGGTTTAGATTGGATATTTGGAAAACATTCTGCACTGAAAAGGTGTTCAGATATTGGAACAGGCTGCCCAGGGCAGTGGTGGAGTCACCATCAATAGGGGTGTTCAAAAAAACGCAAGGATGTGGCACTTGGGGACATGACTAGCAGTGAATGTGACAGTGCTGGGTTCATGATGATTTCAGAGGACTTTTTCAACCTTAATGGTTCTATCAAAAAGGGCATCTAGAATAATTTTTACGTTTAGAAGTCTGCACTCCAGTTTCAAAGGGAGCACAGTACCAGCACATATTACCAATCACCTTAAAAATAAGAAAAAAAGACCCAGGCAAGCCCAAGTAGTTAAAAAAAACCCAACAAGCCCTTGTCCCAGTTGATGAGCAAATAAAAGCTGGAAAGAACATTGTCATTTAGCAAACATGGTATATTCAAAAAGTAGGAATGATACTAGCTTTTCCTGAAAAGAATAAATCCTTTATTAGAGATGATGTCTGTTAGGATATGTTGGCCAACTCCTTCTGCAAAAAGTCCCATAAGTTATCATCTGAAAGTTCTCTGGGACTTAATATTTTGATAGAATGAATAACAAAAATAATCTGGTTTTCTGTCACCTGACAAAAAGGAGATCCTCTCTGGACCACATTTCCATGATTGATTAAGAAGAAAGGCCAAGCTGTGTAAAAACACTGATGATACTGCTTGGCCTGAGGAAAATTGCTGTAGGCCGCTAATAAACACTAAGCAGGAAAATTAGGAATAAGGAGTACTCTGCAAGAATTCTCTAAATTCATGCATTTTAAGTCTTTACCTTTGAGACTACAGAGGAGTCTTAATGGATGCAACAGGAAGTTTGAGTAAGCTCAAACCGGAGAACTGTCACGAATAGTGGGCTGCTGTTCACTTCAGAGTTAATAGACATGTGAAGTGGTTTTGCACTGTTTCTATTTAAATGGATCAGCAATAGGACTAAATTATTAATAGTGAGAAATTTTATTTCTTATAAGAGTTTAATGAATTTAAGATCTCCTCACAGGTGGTCTATTAGTCTATTTTGAGATCCTTTCAAGGAAACTGGAGCTACAGGAGGAGGGAGCATGAAGTTGTCTTTTATCCACACTCTCAGAGGGAAGTGTTGGCAAAGCTGGGATTAAACCTTATGAGTTTTCTTTGCTGTCTCATGTGCATCTCACAAAACTCTTTACAACTGTCTCCAGGAGGTAAAGAATTCATAAAACTCATTTAGACCAGAAAAAGACTGCATTAATTTGTGTACTTAATAAAACTAAAACAGGGAGTCCTGGCAAGTGAAATAAAATTACTGAATGATAAATATGAAGTCTGTATTTTAAAATCCTGTGTAGTAAACCTGAGTTTCAAAAGGGAGACGCCCCCTTTTTCATGTTACACAGTTGTAGGGAAACAATGATTTCTGGCCGTGCAAACTACTAGAAGTGCTATGAAAATTCCAAATTTATCCACTAAAACCATGTAGCAGTACACCTCATGCAAATTATAGCTACAGTGACTCAGGAAAATAAAAATATAGCAGTAGTGATGGATAAACTGTTGCAGATATGTTCCCGTGCATATGCATTTGAATTGATAATGAGTTTATTGTGGCCATACATCCTTGTGGTCCTTTTCCACTGATATTTGAATGCAGTGAGTTTCACAGCTGTCATTGCTTATGGAAAGTACTATTTAGATCAGTGTGAGACACATTATAGTCTTGGAGGGAGGACAGTATTCCATCAGCATTTGCCACCAGAAAGCAGGAGTGTGTCACGGTACTTTGCTGTTATAGTTTAAACTAGATGAGCTCAGCACTTTGTTTTTTTCTAGAGAGAATCTAGTGAACTGCTGAATGTAATGTTACGCAATGGAAGGTTTTTGATAGCTAAATAAAAATCAGACACTTGTATTTCCTTTTAAATTATTGACTGGAATGCCAGTGTTGTTCCTGGAAAAGCTTAAATATATAAGTGTATATGATGTAAGAACAGACATAAAACTTGGTATTTAAGTTGGCTTCTTTCTTGCGTAATTGTGTCATTGAGTTCTGAAGTAGTGTTGCCATAGCAAATTGCTATAGATTCTTTGCTAATATTATAAATATGTGGGTTTTTAGCTCCCATCATTCTATAAAGATGTCTTGTTTTAAACTGGACATTTCTGGAGGGCTAAGCTTGAAGAAATTTGTACTAAAATATCTGGTGAAATATTGGTGCTTATTCTTTTACAGACATGGCAGTACATTTTTCCAATTCTAAACACTTTTGAAGAACATTGAGTTTTCATTTGAGCATTTGTTAGTAAAACAATGATTCTTTAAAGTGTTGATTTCATGGCTAGTTTAAATCGCTACATATGACTGTTTTGCACATGGAAAATACTGTAGGTGTGTAACTGTTGAACTGTTGTGAATGAACACATGAAAAGTATAAACTCTCTTGACCTATGAGTATCTTCTTATCAGACCTATATTTCAAAAGTGCAGAGTTTGCACGAGTTCTCATCAGTCCTTCTTGAGTTTCTTGCCTTATTTTTTTTTTTTTTTGGCAACTCTATCTGATTTCCTAATCTATTGTTGCAAGAAGAGCTAACACACAAATCCCATGGGTGTCTCTGTCCAAGCATTTATAGCTCCTAAATTGCTGTTCCTTAACTGATAACTCTTTTCTCTTTTTCAAACCACCCGTGCAGAGGTAATGCCAGTGGAAATCAAGAGGCATTTTTCCAATGTCATTAGTTTAATACATTGCCATGAAACTTGTTTGGTAGCAGCAAGCCCCTCGGTGCTCAGAGATGTAGGATCCTGCAGAAGGATCGAGGCAGAACTGGTGCTGCCTCCTTTCAAAAAAAAGGATTAGAAGTGACAGCCAGCTCTTCTGTTGACTGTCTTAAACAATTGCTATCAAAATTATTATAGTCATGCTGCATTCAGTCATTTTGTGCTCTATATGCTAACACCAGCGATGGGATACAGGAGATGGTGTTTTATATGCACTGGGCTATGTAGTTGGGAATCTGCTAGTCACTTGTCTCCCATGCTATTATTTCCAGTAAAATTCTTGATGTTGAAGCTTGTTCCAAACGTCTGAAGTACTGGGGAGAAGGGAAGAAATTCTCCTTGCGGCACTCTCCACGTATTTTTGGGTGACAGTTTGCTCAACTTCTCTCTGCTTCAGTGTTTCCCCATATGGTATAAATGAGGATTTTATGTCTATCTCGGATTCTTCCAAGGCTTGCATCACTGAAGTATCTGAGTGCCTTCCAGTCTTGGATGCATTTGATCTCCCAGCACCCCAGGATGCGGGAGATGTACTGTTAATCCTATTTTACAGAATTTTAAAGAAAGTGTGTGGTAGAGCAGATTTTCCAGGTCAGTGTTTGTTATGAGACATTTTTCCCATTAACCATATATAATACCCAGAGAAGGTGGAGGATCCTGAAAGTAACATTTGCTTTTTTTATTATCCTCCTGGGTGAAGGTGTCGATTGGGTAGTTGAGTTTGCTAAATAACTACTGCCTCTCTTAGCCAAGGTAGGCCTTGCCTACATTATAACCAGGACAATCTTTCAGGAAGTAGGCCGTGACACTGACTACACCCCTGGTATTTGTCAGTAAACTGTAGGTATTCCTCATTGGATTGGACCTGGGTGGCCAAAGCTGTTGTTCACACAGAATCACAGAATGGGTCAGGTTGGAAGGGACCACAGTGGGTCAACTGTTCCTACGTCCCTGCTCAAGTAGGGTCAGCCTAGAGCACATGGCATAGGATTGTGTCCAGATGGTTCTGGAATATCTCCAGTGAGGGAGACTCCACAGCCTCCAGTATAGTCACCAGAACTGTAAAGTTCTTCCTCAGGTTCAGCTGGACCTTCCTGTGCATCAGTTTCTGCTCATTGCCTCTTGTCCTGTTGCTGGGCACCACCAAGGAGAGCCTGGCTTCATCCTCTTGGCACTCTCCTTTTAGATATTTATATACATTGGTGAGGTCCTCTCTCAGTCATCTGTTCTCAAAACTGAACAGGCCCAGCTCCCTCAGGCTATTTTCATAAGATAGATGCTGCAGTCCCAGGTACATCCAGTAATGGAGCCACTGCATTGCCTGGTTAAGGTAGACCACAACTAGGGAATGAACATAACGTTTCTTTCTGTCTGAGAAATGGTGCCCAGTGTAATGATGGGAATATGACCAGGTTTTTGATAATATATAAAAGATACTCAGTCTTGTGTTCAGTGTGAGTTTAATAATAACATACACCACAAGTAGAATAAAGTAAGTGTCTTGAATTTGTTCTGCAATACTGACATATTCTGCTGCACCAGAGGGTGTCATGTGTCAGTGTTACAAACTTACAGGAAAGATTGCTGTCTTTGTGGTTGAAGTTGATGCCTTTCTTTCGCAAACAAATTATCTTGAGAAATGTGTACATGGGGATAAGCTTGCCCTCATTCTTGTAGCAAGCTGTGAAGCACTTGGGGGGAAGAAGCCCCAGGGAAAGCAAGGACTGTCCTGAGAAATGTTGGAGATGCTCCCAGTTTTGTGGGGAAACAGGATCCAACTCAAGCTCAGCCTTGCAGACCTATTTTTTTCCTTTAATCGGCAGATTACCAGGAAAAACACATTTGTTTCAGGGACACTGCAAGACAGGACGGAATTCCAGTGGTAGCTGTGGTCAAACGGCTTCCCAAACTCTATGCACAAAACTGTCACTGGGAAGCAGAGATCCTAATTCAGTATCACCAATGTCTTTGATTTCCATAAAGCATGGGAATAGTTCAGAACAACCGCCCTCCGCATTTGTTCCTCTTTTCTCCAACTCTCTCCTCTGCCAGCTGTCTCATCAGGCAGCAGGTACTATGACTTGCTCTTTTTGTGACGTGTATTTTTTGAAGATACCTATACTTTCTTTCCATGCTTCAGATTTGCCCACAAAATTGAAATTGGTCAAACTATTTGGCTGCTTAGGGTATGCATTGCATTTGCAGGGGCTATTTGCTTTGTGTTAGTGCCAAGCATTCTGGTATATGTTTGTATAAACATACTTATTTTGTTTTTTTGTTTTTTTGGTTTTTTTTTTTAAAGCCTTGGGGAGATTTGGAATTGCCCAGTATATAGTACCTAAGGCTTATGTCTGTTACTGTTGCATTGCCCAAAGTGCATCCAAAAAAAAGTTCAGGGATTGCTATTTCTGTCCTTGCTCAGGGTGACAGGCACACACATCTGCGCCTCCTGTGGTGTCTGTGTGGGGTGATCCCAGGGCATGGAAGGATGAGTTTTTTCAAGGCCTGATTTACTCTGGAGGCTTTTCAGTATGTGTGCTGTGAGCTGGTGCTCAGCCCTCATTTCCTCCCTCCTGCTAGAGCCAAGGACAAACTCGTATCTCTCAATGCATTAAACCTGTCAATGTGTGACATAAGCAACCAAAAGATTGATGAATGGAATGTGAAGCAGCTGGTTTTTAGGGTGTGTTATTTTGTTATTGATAGGCCACCACTTTTTTAACAACAAAACCTGTTTCAAAGGTGTCTGTTCAGTGGTTATTTAAGGTATTTTAAAAAAGAAAAACAAGTTCTGTCATGAACACCCATAGTGACTTGTCCTGTGAGTGACTAGTTCTGTTCAAAACCCATAGATTTCCATCATTAATTACTTCTAATGAGGTACTAGAAGGAGATTTGATACATGCATTTCCAGTAGTTTTATTAAAACATCTTTTTGGCAACAGTAGAGCATTTGAAGGTCAGGTATCCAGTGTTCTGCTTTGAAGCATGACAGGACACTTGTCAGTATTTACCTGGGATTATAGCCACAGCTCTGGGCATGGAAGGATTATTCTTAGATACCGTAGAATTTCTCTCTTGATCTGGATCCTACTGCTTTCTCTGCAGAAATGAATACTCGGCCACCTTCTAAGTGTCTGCAACTTGTTCCCCTCTTTCTAACTCGTACTCTCATTTGTGTCCTTTCCTCTTCCTCCTTTTACAGAGAAGGCAGCCCACTTCAGCTGAAATTCTGCTAAATCTCCTTTCCTTCATAAAAGGCCTTCTTAAATCACAGCCTAGGGTTTTTTTATACCTGGAATGGTGTTTTCAGCCATCTGCCTTTGTATAAGCCTTATATTTTCTAATGATTTTATGTTCTATTTTTATCTGAAGTAATGCAAAAGACTGAAATTGTGGGACTACTGATGAACATACCAGGGGAGGCTGTTCTTGACTATCAAATCTCTTTAAATATCTGCTCTTACAAGTGGCAATAATTAATAATTAGGAAGAGGAAAATCTATTTTCTAATTATTTATTTGGCAGGAAGCTTTTTCCAGGCAGATAAGTAAATACCAAAGGAACAGTGGGTTGAAAAATACTGTGCAAAGTTTATGTAAACAAATTATGTTAAGATAAACAAAAAAATCCAGAGTGTGGGCTCTTGGTTCTTGATTAATGTGCTTTTCCGGTGTTTTGCTGGACAGGATCACTTGGTTACACCATGCTGAGTATAAAACCCTTCTAAGGTTTTGTGCATCTGTTTCTGGAACTCTCTCACCCAAGACATGTTTTTATTTAAAAATCCTGATGTGTATCAGTAAGTGCAATGGGCAAGTAGGTCTTGGTGTAACCTTGAGGTCATTGGAAATATACCAGAGAAGACTTTGGTCCCAACATTTCTTCTTTTGCAGATGGCCACCCAAGTGCAGTAGCAGTGTATTCATAAGCATGGATGTTTGTTTTTGTCTATTTTTTAGGGTAAGCTTAACACATGTTGAACTCACATATCTACTGTGTGACAGATGGGGCAAAAGCTCTGTATTCAAAGGTGGTGTAGGAAATAAAGATGGATCACATCCTGCTTCATAACATAGGGCAAACCAAATCCTGTTCTCCTTAACATTTCAAGAGAAAGGGAGTTGTTGGTTTTTTAAAGCTCCAAGACTATTATTTGAAACTTACACGTAGTTGTGGCCCTTAGAATCATCAGACATGGAGTTCATATGGAAGGATTTCTGTATGGTTTTGTTTTAATCCACAGACTTTTTATTTTGTCTCTTGATTCTAGAGTGCAGCAAGAACACATATTGTATCAAAAATAAGCAAGATTAAACTTCAGGGAAAGAAGAGACTCCAGTGACTAAATCAGGATGCCATAATTACATATGGCAAATACATATGTTTAGTAGGTTTTTGGTTTTGGAATGCAAAATCTGGTGGCAAGGATGACATAGTGGTTATTTAATGGTGCTAACCCCAAATACTCTGTAAGACTTACATCCCACATTAAAGTAACTTGTGGATTTGCATTTTCAGCATGTTTTGAGTGTTTGTTTCAGTTCTTTAACAGTGCAGTGATTCAGCTATCCTGAAATAACACATGGATAACAGCTGTAGGAAATCATGCAAAAATTTTATTAAGCACTAGACTCTGAAATTGCCTTTTTCCACTACAAATGTGCTGACATCTGGGTCATATCTTCTGGTTAATTCCAATGTGCCTGACAGTGTAACACACGAACAAACGAGGAAAACAACACAGAATGCACAGAAGAAGGAAATAGCAAATCAATGTTCCTTGTGTTTCAGATACTGTACTCCAAAATATCTTTCAGATTTTCCTAATAACTCAATCTGAAGTTCTCAATTCTAGAGGGGATGACTACAGAAAGTCACTATGACAGAGCTGGCTGCCGCTATAATGAAGTTTTGGGCTTTGTTATTTTCTACTGGTCAAAATTGCAGAAAGCTATGTCCAGAAGGTAGAAGCAGGTATCCTCCACAGGTCTTGTTACAGAGCAGTGAAAATAAAAGGGATCAGAAACCATTCTCAAGTTTTCTGCAAGCTTTTACAGTGAGAGATCATCATAATTGCAAACAGACTGTAACAGACAGCAACAGAAGTGCCAACTGTGAAATGATTGACTGTCTGAATAGCCTAAAATTTATATCTATACAAATTTTTTTTTTCTTTGTAAAACTGAGATTTATATATCCACATCATACATAAGTTTTTGAATACTAGTCTGTCTTTTATTTCACAGAGGTTAACATGGGAAAAATGTCAGTGTCCTTAAAAGTGAAAAAATACTGCAATGAAATATGCAGTCTTTCTTCAGCTGGTAGTTTAATATGTATAATGTTTCATTTGTTACAAAACATATTTATTACAGACTTCAAATTATCAATGACAGCTCCATAGTATAAACCTGTTGTGAGAGATATTCCTTGTAATATTAGCATAAATTCTGCAGTTCCAAGTGAGATAAAAATGAGGCTAGATAAAAATAATACTTATAGAAGATAGGGCTGGGCAGAATTTATCTAGTCCATCCACCTGATCTTAAGGTAGGCTCATTTATTTTCTACAGTTATTCTTACATCCTGTCCCCAGAAGGTTCCATGATTGGGATCCCTAAACATTACTAGGCAATGCATACTCTGCTTACCCACAGGGTTTTGGGGTTTTTTGATGCCTAATCTATTTTCCTTGCTGTGTTTTAGGCTACTGTTCCCAATGAACAAGGAAGAATAGTTTTACCATTATTCATTGCAGCAACTGTTAATTTGCCAGAGGACTGTTATTCTGTCTCTCCTCTGCCTTGTCCAGCAGCTGGACCCTGCTTTTTTCAGTCTTTCCTCTTAGCTCATACTAAACTTGCAGTTATTTTTCTTAACCAGCTGGTCATGAAATGGGGCTTTCAGAAAAGGGCACAAACCTCCAAACTGAACAGTAGAGAGATTCTTGTAGTTGGTGTTTTCATCACCTTCCTGTTCCCTCATTGCAAGTGAGATCTGCTCTTCAGTGCTCTGATGGCGCTGGTCACTTTGCCAGCACTGTTAACTCCAGCATGTGTTTTCAAAGCTGTTGCCAGGCAGTCATTCCCCTGCTTAGCTAAAAGTATGTCCCTAGTATGACCTAAGCATCATATTAGGTTACTTTTGTTGCAAAATCTCTTCTTACCTCTTTTTTTAAAATTCTTGCTGTTTATATGGCAAAGTCAACAAAGGAAGGAGGGAGGGAGCGAGTGAAGACTCATATGAGCAAGTTACTGTGAAGCAGCAAGTTCTCACATGGTCCTCAGGGACTGCTCAGGTCCACACACATCTTAGGACATTGGGGTAAAAGCACATTATTTACCAGAGAGATCACTTTCAGCAAAGGAGCAACAAGCTGCTTTGAATTTTTATGGAGTGAGAACTTGCAAAAGGGGTAGCAAAACAGATGATGGAGAGTAATTTGTTCCTGTATTGCTGCTTTGGTTTCATCTTGAACTGTAATAGAAAATAATTAACCACATTTTAAATATATTAAGGCCTTTATAAGCATACCTTGTAATGTAGTGGAAAAGTCTCCTAATTGAAACTAGAAACTGTAGTGCTGAATTTAAAATTGTGAATTATTTTTATTCTTTCTATTTATTAGTGATACTTTTTGAGCCAACTGACTTCAGAGCACTCCGAAATTTTCTGGCAGTAAGGAAATAGAATCTTTCTATTTTTAATAATTCAGTTGAAATTTTTAGTCATCCAGTTAAAATTACTTGGAGAGGAATGCAGTCCTGTTCTAGAAAGTCATATTTGAGCTAAATCTCATTTTAAGGATATTTTTTCCTTATGTGCAAAAGAAATTCATAACCCTTTTAAAAAAGGGTAAGAGCAGAGAGGGAGAAGAGACATCCACTTGACTCCCCCAAAGCTCCACACAGTAAAATTGCAGGGATGGCTACAGAGAGATCTTCCCACACAAGACACAGTTACATGTTCTCTGTATGCACGAAGGCTATTTGAAGTGAGGAAAGGGATTTGGTTTTGAGCACTTGATGTGATCTCTAAAGAGCCTTCATATCTCTGCTCAAAGTCCTGCTTTGGAGATTTCTCAGTGAAAAACATCTAGTACTTGCAATGCCACCAAGTTCAGCTGCCTGCAAGCTTCTGCTTCTCACAACAGTTAACTCAGAAGTGCTCATGAAACTCATACTTAGTGTTCTACTCATACTTAGTGTTTCATGGTGTCAGTGCACACACAGACATTCTGGAAATGCCATTATTTTCTATCCATGTGTGGGTTTAATGGGATTTCTGAATAGTTCAAGAACTCATTTTTTCCGACATGCTGAGAGAAACATGAACTCGTTCACACAGTGGCTCTGGATTGCTTTACCTGAGCTTTTGCATTGGTTCGTCATCTATTGATGTGCAGTATGAAGCAGTGGACAGTAAGGAGAGAATAAGAATATCCTTTAATCGTGTAAAAAGTCAATAAAACACGTTTTTAAAATGAGCCTGAAGGCACAAGCTATTTTTCATAAGCTCGGCTCTTTCTTTTTCAGTCCTCTTTTCTCTCCAGTCAGGTTTTGTTATTAAGCAATGTGGCTTTTTAATCAAAGCCCACAATTACCCGGAGTACATTTTTATGCTGGCTCTGCCCCAAGTGCAGGCTGCCGAGGCCGCACATCAACAGAGAGCCCAGAGAAGCGTTCCTCAACTTGGACCTTTTGTCCCAGCTTACTTCCTGTTGACCGGCTAGTGGCCCTTTGCCTGGCTTCATGTCAGGTTGTTCACACAGAAGAGAGTTCAGTGTTTCTAAGGGCAGCGAAATCTTGAAGCAGAGTAAAACTAGTATATGATGCTCTTGAGCAGGAATACCAGCTTTTCCCTTTGTGGGTTTGCTAAAGGACAAAGGTCACAAGGACGAGATAGAGTGGTTTGGTATGCCAGGGTGTAATTACACTCCTGCTAGGGAAGAACAGCACGAGATATTTACTGGCTGACTGTTCTCCTTAATGGCAGTGTTGACTCTCTGACCATGTGAAAAGCCTTGTGAAAATGTACTATTACTTGTCAGAATAAAATTTGAATACAGTTGCTGCAGCTCTTACAATTCGTCCAGCCTAAGCAAGACCTTCAGTAGCTGGAGGAAAGAACTGTATTTGGATGTGTCCTTTAATGCAAAGCCTGTAGTATGCTGTGTTTGTCATATTATCTGTAACGTCTCACTGTCTAGCTATTTCCCTCTGCTACATACATGTATCAATATATGCTTATATGCACATATGAATATGTGTAAACTCTAGTGTTTATGACAGGAATAAATATTTAGCTATAGCTGCAGCAGTGCAGTGATCAAACAGGGAGCCCTGAAAAAGTCGTTGGTGCCCCAAAGCTTTTCCCTTCTCTTCCAGCTTTGTGAGCTGGACTATAGAAAGCCACTGCTACTCCCTGTGAGCATTATAGGCTTTGCCTTGCTTTTTTAGGGCTTATGGCAGGGAGGAAAAGTATTGTAGTGAAAACCTCTCCGCTCAGGTAATCCCATGGGTATTCCTTCCTCCAGACACACCAATAATTTACTGCTGTTCTGAGCTACTGGGAATATGAATAGGAATATGAATAGGAGATTCCTTAACTACCTGGCCTGAAGGATGATTCAGGAGAGTAAGATGAAAGCTTACAGAATTAAATAAAGGAAGATGACGCTGAACATCCAAACCCCACTTTTGACGAACAAGCTTGTGTGACAGGCTGCCGAGGGCAGTGGCTGGGCATTGCTGTGGGTCACCTCACTGAACACGACAGGGCATGGGACACAAATGCCTGTTTATACAGGCAGGGGTGGGAAGAATTAAGCCTGTATTTTCCATGCCAAGAGCTCAGTGTGCTGAATAAAGATCAAACTAGGTCCAAAAAATGTTGAAGAGCTTTTTGTGTATCTGTGTGTGATTTTGAAGATGGAAAGCTTAGCTTTTTCAGTAATTTTTGAGGATACATCCAGGTTAAATTTGGTAGGAAGGAGCATGCTTGTGTGAGGTTTTAGTAGGAAACTGGCTCAGAGCAATACAGAAGTAGGTTATGAGTCCTAGTGTGTGCCTCTGTCTCATTCTTCATTTCTGTGTCTGCGTTCCTGAGGGACTCCTTCATATCACGAAGCCCATTTGACTTATGACCTAAGACAGATTTCTTTTCCCAGCTCAACTGAGGTGAAAGGCTAGGGCAGTGTCCCACAACCAACCTAGCTTCCACATTTTTTTCCAATCTGAAACATTTCAGTACTTGCAGAAAATTTTTGACTGTCAACATACTGCTTCTGATGGCTGGAGGATAAGGGGAAATTGTGATGATAGTTAAACATTTTCAGAAAATTGCAAAAGAAATCATAAATATTTACTAGTACTAAACGTTTTAGAAAATTAAGGGGGAAAAAATCTGGTCATATTTCTAATTGGAGAATGTCATTAATTGTTCCTATCATTTATCAATATAATTTAATTTATTACTGGCATTTTTCCACTGTATACATTCCTGGTATTGTTGTATTTTTAATAGCACAGCTTTCAAATGATCATAAAGGAAGAGAAGTAATGGTTTATACTTACGAGAACAAACATTGTTAATTATGTAAAGTTAAAGTTTCTTAATTTTTTCTTTTGTTTTTTTTAACTGTGTGTTTCTTACAAAAAACTTTTCCACTTTGCAGAATGCTTTTATGTAATAAATAGCTGAGCTTATTATATGTGGAATATTATCCTGTCCCAGATGTTAGGACTCAAGAACCATCTTTTTTTGGAGCCAGACCACTTATCCATGCATTTATGTTTCTGATTTTCATGTCATGTTTATGGTTTTGGCATGGGCAGCCAGACAAATTAGCCTCCTTTAATCCACTTTTTTCCCTCAGCTTCCAAGGTTTTAGGTGCCTGAAAATCCCTTTGAAACCTGCCTCTTGGTCTGTAAAGTTATGCAGCTTATGGATATAGTACATTATGGATATAGTAAAAAGGACCAAATTGCCCTAGAAATACAGAGGTTAAAAAAGAGGGGATTGGATTGTGAAATGGAAGACAAAAGAAGGCAATATATGTGTTCACTGGAAACTTTTTTTGTCTTTGGGCAAGACCAGTGGGCATGAGTGGTGGCTGCATACTGAGAACGTGGAGGGACAGTTCAGAGTTTGAGAATTAGAGGGCTTCTTTGACATTTGTTATTTTTTGAAGGACTACACAGGAAACACAATGATATCACAAGTGAATGCAGCCTTTAGCTCAGCCCCGGTGTCACAGGATTGAAAGGTTGGTATGAAATGGACGAGCAAAGCATACTCGCGCTGCTGGCATGAGGGGCACCAGGAGCACAAAGCCACTGGCTCCCAGGTGGCTGAAAGGATAAACACTCAATTTGCACACACAAAGAGAACGTTTCCTTGACAAGGCGAGCTGAATTACGCCCAGGGAAAATTCCACATGGTCTTAGAAAAGAAGTAAAAATCAATATACTGTTTCAAAATACATTTTTATTCCCTGCTTTCAGTGGCTCTTGTAAGCTGCATGTCTGCTGCCTGGCTTCCAAGTCCAAGCAGCAATGATACATTAAATAGCTGCATTTTTTAAAAAACAATCTGTTTTCTTTTTGACTTAAATGAAATATTGAAGAATCCACTGGCAAGTGTGCTAAATTAGTTGTTTTTTATTGGATGTCATTGGTGAAAGAAGAAATATGCAGTGCAGATGTGTACTTGAGTGCTCAGGGAGACAACTTTAGGTGATAGGATGTTTATCACATTGCTTGGCCTTTTGGGCCAGTTCAAAACATCTGTGCAGCTTAGCTGAGTTGTGCTTTTTACTGGTTGGATAGCAAAGCCCATGTGTCAATACAGAGATTTAACTAATGAAAGGACTATTTTCTTGGCTATTATGAAAAAGCCAAGAATGTGGACCATTCCCAAGCATACATGTTCTTGTCTGTAAATATTTCTTTTACAAATAGGTGTAGTTAAAAATGGCCATCACAAAGAGAAGACCCTCAGACTCAAACCCCCAAATCTCTGCAGCATTTTTTAAAATCCAAATAGTTGCTTTCTGCCAGTTATTTTATCTTTGGAAGTTGAGTATAAGTAAGGAGTGTCAGCTGGAACCACACTTCCTTGAATTTTTTTAAGTTAGAAATAAGCTTTTGCATAGTACTTTCCTATGTCCTTTTGGAGTGCTGTTTCAGTAGGTTTTTTTCCCTTCGAGATCCACCTTTTCTGTCAGCTGCAGTCAGCAGTGAATTAATACTCTTGGATGAAACAGGAGTTTCCCATCTGTTAAGTCTTTTTGAGGATTTCTTCACCTACTCTGGATTGGGGTGAGCCCAAGATTTTAAAAAATGGAGGCAGGGCAGAATAAAGTGGGGAGAAGAAAACAGAAGCTTTTTCAAATCTGAATGAAACTTTTATGTGCAAACAAATAAAAATACATGTTTGTATATGTATATTTGAAAACAAGTAAGTGTTTTTTCAACTATCTGTTGGTCTAGTAAAAGGTATTTTGTCTGTGTTTCTCCTGTCCTTAGCTTGGCACTGTTAATAGTAAACATAGAGAGAAACAGCCCATGCAGACAGCTGGCTGAGAGGTGAAAAGCTCATGCTGGAGCTCTGGGTCTGAATCAGCACCCAGCCTGACCCCTTCCACCCCCTCTGAGGGTGTCCTGACCCTCAGGCTGCTCTGCCTCCCTTAGCTCTGTCACAACTTTTAGTAGAAATTACGATGTGGAGGTGAAAGGTCTATGGAAACCACGATATTGTTTTGTGTTAATTTAAATGGATTGGGGTATTTTTCAGAGGAGAAATATTTGTTTGGCAACTTCCCATCCCATTCTGCTGTTGAGCCTGCAATATTTGTATCTGCCTTAGGAACAAGTTTGAGAAAAAAGTATGAATGCCTTGGAGAGTCGAAGTGTTGGGTTACGTAGCCCAGGAGAGGGAAGACGCCTGTGTCCAGGACTGCTCACAGGCTGCACTTAGTCAGAGGAAAGCCCAAAGCAGTTCGGCATAGTTTGTGCTAGCAGTAAAGCTGTAAGACCTGAAATAATGTGAGCAGTAAGAAGTTTACTGGTATGGCCTAGAAGCCTAGAAGTTAAATTTAATCAGAAGAAGTAAGCGTCCAGCATTCAGACATGAATTGACCAACAGCACACAGATGAAACTGTGAGGCATTACAAGATACTGACTTCTATGTGGGAAGCAGGAGTCAAAACCTTACAGGCAGGAGTATATAGGAAGAAGTCACAGTAAAGTGTAGGAAAGCCTTTGATTTAGAAATTAAATAGTTACAGTAAGTAGTATAAACACTGTAAGACATAAGGTTTGTGACTGATAAGAGGATTAAAAAATTTCTCTAACATTAGGCGTTATGCACTTCCCATCCTCCTCCCTCAGATAAAAGTCCCTCTTTAAGCTGGGAAATTTTGGTGGTTACCAGATGAACACTAAGAGGAGCATGCTGCCAAATGTTAACTCTAAATTAAGATGTTTGTATATTAAGTGATTATCTCTTTAGGTGTATGCCCCCAAATGAGTATCTGCAGAGAATCTTTAATAAATAATTCTTTCAGAAAATTATGATAAAGTGACTTGTAAGAAAGAGAGGACAAGGACTCATTCCCTGTTGTGATGCCATATTTATTCTGAAGGGTATAAACAAATGGTGTTATAATTAATTCTCTGGCATACCAACATACAACATACTGATTCTACCTTCAACACACAGATTTGTCGGTGGTTTCCTTCCTTCCTTCCTTCCTTCCTTCTCTACATCTATATAAAATGCCTGCTGATTCTTCTTGCTTATCTAGAAAAGTCATCACAGTATCATAGTTTAAGCTATATATAAATGGATCACCGAGAATACCTTGGATGAAATGTTGAAGTGAAGCATTCACACAGCCTGTATGAGTGCTTCAGATTTACCTGGGGTGAAGGTATGGTAGGGTAGCAGCTGTCATCCCTTCCAGCAGTCCTCTCAAAACTGATCCAGTACTTCTGCGGTACCTCATGCCGCTGCTGTCACAGACGCCTCTCTTCTGATACAAAAGAGCTGTCAAAAGTCTCCTGAGTGACTTCTAGCCTGACATATCATGGCCACAAGATTCTGTGATGTGCCATCGCTCCATTTAATTTTCTGTAAATAAGTGGGAACATAAAGATATCCTTAAGATTGAGATAAAGCTACTTTTTCTACCAGTGTCTTAGAGGTGCATTTTTAAAACCCAGGGTTTCTAGAACTGAAGACACAAACCCTCAGAATCCAATTTTGTCCGCATCACTCTAAATTGGAATAATCTCTCATATCCACAGTGTTCTCCAGGTATATATTAAGACCAGAACCTGGTCAGTAGATTTCAATTTGAAATCTTTAGCCTGGTGACAATTTAATTGCAAGTAGATAAGCTCTGATTACCCATCGAGCTTCAGGCAGAGATCCACAATTTTCATCACTTTTGCTAAGATATCTGCTGACACTCTGTGTCGTTGTCTAGACTCTAAGGACAGTTATAATACAAATAACATGTTAATTAATGTTGTTAAAAAAAGAAGGGGTGACAAATTTGCAGCTTCAAATGAAAATAATTTGAGGGGCATAAAAGGACAAAACTGTCATCAAACCTAAATGCAACAGCAGTTGTGTTTAGATAACCATAGTGATGAAATCGCAAAGCTAAACGTGGCAGGTTAATGCAGTCTACTTGAATGGTAAAATAATGTCATATTTTACAAATATGGTTGATGCTAATGCATGAATTTTGGCAATTTCCAGAACGCTTTTTACAATCAGAAAATGTGTTTTGCCTGTCTTACTAGTTGCACAAGATGACTTTAAAGTGCTTCTAGTCTGGTGCAATAACATTAGTCCTTTGTGTAGCACAATGTCCTACAGCGAGCATAATGACAGTGTAGTTATCATAGCTGTTAACAAATGGGCCTTAATGGTTGCTTCAGTCTTTATGACTCAGGCGAGACCCTTTAAAAATTGTACTGTAAACTCATTAGATGTAATTTGAATTTGGAAGTTCTAGAAATAGATGCTAGCGGATAGACTTTGTTGATGGCCATAGAGCAAAACAATTAATCCCTAGTTTATATATCCTGGTGGGTTGGTTTTTTGTTTGTTGATACCTCACTTGTTCGTATTTCTTTCTCTGAGGACTGGTTATGGTGTTGTGGGTTTGTTTTGTTTGTTTGGCTTTTTTTTTTAAAGTGAGGCAGTTAAAAATCTACTTTTTTTGTGTCCATTCAGGTTTGGGGAGCTTAAAATCTGATTTTCAGTTTTGCTCCCTACCATCCTTCATCTGTCCTGATAAGTTGCGCTTTTTCACAGATGTGAGGCAGACTGGTATAATCAGCTGTCCTCCTAGTGAAAAATTGAAGCATTAGATCAGTGTTGATGTCATTTTTCTTTATTTTTTTCTCTTGAATGCTAGTAAATAGTGGTTGAAGTTCATGTGAACAAGGATGTTTAGAACAGTATGTCTTAACTGCCTGACTCTCAACATGAGGCAATATGTAATTCACATAAACCTTCTGCAGAAGTTTCTGGATCACATACAAAATGAAGTGCTAGCCTTGTAGCACAGAGACCCTGATTGAAGTCCAGCTTGAAGTTCCACACTAACTCCTTTTTTTTCCAGGACAGAACTCTTTCCAAAATCACAAGTGACTAGTTAGATGGTGTTTGGCTCATCAGCTGTTCAGTCTTATGACGGAAAATAGTTCCTTTCCAGCATTCACCGTTCTTCTGAATGGAGTGGCTCAGCAGAGTCACCCAGCTTTGGTAGCAACCAAAAGCTTCCCTTCACCAAAGCCATTGAAATATTCTTTGTGTAGTATGCAGGGGATCGCTGGGATGGGCCAGGTACACATGAGCCAAGGGCTGGGCATGAGCTACTTACTAGGCAAAGCAAAATCAAATTCAGATTTGGAACACTGTATGGGTGAAAGCCAGCAATGTCTCCTGCTCCAGCAGTGATTTATGACACTTCCTCAAATATGAAACATCTGGGAAGAGAGATCGATAAAGTCCCTTTGAGAAAGCGCACGCAACAGGATGGCAGAGAAAGGCAGTACATCTGAAAACTGCCAAAATCTTGTATGAGTTCTTTTTAACTCTAAAAAAGCAAACAATTAAATACATGTCGCTTCCTCTCTCCTTTGCCAAACATTGGGTAATGCTCCTGATGGATAAGTTCATTATTTTATTTTTCCCAGATAATGAGTCTCATTTGGGTTAGTCCTATGGCAAAGCAACCTGCCAAATTAGAGTCCCAGCTCCTGCCTCTTCTGTTATGTCATTATTTCTGCACACCCATTGTTTTACCACATAGTACATTTTATTTGGTGTGCTGAGCCTTTCTGTTATGATACTTGCTGATATGGAACATATGATATTGTGACTAGTCCACATTTTCTGTCATATTTCGCTAGCATAACCTTGCAAGTGGTATGAAAGGCTTTTACACCTGTCAGAAAGGCTTACTTAACTCATATGTTAGAGCTACTGCAAAACTGTCTTGCAGAAATGAGCTGCAAATTCAAAGCAGCATATTGAATTCTGTAATTTATTTGTTCACAGAACAGGTCAATTAATTTATTTCACAGTGATGTAATATTTAATGTTTGAAAAAAATAGATAAAGCAGGGGTGAGAAGCTGTTCTCTGTTCAGCTGAGCAAAACAGCAAATGTTTGCCCTGTTTGCAGCAAATACAATGCATGTCATATGCATAATACTATCCTGTCAATAATACGCATGCTTGCTGAAATGGTTTGGTCTGTATTGTTTTTCCTGTCAACAGAAGATTCCTTAACATTCCTTATTAAAAGGCACAGTACAATTAAACAAACAAATAACTCTTTCCCAGACAGGAAAAATAAATAACCTTTCTGGGCCTCCCAAGCTGAAATTGTCATGCATATTTTATCCATAGTTCATTGAGACATGAAATATATCTCCTGCTTTGCTTTCTACGAGTCTTTGCAATGTGGGGCCCAAGCTTAATGCAAGCCTTTCTTCTACAATATAATGCAAATAATCAATGATTGTCACAGTGTTCTATTTTTTTGTCGTCTTTTAAAATAGCACTTGAAGATGTAGCATTATGTGCTTAGTTAGGTTTGTTTATGCATGTTCCTCGAGCCTCATTTTTTGCCAAACCCAAACACTAAAAAAGAAAACCACCAACAAATCACAAATTATTAGGAAAATAAACTCTTGAGATTGACTTTTAGATGAGTCACCAATACCAAGAAATCTCAGATGAAAGAACTACAAACAGTAGAAGCCCAGGGTTTGTTTTTATAGCAAGACGAAACCCCGGAATGCTTGTAGGTCCAGTGATATATATCCTGTGGAGTATAGACAATAATAGAGTAAGGGCAATAAATGTATGTAGATGATGTATTTTAACTGGAATACATCCTGTGACCTCAAATAGTAACTCACTCTTGGACACACCCCTCGCCTGGTCTCGGTGCATTTACTCTATCAGGACCCACAGATTATGTCTTCCTGACGAAAAGAAATGCCAAAGGAGAAATACCCTTAAATGTTCCCCAGCTGCCTGGTGGTTGATGGTAAGGTCTTGTTCTTAGCAAATGAACTGGGTATTTTCATCCTGTTTTTAAGATAAATTACAGGGACAATTACAACAAATATGTCTTTCAAAGGTATTGTTCGACATCTGTTTGTTAGGGTGAAGAGTACATGTATTGCAATCTTAAGTGTTGGATTTGACAGCCAGATTTTGGGTTTGTTTGAATGAGTCAGTGCTTACCAGCTTGCTGATAGGTCTTTGTGAATATCCTTCTTAACATTCATGGTAGTGCCAATATATATCAATTCTATCATGTTTTCTGCTTTACAAATTCATTTGTGATTTGTGGTTTTTGTTAACTTGTCATCAGCATCTTGTTTGTGTTATCATTACTGTGTATGAAATTTTGAGGCATATATATGATAGTTGAACTGTGACTTTGCCATTTTGACATTGAATGCCAAACCTTGGTCTCATGCTAAAAGGGTACGCTGATTTTAGACAGTATCCATTTATCCATTCTTCATGTCAAAATCTGCGGCAGTGTCCTGCAGAGGACAAACAACATATTTTGCTCCCATGCCTTTATTGCTTCACTTTGAAAGCTCATGTTATGGACTGTCATTATTTTTAATGAAGTCCATGGTTTATAAAAAAGATGCAGAGGTATTACAAGTGAGCAAAGTAAACAACAGCCTGGACGATAATAATGGTGACCCCGATGCGTATGTCACTCATGGCAGAGTTCTGGGAACCTACTTTTTTTAGTGGTGTGGCCAGCAAGATGCTGGGATGGGCTGGAAGGTGGCTGGGATAAGGCAAAGTGTAAGGGGACTATTTTCCCATTGTCTTTCAAGACCTTAAAAACAAATAGTTTATGCTGTTCTCCTCTGGTGACGAGAACAACTCAGCCATGGCCCCCTGTGTCTGCAACTACAAAGGTCCGTCTTGCTTCTGATCAACCTTCAGATGCCTCTGTTAGTGTTTAAGTGAGCAGTGATGGAGGCTGTCAGATGCCATCAAAAACTGATTAAGTTAACGAGCTTGTTTTCCCACTTGATGTGTTTCTCAGGAACTGTTCTGAAGGTGAAAATGTGGTGGGCACACGATCTTCTGGACTCTGAAACACAGGCTGCTGTTCTCTTAGATATGCTAATACGGGTCATCTATTTTCCCTGTCACCAATAATCAGACTCATTTAGATCACCTTTGATGTACACACTGTGTTTTCCTGCCTTTTTCTTTGAGGACATATTTTGGAGAAATTAACATTTGGTTTGCCTTGTTTTCTTTTTGATGCTGGTATCCCCCACTTATGCAGGCTTTCAGATGAGCCTCCCTGGAGCTGTCTGCAGCTGTAGCTGCTGCATTGCCTTTCAGTTGTCATATAGACAAAATTGTAGTTTGTCAGTTCTTGAGATCTGATCTAAGAACACTGAAACCTACTCTTTTTGTCAGCCGAGATTTCTCTAGTGGTATCAAATCTTCTGTTGGATCCTCCAGCCATCTGCTAGCTATTGCTTTTCCTAAAAGAATGAGAGCATCAGGTTGTCCGAGCTAGATTTGTAGTTTTACCAATCAGGAATTAACTTGCTCATGATGTTATTTCCTCAGACATCCTGGGGAGGTGGTCTAACACGTGGATACATTTCAGGTCATATGGTGGCACTGATTTGGGGACATAGTGCTCTGGTGATCAGTTTGGTTTTCTGCTGAGTAGGGAGTGGTTATCAGTGTCTGACTTGGCTGTAGTTTTCTCTACTCAGTTGTCAATATCCCCATTATGCTGAAGTTTCCCATTTTCCCATTCTCTTTTGTGGGAATTTTCCAATAAAACATGTAGATTTAGATCTCATCATCATAGTCATCTTCTAGCTAACAGCATTCTATAATTGTTATTTCACATGTTTTGAAACCTACCTTGGAGCAATCAGTTGCTAATAAGTTCTTTCAAGATGAGAAATCTTCTTTTAGAAGTCCTAATTAATGATGCTTCCTGTGTGTGGTAACCATCTTCTCTCTCCAACTAAATTGTGTTTTTATTTTCATTTTTCATTGGCTGTCTGCTTCTTATTTTTAACTATTGCATATTCCAGGAAGAGTAATTACTTCAGAATGACATTTTGTTTGTTGACTCCTCTCATAACTTTTTTTTTTTTTTTTTTTTTGCCGTTTTGCTGATACAGCCGTGGTCTAAATGTTCCAAACTTCTATTTCAGAAGTTGTACATCCTCACAGATTTTGTTGCTTCTCAGCTTTCAATAATAGTCCATGCTTGCCAGTATAGAGTCTGTTACTTCGGTGTGTTCTGTGCCATGCATCCATCTTTGTGTCCCTGACCACGTAACTTTTCTTAGACAGCCAGAAAGGCCCTTTTAAATTGGAATCTATCCCTTCGACCTGCATAATTCAGCTTTCATGGATAGGAGTGAAAGCCTAGTAGAGTCCTAGAATCTTTCTGCAACACCAAGACCCAGTCCCCAAGGAAAAGATCTATTTAAATTATATTTTAAATTGAAATAATGATTTCTATTTAAATACAATTTTAAATGAAATGTGTATGATATGTGTTATATATGTTTGTATGCATATAGGTACATATACTTAGCTGAAGCAAACTGTGCAAATGCAAGGTTTAGTGATGAGTTTTATTAAGAGACGTTTTTGGCCATGAATATTCTAATATGTGTGTGAGTATTTTTGTGAGAAAAAACCTTTTTATTTGCTTGTGTTGAGGAGGTTTTTTATTGTGAGTCTGATTAACCAGAGCACCTAAATGCTGGTTTAACACTAAGCATGTGCTTAAGGACTTCTGCTTTTGGGAATCCTGGATCCATGAAAAGAAGCTGATCAGACAGTATTTTGAGCCACAAGGAGCTTTCTGTGAAATAAGCTGACAACAGCTCCTTAACCAGTTGAAGACTGGAAGTACAAGTCTGCCTAATCAGCAGTGGTCCTGCTGCCAATAAGTGAGACTGGATATTCAATCTGCCAGCTGGCATCTTCCCTTTCCCTTTGAATTTTGATTATTTTTACAACAATAACAATAAAACTTTGTTATGTAATGCTTTTCTTCTGAGGAGCTTACAGTGCTTTATGAATGCATGATAACTGGTTAATTGGATTAGTTAAACTAGTTGGGGAAAAGTGAATATAAATGTATTACTCCCATTTTACAGCAGAAGAAATTGGAGCAGCAAGAGGTTAAGTTGTAGGAAGGTCTGCAGACTGTTTAGCATTGGTGTAGTGAAGGGAATAAAAAGGATTAACTCAACTGATAAACAGAAAGGGAGATAAAGTAATGTTCCCTCTTTAGTGATCTGGTACAGTCAGTGAAAACTGTGTCTTTCATTTCACCCTTTTAGTTGTAGTTCTGTGAGCTGGACCAACTCAGCCTTCCTTTCTGAGAGGAAAGAGTAACTCCTGCAAAGATGAAATTGAGATAGAAATAGAACCATAGAGTCATTTAGTCTGGAAAAGACCTTTAAGATCATTGAATTCAACCATTAACCCAGCACTTCAAGTCCATCAGTAAACCACGTCCCCAAGTGCCACATCTATACATCTTCTAAATACCTCCAGGGATGATGACAGCCACTTTCCTGGGCAGCCTGTTCCAATGCCTGACAACCCTTTCAATGAAGAAAATGTTCCTAATATCCAATCTAAACATCCCCTGGCACAACTTGAGGACATTTCCTCTTGTCCTCTCTCTTTTTATTTGGGTGAAGAGACCAACATTCACCTCTCTATAACTTCCTTTCTGCTAGCTGTAGGAAGTGATAAGATCTTCCCTGAGCTTCCCCCTTTTCCCCAGGCTAAACAACTGCAACTTCTTCAGCTGCTTCTCCTAAGACTTGTGTTTTAAAAATTTTTTAGCATTTTAATTTTTGTTAGGGGGATGGATGTAGCTGGTAAAGCTGTGAGGTGAGTGGGGCCAAAATAATTAAAAATAGTCCTGCTTAAGCTGTGGAAGAAGTGAAGATAACTTGGGTCTGCACTGGCCATTTCCCCTGGTTTCTGCAGCTCTATTGCTTCCAGCAGCCAGGCTGCCTTGTTCGGAGCTCTTTCAGGGATCTCTGCACATTTCCACCCTGGGTATGTACCTCACAAGGCTCAGTGGCTCTGAGGGTAGTAGTGACCTCCAGCAGCAAAACGGAAAATTTGGTGCCGGTTTCTCTGTGACCGTAATGCAGTCAGCTGTTATTGATCCCCTGCTAGGAAACAGGCTTTGCACACCCGAAGTTACTGTCGTCGTCCTTTTCTCAATTTACTGCCCTTGCCTGGCACAGAGAGATTTGGAAATTTATGTGTGTTGCGTATGAAGCAGGTTATTGTATTTTAGATTAAAAGCAGTGGAACTGTCCTTGAAAGGTACAGCCTGGGGAAGTAACAATGAAAATGGGCTTAAATTGTTTTAGTTAAGAGGAGATTAAGAAAAAATGCTTTGATCTCCTGTGGTAATGAGAAACTTCGGCAGATGTACCTGAAGTCTGTAATGCTTTTTTCCACGTTCAGTTAAGCAAAAGACCACCACAATCCTGGGGTTTTTTTTTCATTTTTATTTCAAAGAGAATCTCATTGAGGGTGAATGAAATGCTCATTAAATTGAGCCAGCTTAGTAGATAGTTGTTTCCACTAGCTAGCTGATCTTCTGGGCATCAGCCATAATCAGAGAATTATTATTATTATTATTATTATTATTATTATTATTATTATTATTATTGTAGTCTGTGCCTATATGATGAATTGCTTGTTCCTTGAGATGTCTATATCAATCCACATTTGGATTTGAGTGATAGTGCATATGTATTATGCAAATTTAAGGGAGCACTTCAGGATTTCTTAGGGTGCTGCATACTTGATGGGGGTATGTTGTCACTGTGGTAAATCACACCAAACTTGACCTCTTATTTTTATTTTAAAGTTATGTATACATATACTAATATGCATGTTTGTATGCTCTGCCTACTTTGTAAGGAAGAATTCAAGAAGAAAGGATACATTGGTTTTAATTTATTCAGCTCCTTAAAAATATACATAGTAGCACATTGCTTTGAAGTTATATAAGAGAGCAGAACAATTCGAGGGAAAAAAAAATAAATCAGGCTTTCCAGCTGAAACTTGCTTTTCATTGTATCAGCTCGCTGTGGTTTGTCTGCATGACCCAGCTGCAATGAATGGAATCAAGCAAGAGCCTTTTGCCTGAGTCTTTCCTATGTGCTAACAGGAAGAAGTAGTGGTGACAGTCATACCCTTCATCAACACTGGGAGAGAACAGAGAAGGGAGGGAGAGAGAGACCAATAGCAAATGAGAACAATATTTGGCCCAAATTACTTTTCCTGACCAAACACTTGGTATTTTTGTTCTAAAGGCCTCAGGCTCACAATGAAAATGAGCTAATCCCTATTAGGAAGTCTTTCTGGATTTTGACTGGGAAGTGTTTGGTGTTGAATGAAAAAGCTTTGAGAGAAGCTTTTGTCCATGTTGTGTTCTCATTAGCAGTGTACTCATTAGTGAAGCCTTGTGATAAAAATGGGTGCATTGCCCTAGTTTTTATTTATTAGAACTAAAATCCAGTGTGCAAGTATCCCTGATTTTTTTTTTTTAAATTTCCTTATCCACCTATTCTGTTCCTTGCATGAGTGCCTCACTACCCTGTCCCTTCCTCTGTGTACAATCCCAGCATGAGAGTCTCATCCTCCTTTCCTTTCCTTTCTTCTCCCTTTGGCATATGCCATGAGCTGGCAAGATCTTGCCCCACACGGTAAGCCTGATAAAGGCTGAATAATGACACTTGCAGAGGGAAATGTTCACCCTGCCCAGATTTAGAAACAAATGCAAAAATCTTGGTTTAAAACCCATTTTTATAGAATCTGTATGAATTCTACAGAGAGAAGGTCCTTCAGAGGTGGTTCAGAAAATGAATTTAGCCTTGGGGCTCAGAAATGCCCTACGAAGGAGCTGCTCTCCATTTCCTTTGACACATGAGGAATGTGGGTCTCCTGTCCTCTTAAATTAGTCAACATTACCTGAAACTGGGCAAAACTGATGTTCAGAAGCTGAGCTATCTTCCATTGTCCTTTGGACAAGTTTTCTCCTGTAGCAGCCATACTTTGAGAAGCAAAATAATAATGTAATACATGTTCCTTCAATTAAAAAAAACCAATTATTTTAAGTGTGTTCAAAATCTTTCCAAGGCCCCAAGTTCGTCTTGAATGTTCTCTAGCTGTGTTTATAGTACAGAAGCAAGTGTCTGTGAAGCAAGTTGCAGCAGGGAATCCCTGCAGCAGGCAACCAAAGGCTGTGACAGCAGCAGAGTACTGTCTCTCAAACTGCCCTAGAAATGTGCTGCGACCTCAGAGTGCAGCATCCGTGCAGAGAAGGTTTTGGTTTCTCCGTTTTGTGCCCTTTGCCTTCCAGCTAGGACCAAGCTGTCCTGTGTATTATAGGGTGTGGATAACAAAGCCCCTCCTGAGGCAGCTAGACTCAATCTTAGAAAGTTGATTAACATGGCAGAGTATTAAAAATGTAAGTACAACACTTTGTGGGCCTGGTTTTGTTTGAGATACAGGGCTGCACTCCTTCATGAGAGAAATTTTCCATTTAAATAGTTAGTACTTTCTGTTTCTGATTTATCTAGAAACTCTGGCATTTTTTCTGTCTAAAAGCCTCATTACTAGTAAGACTCTCATGATATTTTGGCAAGTCTACTCCCCATTATGGATAAAATCAGTGAGTACGGAAACATATTGGACAAGAACTTCTTTTTTTTTTAACTGAAAGAAAGCCTGAATTCCAAGTGAAAACTTGGGCTAGTTTTTTACTTTATTTTTTCCCTAATTGGTTCCTTTGTTGCACTATCATTTCATCACAGACCTTTGTGCTTAGTTTTCACTTTTTTTCAAAGTTCTCTTTTCCCATTTCAACTTTAAAATCTAAGTTGGGTTGGTATGGATTTTTTGTGGTTTTATTTTTTGTTTGTGTGGTTTTTTGGTTTTTCACGGTTTTTTGTTTGTTTTTTCAGTTTTTTGGTGTCTTTTGTTGTTGTTGGGGTTTTTTTTGGTTGGTTGATTTAGTTTTGTTTGTTTGGTTTTTGGTTGGTTGGAGGTTTTTTGGGTTTTTTGTTTTGTTTTGGTTTTTTTTTTTGTTTTTTTGAGAACTACTGTATACAATTTAATTGCTGAAATTAGGAGACAAAGGAATTTGGGGGCTGGAAAAGCTAGAAAAACAGGCTAGGAAAGAGGAGATGATGGGAGAAGATGACAGAAATACATAAAACACAGTAAAGGAAAGATAAAAACATAGGAAGTATGGGGAGAAAAAGTGGCCAGAAAAGGAAAAGAATTGCATTGCTAGAGAGTGAGGTCTTCACTTTCTCCTTGCCTGCATTGGAATGCTTATGTATTTGCAGGAACCATACAGGAGTTTATGGAAACATCTTCCCTATTGTCATCCTTGGATAGAATGATTCCTTTGAAATTACTTACAGGAGTGGAAAAGCCATTAATCAAGCTATCTTCCTAGCCTATGCATGTCTTTCTCTTTTTAAGTCACCTTAGAGGAGCAGGGAAAGGAGGAAAATGAAGAATAAGAGTGATCATTTCAGGGCTGGAAAGGAAATGGGCAAGGCTGTCTGGAAAATAAAAGAAACTGAAAGAGAGCCTAGAACAGCGCTTCCTAATACCAATGTATCTCTAAAAAAAGGGAGAATATGATTGTGTGTTATTTTTTAGAGGAAGTAGAGGAAGGTCAATTAAAAAAAAAAAGCTAGCAACTTTTAAAAAAATATTATTTTCTACTTTATGTATTTAAAAATAAAGGGAAAGCTTAAATGAAACAATTTTATTTGTGCTTGTTTGGATGGTATGATGGCCAGGAATTGTTTATTTCAAGGGGGTCTTCTTCTCCTCTTTGTTCCACTATGGGAACAAGTCTCTCATACTGTTTATGTCTCAAGACCCATGCCAGAAGTCTGCAGTTCTTGTCTTCCTGTGCAGAACCGTTTTGCTTGGCTGTGAGCATAAAAGCCCTAGGGAGGCACTGTCTATTAAGGCTAATTCTGTTTCAGCCTTATCCAATACTTTTGTCTTTTGTGTGGCTCTCTCACACTGTGTAGTTTGGCTATAGTTGTAATCTGTGTGCCTCTGGCTTATAAAATGTTGTGCTGGTTCAGTTGCTTTCCAGTGGCCATGTTCCACACACTCTTTCTCAGAAGTTCACAGAGCTTAAACGTATGCACTGATTGGTCTGACCTGCACAGAACCAGCTACAGAATTTTGTGCAGGAGCCCCAGTAAATCCAGGCTGCATCTCAGCACAGCTGGTACGGCCTGGAAGCTGGGACCAGTGGAGATCTCAAAACAAGTTGTTCAGGAGCTGGGGTTTTCAAAAGCACAGTGCTATACTGAGTAGACCTATCCAAACTAGTACTGAAACCAGTGACACAGTGGTGCTCTGCTAGTTCTTTTTATAGTTACGAGAAACAGTCCTAAATATGCTGGGAGGACCACACTGTTAAAGCACTGCTTTCTGCCATGTAGGCAATGCTGCTTTGTTCAGCGCTGGTGGGAAGGTCTCTGATGGATGCTGGTGAGACGCACTGTGGATGTGCCTGTTGCATTTCAGGAAGAGAAAATCCCACTGACTCCCACTGGCAGTTCTAGAAATGATGCTGATTTATTAGAGTGTTTCTGATAATCCCCCTCTAACTGGCTTCTTTTGTGGTCCACATGGGTTGTTGCTGTTGCCACTGCTGCAGATGGGTGATTAATATTATGTGAAGTACCGGAGAACCCAAAGAAATCCAGCATGCTGTGGTTCTGTGTGATCTCCACACACATAGCAAAAACCAGACCTTGCCCCAAGATCTTATTGCAACATGCATGCTTTTGTGATGTTCTGCAGTGAAACAACATATACTGGGGGAATGATCTTATTCAAATTCTTAAGAGGATACCGTGATAAAGAGCTTCAGTGCTACACGCAGTATCTGGGATAATATCCAAAAAGCCCAGATGTTTAGTCTTCAGTGGCTTCATTTTGAGCTATTACATGTGGAGTTTATTTTTTGGTTGGAAGCTGACTTTTTCTTCATTTTCCCAGCATATACTAAAATTTTGACTTTCCTGAGGAAAGCTTGATTCTGTTGGTTGCCCATTAAACAAGTGCAATGCCCTTGTGCCAGATATGTGCATTAGGATTGGAATGACATGATTTTGCTGGACTTCATTTTTTTCTTTTTTTAAAAGATCATACATTTTGTTATCCAGGACAATACCTTAATGTAATAAATGCAAACTTCCTAAGTGACAAAATCCCTGATGGGAAGGTGAAATGGGCATGCTAATTAGATGTAGTAAAGTCTAAGGGAGGGAAAGGCTGTCTAATACTGTAGTCTGTCTCCCATCATGTCACACCATCATGTTTTGCGTGAGATTCTTCATCTGCTCCATCTGCTTATTTCTAGATAAAGGCAAGGAAAGGCTACTTCTTTTTTCATGTGCAATGTTTGTCCCAACCATCTGGGAAGGGGAAAAAAAAAAAAAAGAAAGTAATAGAATGAAATGTCAGAATGGTATGATTTCTAGAAGACTAGTGAGCTTTTCTCTTTCCAAATGTCTTCCCTGTCTATTGCTGGAACCTCATGTTGTCTTCCAGTACAGGAGAGAGCACTAGGGAGGGTGAAGCTGTTGGGTTCCATGACTAGATGAGAGTGGCAATCCCCATTTCTTTCAAAGGTTCCAAGCCTGGCATGTGAGGAATTTGCACATCAGGTCCATATTACCCCCTGCCCTTGCCCTTTAGCAGTTAAAAATATACCTGTTCTCAGGGTCATATAGACTAATATCAATGTAATAGAAATACCTAGTACAGGAACTTCCAATCGTATTATGTACAGAAATACATGGACATGCCATCTTCTGATTGATGCACCACCTGCTTGTGTCACCTCTGGAAGAAAGAGTCCCAGGTCTGCCCCTGAAATACAAAATGGTGCCTAGGAAGGTGTAAGGGTAGAGTAGCAAGTTGCTACCAAGGCTGCTGTCTCTGTGCTATGGAAATGAGGTGGGTTTCCTTTTGTGGGCACGCTTTTGTTCATGGGCCCTGAGTAACTCTGTGCTCATTTTTTCGGCCAGGTAGTACCTCATCACCTTCCTCCACACACACACGTCACTGCTTTCAGGGTTTGGTGGTGCTGTGGGAAGTTGCTTTCCTTTGCATTTGGTCACAAAAACAGCTTTGAGAGCTACAGGCCAGCAATAACGCAAGCAGCCTGCAAATTTTGTAGTACAACATTTATACTCTTAAGAAAGCACAACCGTGCCTGCCGGATATTTGTCTGGTAATTCTTGCTGTTGACAGGAAGCAGACATTCAGTCTCAAAACATTTACATATCTCTGCATTGACAACACCAACATGTATTTGGCATCTGCGGGAGAGATGCGCTGCAGTGCCTGTGTCTATTCTCTCTCGCCTGCTACAGCAAACGCAGGCCAATTGGCTGACCAGGAACATGTACACACAACTGTGTGAGATTCCACACCATTTCTTGAAAGACTGAGAAACCATTTTAGGTTGCTGGTTCTTTATTTCTTTAATGCGGTGTATGAGGATCCTGCTGGGCATTTCAAATGTCTTTTTCTCTTTTTTGGCTTCCTAGGCAAAATATGTTTGCTGCGTTTGTGTGTCCCAGCGAAATTCCTCGCTGCTTCCTCTTTCATTTTTGTTTATTTGATGTATTAAGCTAATGCACAACCACACTCTGCAAACTCAGGTCCTATTACAGACCTAGGCATCTGAGTAATTTTCTTAATAATTTATAAAAACCATTATATTTTAAATAATAAAATATCCCTTATTAATAACAGAATATGCTTATATCTGAATTGTCCTCACTTTAATTTTAAAAAAGAATATTTTAGCATATAACCTCCCCCCCACATTTATCTTCTATTTTTAAGCCTTGAAACTCATACCTTAAACTGGCTTCATGTGGTGAAAATTGTTTTCTATTGTATATTTAGCCTTTCACTGGCAATACATATCTATGAGTGCTTTTTAGTTAAATCTTTAAGGGTCTCTGGACACCCTAAACTAAACGGCTTTATGTTCAGAGGATGTCTGAGCATTTAGGAAGAGCTACTGAACATGATCCTTGCTGATACTCTTATGATCTGAATTTAGGATAGGACACAGCAGTCACCATCATCAGCAATGCCCGTCTACCCCCTTCTTCTAAGGCATATACCAGATTTTTTATGTTTTCTTTATGATATTGCTGCCAAAGCTCCTTCAATACCTGCTTGTTACACAAAGTTGGGAAGCCAGAAAGGTAGTTAGATGATCCTGAAGACTGGATTTTGAGAAACAGAGACGAAATCCAAGAATAAAATCATTTATTTAGCAAGTAATAGAAGAAACTCTGAATGGGAAGTTGGAAGATTATCTATAGGGAAAGCATCAGATGATCTTGTAAGTCCCCAAGCCAAAAATGAACACAGTTGTGAAGGCAACATATATGGTACAAGGATGTAGCAAGTGAGATCCTTCCAGTAAGTAAAGGGTAATATTAAAAGAATTATGCAAGTCACTAATGTAACCCCATGTGGTCATGTAACGTTGGGTTTTCATCACCCACTTTCCAGAAAGACCCAGAATGTCTCTTCCAGTCCCATATTTGTGCATTTTCTCCCTACAAGCACTGTGAAGGCTTGTTGTGGCCATGAATTTCAATGTGCGAGAAGCTTCCTACATATTGGCATTTTTACACAGGGGATTGTCCTCCTGCTGGCTTGACCTCCTGGTGCCTCACAGTCATCATCCAGGTGGCTTCAGCATGGGCTTCACTGAGCATCTTCATCAGACCTTTGTGGGGTGTGACCCCCATGCTCTGTACCAGCAGGGAATGTTACACACAAGCTGGCACTGAAGAGCTACCTTGAATTCAAGATAGGAAGGAATGTGTTTGCTTCAGATTCAAATGTTATGTTATTCACTTGATTCTTTTTCTTGTGTTAGAGATACGTGATTTATAGTGACAGAAAACTTCTACTAGTTCTGAAATTCAGATTTGATTAAAAGGCAGTATTTTACCCACTTTATCCATGTCTTCTACTTAGATTCCAGACCTATCTCAAATCTAAAAAAAAAAGGAATTAGAGATCTTGAAAAGAGATTTTCTGATGTGATTTCTTCTCCATTCTTTTTTTTTTTTTTCTCTTTTTTTTTTTCCCTGCATCAGCCTGGAAAACTAATAGCCATTTCTGGCTACCATAATAATAGCATTTTTGAACTTCAGGCTACAGATAAATGTGGTAGATACATGAAAAAAGTCTCAGAAGGTGCAAATAGTATTTAACCACAAAAGAAAACAAACACCCTGGGCAATATAGCTAAAAAAGTATAAGGTTACTTAAATTCTGCTTGTCTGAAATACAGTCTAAGTCCACAATCATAGAGCAATAAATGTTCACTGTCTATCTAACACAGATTTTATTCTGACCTGTGTGTTGTGGCTTCTCCTGCTCTGTGCTGCCCATCCCTGCTGAGCTTCTCCTCCACAGCACAGGTGTAATGCTGGTTATTACCACCAGTCATTTCTTGAAAGCACATTGACCTCTTGCTCAAAGGTCGTCAGTATTTTAGCATTATGGTGATGGTGGTATCAGGATCCTTTTCTTGGAATTATGAAATATTCAGAAGGTATTGCTCATATCTGCCTAAAGCTCCAAGACATCATGAGTGTTGATGGGCTGGAATAGGAGCTCTTTGCATGTTATCCAAAATGTTTATCACAGCAAAGGTTGACATGCCAGAATTGGCCAACTGGCATGAAAAAAACATTTCACTTTCTTGGGAAAGTGTTATCACTTTGCTGCCTTTTAGAAACTATAGTTGTTTTCTGAATTACAAGTGGTTTGCATAAAGAACATAAATTGCTGTGCTCTTTATCACTGCTTACTGTATGACAAATATACAATCCAATTTTTCAAGTGCGGTGTCTTGAAAATGAATGTGTATTTGAAATGAAAACCATTTCAGTACTTGAGCATCCTCCCTCTGGAACAGACTGGATAATAACATGTTCATCACCTTGGGTTATTTTAATATTTCCTGAAGCCTGCACAAGATGCTTTCTATTTTCTTGTCAAAACATACTGAAAAGAAAATGATTTTTAATAAAGTACAGTAATCACAGTGTGATCACTGAGTGCATCTTCTCTTGTCAGATTGTTTCTTCCTACTTGCAAGGATATGCAGTTACTTAATGTTAAGATTGCTGAGCAATCCAATGTTGGGAGGAAGAGAATGGAACATTTAGTTTCTGACAAAGAGCCCTGGGTGATACACAACATCCTCCTTTGCCTCCTGGAATAGAATCATTGTTTAAAATGAATGCTGGAAGAGTTGACTGCTGAGAAATTTCGTTTCTCCCCTCCCAGTATATCTCTGCTGTCTTCCATAGGTAGGGTGCACAGGAAGTGAAGCATCCATCGGTTCTGTTTTGTCTATCCATAAATGCCTGCTGGAGCACCATGCCAGATACCAACCCTGAGAGATTCATGACAATACTGATGTTCATTTCTAACTAGTCCATGGGCGCTGGAATTAGTCTGAGTTTCTTAGGTTGTGTGCCCTTTTGGTGAACAGCTGGTGGATAGCTTGCTTAGCTGTGGGGAAACTGAGGTCCAGTATTTAGGAGAGAAAATTGGTTGTCTTACACAGGCACTGGGAGCTTTCAGAAGTAATGACTGAATGATTTTTTTCTAAACTGTTTTTCTATACCAGGTTTTTTACTCAAGTCACTCAGGTCTAAAATAAGTGATGGACAAATCTCAAGAGATTTGGTTTCATATCTTACCCAAACATTATCCAAGCTAAGTAAAGCTCTGGAGTCTGCGCAACTGAGCCTGAAACCTCAGAAGAACAGACTTTCTCATGAGAGTGTCAGTGTTTTCTGCTGTCTGGAAATACTGAGAAAATAGTCTTTCTTGTGGTGTTTTGAAACTTCAGCATCTGGACATCGCTGTAATCAGAGGAAAGCAAATATGAAAAATAGTGCTTTAAAAAGTGAGCCCTTTTTCAGTCTTGGGTGTAAGGGTTCCTTTCAAGTTTTTCAGCGAAGCTGTTGATATCGTAACTCTGTATCTCAAAGTAGGTGATCTAAATCTGAAACTGCAAATTCTGGCTATTTTGTTCTGGGTATTGCAAAATATTATCACTTGTGAGTCACCGAGTATTTCTCCAGTCAAGCAAAGAAACAGCTATTGTATCCTTCCCTCCCTTTTATGCAAATATGTAACTAAGCCCTGCTCTTGGAGTACTTGTTTTTTGGGAGAACATTCTGCTTTCTTCAATCACTGCTTCAAGTGTGAAATATAGGTCAGCTACAGAGCCACAATGAATGTCTCATGCTTAACAAATCTAGTGACAATAATCTTAAAGATTACATTCTACAACTAATATATTGATTAAAATGTTATGGTAGTAAATCACTGTAATGTTGAATCATACATTGGTTTATATGCCAATTGCACAGCTACCCCTGTATTTAAAAATAGAGTTAATCTTCATTTTGGATTTTGACAGTGAATCAATGGGACTTGCAGAGAGATTAACTTCAAAAGTTAAAGATGGAAAAGTGTGTTTATCTCTTGTCCTTCTGCCACTGCAAGATTTACAATATGTTCTCTTCTTTATTCAGTCCATATTTAGTAACTTTAGCAGTGAATTTTCCATCATTGCTTTTGTGTGATTAATCCAAGTTCGCCCTGTTAGCAAATACCAGGAAATATTTCTCAACTTCCTTCTCAGTTTATTTTCACCAAGATTTTCGTTCTTTGACAGGTCCTTAGAAAGTCTTAGGACTCACTGTTTGTGCTGGTCATGTGCTGCAGTTAGGGTTACCCATAAGTATTCACTCACATGTAGGTTCACTTTTAAGGCCCCAAACATTTCTCAAATTGTTAGGGATAAACAAATAGAGTTTTGACATTTGCAAAATCTGGATTTTTATGCCTATGTTTGTGCTCTTTCCGGAACTTTTTTCAGTTTGCCAGTCTTTGGGGTTCTGAATTGACAGGAATGCTGTGTAAATGTTGAGACAGGGTAGTCAAGCGCAATTCTGTTTTCTTGATAAGTATATTTGCTAAATTCATAACTTCTTATGCCTCTCCCCCTCACTGTTGTTATTGCAACCATCTTTCATGAAGAGCTTTTGTCAGTTTTGTGATCTGCTTCTGTTCCTTCAGAGACTTAGCATGAGCTTCCAGAAAAATTGACATGAATATGCATACACATACAGTTACGTACTTATTGTATAAGTACTTTTTTCCCACATAACAAAATCTTGTAGGTTTCTTTGTACTGTTACCTTTACTTATCGGAGATTGAAAAAAATAATTTAGAAGCAGTTTAAAATACATTAAAAGATTATCATGAGTTCCATACTTCAGCATAAAAATATTATCATTAATTACTCAATGCAATTAATAATAACCTGTATTCATATATGCTTTGCTTAAATCAAAGTAATTGAATGTTCAAATTAAGAATGTGTTTCCAAACAGATCTCTAAAAATTCTGGTCGTTACCTACAGTGCTGTTTTTCTCCAGTTCTCTTGTTATAAAGGGGATTCAAATAATGCAAGAGGCAAAAGAAATCACTGCAGGAATATAATCAAAGTGACAGTTTTGTGCTGTATTTCCATATCAAGCTAAAGCAAGCAAAAAAAAAAAATCAGCTATATATGCATACTTAACAATGTAGGTGCATCTCTGGGGAGTGATCTGAAATGAAGGGACTATCTTTTCTTTCTTGCATTTAAGACTCTCCATTTCCAATTATTTTTCTAACTATATATTAGCTGTTTTAATTAAAAGTGATGATTCACCACTTTCTAGCCACCAAGAACATTTTTATAAAGTAGATGTTTAAAAATAGTAATAATGTAGACTATTTTACTATTACTCTGAGCATTTGGAGCTGTAGGAATATTTTAGCACAATTTGAACAATGAAAGAAAAAGCTGTTTTCGGTAATTTTGTGTTCAAGGGTGATTCAAACTCTTTGCTTGCTAACTCTAATTTTCCAAGGCTTAGAAGACTTTAATTTGATTCTTTATCTGAGCATAAAACAATGTCTGAAAATTGTATAGTAAATGACTAGATAATCACTTTTTTTGTGGACTACCTGATTGTCAGAATGAATACTGCCTTTTAAGAGATGCTCTAAGTAAGTGCTGGGCAAATGTGAACTTGACAACTCAAATTAACTTAGGTTTTTGTGAAATCCTAGTGGTTTCATCTAAGTGTGAAGGAGAAACATCTCTCTGATTATTATATATTTTGTTCGTTGTGTATTTATACTAGTGTTGGTGTCAAAATTTTGTGCTTGTGTCTTCAAATGTATGCGTATATATTTACAGATATGTGTGGAGGTGATATCATAAAGTTAAAATAAGGTATTTGTGATAAATATATTCTATTTCATGGTTTCTTAATTTATCAAGTAATTTTGACTGCTGCCTCTTCCCTAGGCTGTTACTCTTCTCCATCATCACATCATCTTTTCGGGGTGGTTTTTAATTTCCAAACTCTAAATAACATTAACAGAAACATTGATGAAAAAAGCAAACACTCGCTTAAAATTACTGTATCCTTCTTTTCATCCAAATAACCTCTACATCCCTTGAAGACCCAACCTGTACGATATGCTCAAGCCTTCTCTGTTCTGGATTTCAGATCTGATGTATTGAATTCTAGATGGTCAGAAACAAGGACTGGGAGCTTTCTTACATTAAAAAGGCATTGTATGCTGGTGGGAAGCAGAGTTCCAAATGGTCTGTTACATCAGACCTTGAAAAAAAGTTTAGGTATAATGGAATTGTAATTACAAATGAGCAAATTTCTGTTCATCTTTAAAAAGTTTTACCACTATTATGTAATATTATGCAAAATTTACACAAATCTTCTGCTGCCAAAAGGAGTCATTGTGACTAAGTCAAGCTCTCCAAGGTGGGAAAGTGTCAGAGCTGGAGTTCCTCCTTTGCCACAGCTTCCCTTAAATGCCCACACCAGCCCCTGGTACAGAGGGCCTGGCAGGAGTGAAGGTTGCCTGGGACAGTCAGCCTTTTCCATTGGTCAGGAAAGAAGCAAAGATGTTAACTTACAGAAACCAGGCATTAACTCTTTTGATAAAGTGAGTTTGTTGACATCAGTGGAACCAGAAGAGCTCCTCAGTCTGTGTGAGCTGCCCGTCACTATATTTAGGTGCTTTCAAGATTAGTGACCCAGGACCACTGGTTGAATTAGCGCCCAGACTCCGTGCCAGACTCCACTCTCCTGGCTGGATAGGTCAGGTCTCCTGTCTCTTGTCTGTGTCTGTGTGCATGTATGGGAGCCAGAAAACAGAGAGTACTGGCTGAGTTGAATTCAAGTGATTTAAAGCAGCACCTGGTCAGAGGTCAGATGTGGAGTTTGGTCTTGTGTCAGGGTGAGGCTGAGAGCTCACCATCCCCAGCTTATCTTCCCTCCTTTGTCATGGCTTCTGCTTTCTCAGCCCCTTGCCAGAGGTTCCTGTCTTTGCAGAGCTCCAGCTCAGCAGTGTGTCAAGGCTCTCCACTCCTCTTTGGTTTTCTTTTTTTCTTTTAAATTGATCCTGGGTCATCAGGTGGCTGCAAAGCTGTGGCTTGGCTGCATGTTGCTCATTGTGGGGCCGTGGGCGAGCCGGTTCCGGGGACAGCGCCAACAGGAAGGATGAAGCCGCTGTGAGGACCTGAGGGTGTGCAGTCAGGACAGGAAGGAGGGCAGAGCAGGCTGGTGTGGTGCAGATTAGTTCAGCAGCTGTGACAGCTCCCTTTCCGATGGCGTCAGCAATGACGACTGCCGACAGCGTGTCTTCCATGCAAAAAAGCACCTTGGTGTGCTAGCTGTAAACACAATTGGGGGACCAAGCTTCCAGGCTACCCTGAAACCCCTGTTTCCATTCATTTGGAGAAACTAATGCTGCTTTCAGCAGGGACTGAGGAGCTGCCTCAGTTCTCCAAAAAGTCAGCAAGGCCCTCATTCCTGTTGCTATACCAGCAGAGCTCCCTGAAGGTGAAGTGTAAAGCCCAGGTGTGCCAGTGGGGGCTCACCTTTGCTCTGTGCCACCATCCAGCACTTCACAGGAATTCCTGGAACCACAAGTGGCAGGCAGTCCCTTAAATTATTTGGCATTACCCCTGAGTACCCGATCAGTCAGGGCAATTCAGAGTTTGATGTCTAAGAGCTCTACACACCTGCAATTACTTAAATCCACAAAATTGCACCCGTAGGTATTTGCAGGCACAAAAATGTTGGCATAAAATTAGAGGCCATTTCCTAAAACCTGTGCCGAAATTTTGATGATATAGTATATGAGGGGTTGTTATTTTGAAATGGATTTGTGGAAAGCAATTGAAAATCTCCAGGCATCCCATCTGTGTTTAAAGTAACAACAATAACAAAACTTTAAATTAGCATAGGAGATTTAAGACATTTCGGGAAAACATTGATTAAATCTGCCAATGAAATGAACGTGTTTGGCGAGTGACCTAATTAGTGTATACTTGGTTCTTTTTCGCTGCACTGCTTACCACTAATTGCTGTTCTGCTGGTCTTCTCCTGACAAGTAAGAAAAAACAAGGATGAGGGATTTGTTGAGGAAATAGTGACATTCAGTTTTAATTCATTTGAACCTGCTGCCAAGCTTAATTATGGAACTGAGAAACTGAGACTGGGAGGCCCCCAGCCATTTAGGTTATAGGAGACGGAGATGTTTAGTATCTGCCAGTGTATTTGGGTAGCACTTATTGCAGCTAGCTATAAACTTGAGTTTGCTGATGCTTAGCTGTTTTCTTTCCCCCACAGGTAAAAAAAACCCACTGGTTTTATTTCTTAAATTTAATTATTTAGAATTATTTAGCCCTAACAAAACAATGCCAATACAAAATTGCAGGCATTGTATTTCTTAAAGGAAAGGTATAACAATCATTCTAGATAGTCTCGTCCTGGGTTTGTTTGTGTGTGCGCTTGCATGTACAAACTAGTAATACGTCATTCTACAAAAAAACCTCGGGCTCCTGGAGTACTTGTAGCATTGGAGTACCAAAGTCACCCTCAGTGTAAGTACACTTGAGTTGAGGGGCTCATGTTAGCGATAAGTTCATCTCTCAAAGCAGCAGGGGACAACACAGCTTTCCTTATTTGTGTTTGGAGTTCTTAAAGGAAAATGTCAGGATGCTTCAGGAAAAAAGGGAAATAGTTTTGGTTTTGGTTTCCTGTGGTGGTGATGGATTCTTGTGAGCAGAGACTCAAGGTCCTGGTTTAGAATCTGAGTTCATTTTTCATGATGTTCTGCATAAGAATTGGGAGAAAAAATGTGTAATCCATTGACCAGAATGTTTACAAGGCAGTGAACACACAATAAAAATGCAGAGGAAAGACAAGAAAAAAGCTGTGGAATTTGAGGCTAGCAGAGGGACAGTCTGGTGGGGCTTGTTTTTAAAGCTCTTGTTTTAAAAGGAGGAAAAAGAAATGTAGATGTTTTCTTCGAGCAGTGTCTGACTGGCAGACCCTGATCTGAATTCCTCCCAGGGGATGATTCCAACCGTTTTCCTACCTTTTCCCAGGAGGAGCCAGGGAACAGTTATCTGAGCAGGGATAGATGCTGGAGCAGCCAAACCCAGCCACAGTGCACCTGCCAGGGGCAGCCACAGCAGCCCAGTTCTGCTGGCGGGGAGCTCAACCCACTTTGGCCACAGCCTGGGCAAGAGGGAAGGACTCGGCACAGGGAGTTTGGGTGTTCCGTTACACTGTGGAGAATACTGGAGGGGATGTTCCAAGACCCAGTTTTAGCTTTTGTAGGGGGCTAAACTTCATCCACCCAGACAAGTATAATACAAAACAAAAAAACCCCAACACACAAAAACCCAAAACCCAAACAGAAAAACCGCCGCTATTCAGTCAGTGTGGAGACACAAAAAATGAAGTGAGATTATAAACAAATGAAATATGCTGGTGTAGGTCATTAACATAGACCATAAACATCTACGTGGAAGAACGGAAACTGTAAAAAAGGCAACATGCCTAGTTTTCTGTTATATAGCAATTGCAGGGTTCTTGTAAGGATACTTGAATGCTGAAACAGCCTGGGAACTTGGCTTCCCTTGCAGCAGATTGATGTTCTTTGGACAGGTTTTCAGCCATGGAGTGATTTTGTCCTGATGTTCTGTGTGTGGCGGAGAGATGTGTCAGGAGAGGGGAGGGCTAGGAAAAGATACTTGGAATGGAAATGAGCTTGAGGGATGGAAAAAGAACAGCTTTACAGTGAGACTGGGAGTAGTCATACTAGAATGCATAATGGGCAGCTAAAGATATGTTTTTTTTGTCTCAAGACTCTCACTGGATCTCTGATATGGTCATATAGCCCCATGTGCCCACTGAAAAAATGCTTAGAAGACATACATAGTTTTAGATATTATGGACTGACATTACTCTTTAATAATTTATTATGCTAGATATACCTGATATCTATAATAAAACACCAGGATATTCTTACCCATTCTGGTTTATATTTATAAGCAAAACTAACTTAGATGTAAATACTTACTGTGCTGCCTAGAAAGTCATATTAAAAATAATTTCCTTTCTATTACTTCATAAAGGAAGTCTGCACTGTACACGGATGCTAAATATAAAATCTAACTTCATTATCTGTTTTTAATGACAATATTAAAACTTATTTTTGCACTTTCACCTCCTAGTTGTTGGGCATGGAAATGGTGAGAAATAAAAAAAAAATCAGTCTCTTGAGAAGACCACCTCGCTGTCCTAAAAAGTAATTTTCTCAGTGTTTTAGCCAAGCCATCTCATGACTTCCCAAGGCATTTCAGATTTCCCACTTGGCAGCTCTAGCTTCTTGTCAGGGTCTGTCAGGAAAATGGAAGTTGCATCTAATTGTATCTCCTTCCTCCCAGAAGTTGCCCTCCCAAAGGACAAAGGCATTGGAGAAATCTAGGGAGGACTCTTGCTCTACGGTAGCATGTTTTTTAGTTCAAAGCAGCATCAGCTTTACTGCTGCTCTGCATTGAGAAGAGAGCTTGGATAGCACTGCAAAGGAAAATGTGATGTAGAACAAGGTGATTTAAAAATGGTGCAGTAAATAGGGAAAATCAAATGAGGGAATCAGAGAAAGTCAAACATTCCTCACATCCCCAAGCTGATCAAACTCTAGTGTTTATCAGATTTGTTATCACAGTGTCCCTCGATCCAAACCAGTTGGTATCAGTGTCCCTCAATCTGTAGTAATGCCCTATCAAAAAGATCTCCCCAATTCTCCCTCCACCAAAAAAACCCCAACCAAACAAACCAAAAGAGAAAACTGAGCAAAGAAGAGAAAGGATCAGATCTTGACTTGGCTACAAAATAGTGCTTTTCACACTCTTTAAGTCAGGAGTTTCTTCAATAATTTTGTCTATTTCTTTTTTCTTATTTCTTTTAATTTTCTTAAAACTTTGTGAATGAGATTTAAGTTAAGAAAGAACAACATCCATGTACACAAAATTCTTTCATGATCAGAATAACCCCTGCACTAAGTAATGCATGCATACAAAAATAATAATAAAGATGTTTGTAATTTGAGGGGCAAGGTGATCACAAGCACACATTCTACCTAGATTTGGTGCAGAGAGGACTGCAATGAAGTCTCCGGGGAGTAGGAGGAAAGGCTGGGAAAAGAAATACAAATGGATACAGCAGGAAATCATGTCTGTGGTTTCCTCCTGTAGGATGTGTATTGACCTAGTAAATGGAGATGTCTGCAAAGAAGCTATAAATATGCTTGTGCTAATATTATTAAAGCTTTCAGGCAGTTCAGTTTCATCCATATGGCTTTCCAGGGAGATGCCAAAGATGTGGCCTCTGGCCACAGCCTGTCTGAGCAGCACATGCCTACCTGCACTGTAATTGCTTAATAAGATGTAGGGGTTTTCCCTGGATGGATTGTGAAATATGTGCAGCTACCTAAATAGGTGCTTGGTGAGATTTTTAGATCTTCCTAATTCAGTTGAAATCTTTATGAGTAAGACTTTTGAATGCTGTTGAAGATCAGAGAGAGCTCAGTGCTTTAATAGTTGTGAAAAGTCCATTCCTTGCCCTCTTACCCCTATTTTATGTCTTTAGGAAAATAAAAATGTTTTCAGAGTTGTTGTTATCCAGTATGGGCTTAAACAGCACTGGGATTGCTTGAACATACCAATGTTGCTGGTTAAAGGAAGAAAAAATGGAGAGGGAAGAAGAGAAGATAGGAAGTGACTGGCCGATTAATATACTAAACTAATGCAAATACCAGGAGAAAGAAAGCCACTTAAAAGCAGATTATTATCCCTTGCCAATCCCTAAGATCTAACCTCACTAAGCTGCTGTTCAGATGATACCCCAAAGCAATTCCTGGCAGGGATCTGTCCCTTATTCCAGCAGGGAGAGCAGTGAGATGAAAGGGATGTGGTTTAACCAAAGCCTGTGTCTTTGCTATCTCACCATCTTCTAGAGCTATCTGGCAGTTGCCTGTAGAGCACACATTGGGATTTTTCCCTGAATTGGTCCCACTTGCTGGAAGGCTGCTCCCCCTGCCCCTGCACAGATGGCCCCAGCCTGCCACAGGGACTTGCTGCCCTCCTCTTCTGAAGCTTTATCCTTCTGTGGGTTCAAGGGCCAGGGGAAGGGGTGTTGTTTCCTCATGAAAGAGCCAGTGAAAGCTGCAGTTTTGTATCCCAGGAAGGTCCTTACTGCTTCCTCCTCTTATGGAAGAGATGGGGCAGGATTCCAGAGCTCCAGAGTCCCACGGGCTCCCAGGGACCTTTTATCTGTTGGGGCAGACAAAGACCTGCCTACTCTCTCCCTCTGCTGCATATCTTCCAGCACGTTGAGGCTTCAGGTCATTGCATTCCCTTAAACCCCACTAGGTTCAGGAGAAAAGACGTGACAAATAAGATGTGGGGGCAGTGCTACTGGAAGATTATGAGACAATGTGAGAGAATAGAAAGATTTTCCTTCTTTTTAAAAACTAAAATCTTCATCTGTGCTCATACACATGGATAATACTGAAAATCTGTATTTATCTGTTTATTTTTCAGGTTATGGTTTTGTAGATTTTGACAGTCCCGCAGCAGCACAGAAAGCAGTAGCATCTCTCAAAGCAAATGGCGTGCAGGCGCAGATGGCAAAGGTAAGAAGTACCATGTTATTTCAGGATTATTTCAGCTGTTGGGTTACATTTCCAAGGGTTTGTTTTGCTCTGGTTTTTCTTGAGGTTTTGGATTGCTTATTCCAAAGATTTTTTCACCCTTTTGCTCCAGAGCCTTGTTCATCCTACAGTTTGTCTGTGTTCTTGAGAGCTGTGTCTCATATAATGGGCTCTACTCTGAGTCTCTCTCTGCTCCTCTCTCTGGAGAGGGTTGTAAGACAGAGCACTGAAGTGGAAGAGTATTGGAAATGTCTTTATGCTAACTGCTGGGTGAAAGAGTTGCCTTTTCTTCACCTTGGAGTTGTTTACATTTGGTTCCTTTGCCTTGGAAAAGTTTTTCTTTTCTGACATGGCTGGTGGGCTTCTCTGAAGGAGTGATTGACTGAACATAAGGAAAATCTGGTTGATCTGCCTAGGTTTGGCTTCTCCTGTTGGTTGAGTATTTTATTTTGAGGACATAAATGGAAGTGTAGCAGGTTGCTGAAAGAATAGTTGCTAAAGGTTGTCTGGAGGTGACTGGCATCCATTCAGAGAGGCTGCAAGAGCCATAGCAAACACGGTGGGCTCAGTCACTCTGGTCTTGGAATTGTCCTTTGTCCCCAGGCAAAGGGGCTGAAGGGGAGACAGGGGTTATAGTAATGACCATCATGTGGTCCAGCTGTTGCCTTTCTGAAGGTGGAATAATTTGTGTCTTTGGGCTCTAGACTGTGTCAGCCAGCAAAAATAGCTGTTGCTTTGTACTTCACAAATGCCTTGCCTGTGAATCACAAAAAGCACCTAATATTGCCTGATTTAGTCTCTGTAGAAGTGATACTGTCCTGGAATCTCAAACAGTGAAAGCAAATAGGTAACAAAAAGAGGAAAATCAACTAATAAGCAATCATCAGATTTGAGAGTCCCTCTTAAAGGAATGCTGGTGGTTTAAACCTTTGTTTTTCAATTATGTCTTAGTAAAAACATAGTTTTGTTTTGGTTTGTGTTGTTTGGTTTTTGGTTTTTTTTTCCCCAAATGAAAAAGCATTGCTGGTAAATGAGGTTTCTTTCACCTTCTGCTGAATTACACTCACTGTGCTTGAAAGAAACTGGACGTCATCCATGTATTTCTCTTTAACAGCGCCCCACAATGCAAGCTAGGCTGTTTTATTGGCTCTTAGTTTTTATTGACACATGGTGATAAAAAATATTTGCTTCAAATGGGTAAAAGATGGCAAGCTGAAGAATGTGAACTTCTACTAAGGACTGTGCTATTTTATTTCTCAGATATACGGCATCTCCTTGTTAAAATATAGGCAATTTGATGCATTAGTCAAGCTGTGAAAAAGAAACGAAAGACAGGAGATATGTTTTGTCCTAATGATTGATATCAAATAGCCATTTCTGGAGAGAAGTAAATCTATATAAATCAATATAAAATCTAAATCCATATAAATCTGTATAGTTATAGATTTAAAATTATAGATTTAAAGATAGGATTGAAACATAAATCTATGCTTGGTGTTGTCATGATTCAGAACAATGAACAATTGCAGTACTCTAGTCATGGAAATAACAAAAAAGAAGGTGACTTAAAACACTGTGGTTTGAATTGTCCAATATTTAGAGACTAAAAGCAAAGCCTGATGTTTTCAGAGTGGAAAGGGCTGTACCAACCCTTGGTTTGTTTTCTGGGGATCTGTGGCAGGAGTAGTTTTTTACTCTGTGAGATTTTGAGGTGGCTGGTGTGTACACATTTGTTTGCGTAAGACTGACTGTATTTTTATTATTTAGCCATGGTGCCTGGAATCTCAGATAGATTCTTTTTAGTGTGTTAGATAGCTCATGATAAATATACAACTGACTTTTCTTATCTCTGAAAAAATGTAAGTATTTAGAAAAATGGGGTTTCAAAGGAAATTGAGATGACTCCACGCAAAGTACCTCACATTGCTGAGAAGGCAGGAGCCTGGGAAAGCAAATCTATCTGGAGAAACATGTTAGTTCTTGCACATGTTGGAAGCCAAGTTGCATAACAGGACTGAAAAGACAGCATTACCTGCCAGTGTCTAAATTAACAGTGAGGGCTCACAAGAGGTTTGAGGAAAGGGGCAGAACAATAATTTAACCTAAATTTCTGAAAGTTTATCCAGAGCAGTTTTATTTCAAGAGCTGCTTTAATTAGTGGTGGCTCTCAAATGAAATCAAAATAAAAAGAGTTAAGTCTGAAGAAATTCTCTAAACCTTTCGTGTGCCATACTTTCATAGTATCAGTGTCCTCTCTCTTTTACTCGGCATTGCAAAGCAGTGAAACTGCCTCATGTAGAGGCCAGGGAGAAGACAGACTGTAACTTGTGTTCAGAAAATGTCAGAAATCTCAGTCAAGCTGTGGATGCTTTTCAGTAAAGGTGAAAGAGGTGTTGACCAACTTTTGCTATGTGCTGGCCTTCTTCAGTAGCGAGAGAAAGTGTGCTGAAGTGTCGGTATTGTCTGTGATGTTTTCCTGGAGAGAAATCTTGCTCGGAAAGAGTGGTTCTTTCTCGATTTTAACACAATATAATTTTTCTCATAGAAATCCAGGAATCTTCTTTGAAAAACAAAAAGCAGAACTGAATCCCCACCAGTGTTGGCTAGAGGAAGTATCTTGTGGATTCTTGATTAAAATATACTCATTTTATCGATGCTAAAATACAGCCGCCTCCCTCTTTTTTTATAGCATTTGGACACCATTTTGGCTGATTTTGTTCAGAGAGCTGCCTCTGGAAGAAGGTTAAACTCTGGTGGATTGATGCTCCAAGTCCCATCAGTATTGGAAAACTTGTTCTGTGGAGGCTAATACACCCCATAAACCCACAGAGGGAAAAAAGCCCCAGCCATTAAACATGTCTGAATCTCTCTTTTTATTCTGGTTTGAGGCAGGAGAGGGTTTGGCTGGGGGATAGGAACAGCAGTAGTATGCCTGCAGAGGTAGTGGTGGCAGCTGAGGAGACAAGGTCTCATGGGCCCATGGACAGCTGCCCACCTGGTGGCACAGGGACCAACAGAACCTCCCACCCGCAGGGCAGTTGAGTGAGGCTCATGTGTTGTCACCTGGCTTCTTTAGCATTTCTCTCTCACTGGTACCTGAAGCAGGAGTTCTGACTGCTGCTGCTGTCCTGTGTCCTATAAAGTTCATCTAAGCTGTTCATCTTTTTTTAAAGTGCTTATTAAGAATTTCCTTTATTGAGAAGAATTAATGCTATGGAGCTGCTGAGGGATGTTTTCCTAGCTGGCCTGGCTTATTTTTCTCTATGCTTTCTGCATGCCTTTGGACATGCAGATCCATTTGTGAGTACGTAGTGCCTGCTTGTTCAGGCTCGTAGAGTCCAGGTGGTTTTTTGGGTTTGTTTTCCTACTAAAAACGGCACAACTGATATGTGTCTGGATAATCTCACAGGAATTATTGATTTGGTTGTCTCTTTATGCTAGGGACTACAGAAACATGACAGAAAAAAACAGTGGTTTTGCACATGATTTATATATCAGTTTAGGTTTTTCCAGATGCTTCTTTCCTGCATTTCCTAGAAAAACGTTATAAACAGAATATGGAAAATTAATAAGGAGAATCTTAATAATATGGGAGTTGGCTCAGACAAGTAGGCAAGGAAACGTAGTACACATGAAAAATGTATCAATGTTCTAATAAAATCTGTAGCCACATATATTCTTGGGATTTGCAATACTCCTTCACCCAGAATTACACATTCATGAGGACACTTCTTAATCTACTTTATATGTAAGTTTTAATGATGCCAAGGAGTCTAAATCACCTGAAAAACCAATAGAAGTCTGCTGCCTAAATAAATTAGAGCATCTAAGCTTGTGTCAGCCTGCAGCTGAACTGTGCAATCAGTTTATACCTTCACAGACGTTTGGGGTCCTCTCTACCATTCTTTACTTCCAGTTCTAGTCTGCTGTAAGATTGCATAATGTGGAAGTTCAGGCAAAGGTATGTTCTTGCAGAGTATCTAATAGCTTCTTTAATACCTAGCAGCCCATCAAGAGTGTTGAAACAAATGCATTTACAAAGGAAGTGTTTTCAATCCTGCTGTTATTCCAAATGCTCTTATAAGGATTAAAAATGTATTTGATGATGTGTCTTCTCTGGGTTTTCCTTTTGAATGTATAATGCATTTAGACATCTTCAAGACCTCTGTGAAAAATGCGGACATTGAAGGAATATTTAATTTGCCCTGGCAGTTGCCTAAGTCCAAGGTACCATTTCTTGGCTGCTCTGCTGCAGTAATTGCCATCCAGAGTGTACACTGCAGGAACTGCTTCTGAAAAAGGGCTGTGCCAGGAGGCTCTGATGTGTTTTCCTCCACAAGGAAATTGCAGAAAGTGATTTTGCTTCTTGTGTGATATTTTTCTCATCTCTCCATCATGCAGAAGCTTAAATACAGGGAGTAATCACCATCTAGGTGAAAGATAAAAGGGAGCTGTTTCCCACAGAACAGAGCCAAGCACAAGAGCTTATAAAGAGGAACAGAGAGCTGGTTGCTCTATAGTTAAATAGACAGATTTTCTCCAAGGACCAAGGAAAAGGAAATCCCACAGAAGAATCTTATTTTCCAGACTTTTGCGTAGGTTTTAAGCATTGCTCTGGTATGAGTCAGCTGACCAAATAAGTTCATTCTGTCTGCTTATTTTTAGGCTTCATTTTCTCTTCTTTTTAAATTACTTCCCTTTTTTTCTCTGTCAGACACCAATAGTCTAAAGGGCTGATCCTTAAAATGGAAAGACTGGTGAAAACCCTTTTTTCCAATTTTTTTTTAATCTAGATTTTTAATGAGAAGTTTTAATTCTTTGTTTTTACAGTTTAAAAATTAATGAAAATAATAAGAATGCTATCCATACAAAATATTAAATATGGCCTATACACAATACACTGGTTTCCTAACTCACAATTGACATGTCTGCAAATTTTAGCTAACGAAACTTCAGGATACTGTTTGTTTAAATTTTTGGATAATATTTGTGGTTAACGGCCCTACTGACTGATCTAACTTTGCTTTTTAAACCAAAGCAGAATGCTAGGAGTTTTAGAGCTCAATATTGAAATTGTCAGGCTTTGTTTTACTCCTGTGCTTTAATTATCAGATCTCCCATCCCCAGCAAACTGTTCTATGAAGTCAAATATTTGTATCAGTGATTTATAAAACACTGTTTTATTTGCTGCTAGAGCAGGAGTTGGTGTCTCTGGAAACCTCGCCATGCTCAGCAGTGCAGGAGAAGCTGAGAACATGGTTGTGCTGATGCTGGCCACCTTCCACATTTCTGAATGAATTGCACAGCCAGGTGTGGGCTGCTGCTGCTGCAACAGTTGTCAGAGATGTTTGGCACAACTCGTGTGTGTGTGTGGAGCACTCCCCAGTGAGCTCTCCTCTTATCTGCCTGAAATGTGCACTATCTCTCCATGTGCTTTTGCACAGGACATATTGGCTGACCAATACTGACCTAAATTGGTTGCCATCCTGGGTTAAATGACAATGAAAAATTATAGCAGGAAGCAAGTGAGAGGTAGTTCAGTTTAGATTTGGAAATGACATATGCAAGTGTCTCTCTCCTTTGATTTGTGTTACCAAGTCAACCATACCGAAGGTGTCCTGCAGAAGCACTAACTGGAAGTGCCAGGTTTCATGTACTGCTGCTTATCAAAGTCATACTGTCCTCGTCCCCTCTTGCCTGCTCATCTGTGTTTTGCATAAACTATCTTTTACTCTTGTAATGGGGAATCATAGTTTCCCAGCTGGAGCTGGACCTTAAGTGCAGGTTTTGTAAATATAGGATATTTTTCCATTCCTTAAAAGATAATGATTGACAAAGCAAGAGAATTGACAAGGTGTTATTTTTTTGTATTAGATTTTATCTCCAAATTTCGTAGGAAGGTGTGCCTTTCAAAACCTGGAAGTTTTTTTGTGTTTTTCTTTTTTTTTCCTCCGGATGAAACACTGTTTAAATTCTGGATTCAAATCACAGATGTGCTAGCAAAGTGCTAACTTTAAATTTCAGAAAATCTGCAGTAGCAGATGACAGTGTCCTATGAGCTTCCTAGACAATCAAGACTAAAGCAGTGAGCAGCTTTGCATAAACAGTGATGGATTGGGGTGATAGCAAAGATACATTATATTAATGGAAGGACTTCGTAGTCCTACCTAGCCTTGAAAATTCATGCTTCTACCTGACAACTGTATGGTAACCAATGTGGAATGATCTTACGATCCTTTTCCTGCTTTTAGATGTGCATTCACAAGCCAATACAAAATGCATTATCTTGAGCTGTTCTTGAAAGAACATCAGGTAGTCCTGGGGGTATAAAAAACCGGCAATCCTTTCACACTTGCATGTATTGCTCCTAAAAACACGTAGGTCAGCATGAAAAAGGGTGTGCACATTGACAGTGTTTGTACCACACCTGCCAAATTTATAAACAAAAATTTCTTTGGGGGTTTTCAGAAGTGCTTAACTTAACATAATTCTACTCTCTGAAAGTGAATGGAACTTTACTGTTGGCTAATTGAGAGGAATTAGGTCAGTACTGTGTTCCTTTGTTCCCAAAAATTGTAGCTCAGCATCTTTCTTAACCGCTAAGTTAGCTTAGAAAATCTTACAGCACATACAATCATGTTTATTCTCCAGCTATCACCTCAGATAGACCTGGCCATGGTATTTTCCTTCCCTTTTCAAGTGCTGCTTTAGTTTCTACATTTACTCGCTTTTTTTTCATACTGTAACTTCATCTAACATTAAAACATTCCTCTGCCTTTGAAAATTAAAATATAAACAATCAGTAAATATATCCACCTCCGTGCTATTAATGTCTTGCACCACAGAACAGATGCTGAAAGTGAAAAATGTAGCCAACTTTTAGGCTGAAGAATGGTGGAATTACTGGGTTCTTTTCGGGTTATGAACTTCAGCCAAACAAGAGTTGGACTTTTTTCATAAATACACATTGTTCTTGACTTTACTCTGACTTGGAACACATTTAAATTGGTAATAATACAGCTGAAATCCACAGAGCTTTGGCAATTTAAGCTGGGGAGAAGAATGGGCCCCCCTATCTTTAGCACTCACATAGCTATACATCTTGGAAGCTCTTACACACTCTTTGCAAACCATTCATGTTTGCAGAACAGGAAATCTGAGTCCTGCAAATGAGTTAAACACTGGAGTCAGATTAATTCTGTTTTGCGTCCATACTCAGGAAACTCCAAACGCCCCACGGAGGAGTTATCCGACCACAACTATGCAGCTTGGGAATCTGCAGCTCAGACTGAGCAAAACTATGTTCTAAATTCAGTAAGCACAGCTTTACTCACCAGGAAAAACCCAGTGCACTCTGAAATGATCAAAAACCTGTGGTTTGAGAAAATATTAATGTGGTAGAAAATGGACGTAGCCTCTCTTTCAGTGACATATCATTTAATTATGTTCTTCTGTAGATCAGCCTGAGGACCATGCTTTTGTAAGGTGAGAAACAACAAATTCATTGTATGTAGCATGATGATGCATATGACCATCAGCAGGAGGATATGTGCATGCTTTTTGGGGTACCACTTAGTCTGGACTGAGACACAGCTTCAAGAAAGCAATGCAATTTTTGTGAAAACCAGGCCACTTTCATATTACTTGGTTTGATTTGGAAAGCAGGTGTGCAAACTTCAGTAGCATTTCTTCTGAGTTGATGTGAGTGCCTGTATAACAGCTCATCAGCCTGGAAATACACAGGTGCGCACTCAACCAGTAAACACAAATCTACCGGTAATATGCATAGATATTCCCTGTGCACCTATGCACCCCCCTCTGAATATCTAAATGTTACTGTATTAGTGAATACTCTGCTTGTTTTTTCTTTATTAATGACTGTCTCCCATTCAACTGACATGTCTGAGTGGTTTGTCTGTAATCTAAATAAATTTGGGGTTAGATGCAGTTTTGTTCACTAATGAATGATAATTTTTGTCGCTGTAAAAGGAACCTCTGTTTTTCTTATGTATAAAAATATGAAATTATGCTCTCCTCATGATACATGCAACATACTGAGTCATGATGGTGGCTCATTGAATTGTGTAGTCCTTTCCATGTATGTATTTGTGCTCAGAAAGGGAGATTATGATGACATTAATGGTTGAATTCTATTTGTCATCATGATAAATTAGCTTTGCTGTCATCAAAATAAATGTCAGAGATATAAGAATGTAAAACTGGCCATATCAGAGCAGAATGAAACTCCTCCTGACATCAGATTCTCTTTCTGATAATACACTGTAGCATGTGCCAACAGAGGAGTACAAGAACCAGACAAGCATCTGAGGATACTTCCCCAGAGTAGTCTCTTAGCCTCTAGCAATTTGCAATTTGGGATTTCTTCAGCTTGTATTGAATAGTCATTTGTAGAACTGCCTCCCCATCCCCAAATAAACAATTTATGCTGCCTGCTTTGTATTTAAAATTTTGGCAGCACAACATCCAGCCATAAGAAATTCTTTGGTTTAACTTCATGTTCTGCAAAGATCCATCTCCTTTGTTCACTCTAGACCTGCAATGTTGATTTCATTGATTGCTTGCTAATTCATGTATCAGAAGAGACAGAAGGCTGCTGTTTACTATGAATCTTTTTCATGGCACTTACAATTTTATAAAATGCAGTCATAACTTCCCTTAATCCCTGTTCTGTTTCCAGTTTTAAGAAAGATGTGCCAGGATGTGCATGCGTCAATAAGGATGTGGTTCTTAGAAGCAAGGAGCAGTTGCTAAGTAATGAACGCGAAGCATGTTAAAGTGGCTTTGTAATATGAGAGCAGAGCTGACAGGAAGCTTAGAGGTCATTTTATATCAATATGCTGGACATGAGGCGAGTATTGCTAATGCTGTGTGGTGCTGCAGCCTGGGAAATGGGAAAATGGACACACAGAAGAAGGGTACATTTGGCTGGTATCAGGTACTTTGTAAGGCAGTCCTCCTTTTGCACAAGGATAAATGCACATATTTGATTAAACCTAGGATGATCAATTTTTTAAATAAGAACTGTCAGCTTTAGAAAAATGTATCCCAGAAATAATTGAAGTGTTAAAAAAAAGTAACATAACTATTCCTTTACAGCAGCAAGTGGAGAAAAGTACAACCCCAAGTATGAGGACATATGTTCAATGTTGTGTAAAAAGGAAACATACCCAGCCCCACCACATCTGTGTATAAATAAGGGACTATAAATGCCTACCTAAAAGTCTGGGATTGTTTGGGCACAGCTATCCTTAAATATTAGATCAAATTAGCATCTGTCATATTGCTGAACAGTACCTGAAACGAATGCCACCAATGGATGAATGCCTGGCCCATTCTGCTGGGAGGCTTGGGGGCTTTATCTTTGCCAGGGGCTACTGAAGCACCCCTGTGCATTTTGTCTTGCACCCACTGCTTGGGCGTGATGTAACCAGCAATGCTGCCGCAAATCCCTTCATATCTAAAACGAGGGAAGGACTACAGCAGATGTCATGCTGTGCACATGAATCCTTATTTAGGAGGAATGTATGTTCATGCTGTTCTGCTTTCCCTAGAGCTCATGGAAGAAAATGACCCTTTTATTAGTCATAGTTCAAAATAGTGGACACGTAGAAGAGCCTAGGGACCCTAAATTGCCAGTTCCTCTACTGTGTAGGCAGATGGAGTCTTTCTGTGATTCCCAAAGGTATGTCCTGAGCACCTCTGGGAGGTTTATACCTACCAAAGACCCCCCCTTACACTGCACTGATGGAGGTGCCATGGTTATTTCCTCTACTGTGCCTCACAACTTTGTGGTCTTGAAAACCATTGAGACAAATGAAAACTTGGATGAAAGCAGCTGTAAAGGTATTTTTGTAGTTGGAAAAATTGGACCTCCATTGGCTGAACACAGAATTAGAATATGGATAGTGTATTTGGTAGGAGGTACGTTTTTCCCTTGTTAAAATGGAGACAGCTTTGCTTATCTGGGTGCCAGTAAGTAACAAAGTGGGGTGTGTTCAATAATCCCCACTTGTCAGTCATTTGCTATTTTAATATTCTTATAAAGATTCAAAAAGGAAAAGACATAGTGAAGAAAGATGTCCAATTCCAGTCTAAAAACTTTGGAGCTGGGATAATTAAGGCTTGGTGCTAGAAATCTTGGCTTTGAATTCCTTGGAACAAGTGGACATACCTTTCTATGAGTTGAGAGTGAAATCTGTGTCTCAGACATCATTTCTTCATGCAGTTGAATCCTTTTTGGTCTTGAAATGCAGTTGGAAGACAGGTAAAGAAAGAGAAGACACCTTGAAGAAAGGTTTCCCCATCTTCAAAGGTATCTTTGGCACTTTACTATCCCACTTAGTTGATAGATGATGCTGTTCCAGTGCAGTATCACAGTTCTGTCTCTCTGTATATGGACATATGGGGTTTACTATGTGCGTGCAAAGTTGATAAGTATTCAAGCAACTGTATCTATATCAATGAATACACACAGTTATACATGATAATTTAGAAATACTCTCAAGGAAATTTTGTAATATAATGGAATTCTTATGGGTAGCAAAAAGTATTACAGTGGTACTTTTGTATGAGCTGCTGGAGTATGACTATTTGCTTGTAATACCTCTAAGCACTGAGAATAAAATACTATGTGTTTTTTTAGGAATATGCTGTAGAAGTAGGAAGGAAATGGGAGGTAAATTAAATCTTGGTCATAATCAGCCAGTATTTTTCCATCTGTCAGCAAAAACTGGAAAAAAAAACCAAAACAACAACAAAACTGTAAACTCTGAGATGAGATTTAGTGCTTTACTGTCTGCTTTAACTGTGTCTATGGCTTGCAGTAGAGCTACACAGCCTCAGGGTTTCCTAGATATTTCCATAACTTATTTGTCCATTTTGCATAAAAGGTTATGATCCCACCATTTATCTAAACGTTTTCCTAGTCACCTACTCCAATTATAGCTTGTTATGGAAAGCCTAGACTATCATTTATATGTCTGTGTTGCTTTATTATAGGGATGCAGCATAAAGTAGCATGTGGAGTCAGTGGAGGGAGGGTTTTTGGAGTGTCTTAGCTTCCAAAAAATCTTTTCCCTTGCTTAAAAAAACTGTTCATCAGTGAAAGGTCACCACTCCTAATAGCATAACCTAATCACTTCAGCCTGCCTTCTTGCTGCACAGCGCATTTCACATGGTAAAATCGTAGGTTTGGTAGAGGAGCCAGAACCGATCCAAACCAAGTTGAAGTCTGGCTGTGATGGGGTCACAGCGGTCTTGCTGCCTTGCCCTGTCTCCTGGGGCGGCTGAGCCTAGAGTAATGGAAATGTTTCCCTTTCAGAATAAAATTTAATTAGCTGAAATATGTAATGGCTCTCTTTTGTATGATCAGTCTTCTCAGTCTTCTTGAACTCAGGTTTTCTATGTTAAAAAGGAGTGTTGGATGCAGACTCTGCTTTGCCTTGCTTGAAGTTCAAATAAATAGTTTCATCTTGCATTATTACATTGTTGCATGCTATTTACTTGTCTCGAGTATATTAGTAATTTCCAGATTGGTTTACAGGGGTACATTGGAGAGGCTCAACATTTTGTGAGCAATTAGATTAGTTACCAGGGCACCTCTCTGCACTCCTTTAAGCGACTGCTGTGCTGGCTCTCTTTGATCCCAAGACATCCGGGAAGCCTGGTGTAGTCTTATCTAAAGGACGTGGTCTGAAAAAGTAGCAACTTAGGCACTTTCCTCCTGGGAGCATCAGCTAGTACTTTATCCTTTATACTGGGTTTTACTGAAGGTTTTTCCATCTCTTTGTTGAGAGGTCTTTTGAATGTGTAGTAGCTGAGACCTGAAACACTTTACACTGTGATGAAAACCTCTCACAAAACACAGCGCTCTCAAATCACCTGTTCTTAACAGTCCATAGATCAGATCAGGCATTAAATGATACCTGTAAATACTATTCATTGCCTCTTTGCTGGTATTTCTTTGATAACCCATTGTGTTGGTCTTTCACTTAATATTTTAGAATATTTTAATAGTGATCTTTGCCTTCACAAATGTTTTTCCTTCTGTAATGTCCCCCTTTTTTCCCATGTGAGTGCAGTCCTTTCACTTTAGACTTTTCTGCTCTAGTCAATCCACATGAAGCATTGGGAAAGCAGCGTGATACCACATTTGCATCCTTCATTTTGCTGTTGTGAATATAACATATTTTTTTTCGGGTGTTCCTACACACTTATCACCCTCCTGTTGCAGTTTTGGATCTGAGCTGGATGGATATTGCACTAGAGAGACAAAGTCTCTCTTCTAGGATATTCACAGTTCTTCTTGTGATTTTCCACTGACTGATAGCATTTTTCTATAGCTTTTATACTTACAATCCATCTTTCTTGAATCTGGTTGAGTGGAGCTGTACACTGTTTTTCAGGAAGAGTCTGCAGCGCTGCAATATGTATATTTTACTACCTTTTACACAATTGATGAGCACCCTAGAGTTTGCAGCAGAAATTCTTATTTTTAGCAAGTGTATAAACGGCATTATTTTAGCATGTTCTACCCTTAAATTTCATTTGGTCACTTAGATCTCTGAATGCCTTGCCAGGTCTAGATTCAAATGCAGATGTTATATTTTACAAGTGCAACTTTTTAAATGATGTTACAAGAGTTTGCAAATGCTCACAGCTAAAGTTCTGTTCTTCAGCTTTTCTTTAGTGAGTACATCAACTGATTGGCTGTTGTTTAACACTGTAAATACAATGGGTCGAGTATCTGGAGTTGTGCTAGGAGAGATTTAGTGTCCTAGAACTTAATTTCTAGCTGTGTATAATTCCAAAAATATAGTAAGTTAAATAGGAGATATAGAAAGTAAGGTATATTTATGTGTTTTTAAACTTTAAATGCGTTCTAAAATGCTGCATCTTACAAAGAAGAGTGGATTTGAGAAAATAGTAAGAGAGTAGATGAGTTTCTAACATATTAAGTCTTGGAATTTTTGCCCTAAGGGAACATTTGCTTCAATTATGATAAAATCTCACATTTTAAGAAATGAAGATTAGGTTCCATGAGGATGGCAGGTTTTTATTACTTTTAAGATTACTTTTTTTCTCCTTAAAAAAAAAAAAAAAAAGAAAAAAGGCAGCTACAACAAACTCTCTATTATCTATGCAGATACTTCACTGCTAAAAAGTTTTAACATGAAGATAGAATGGTAAGAAACACAAGCCCAAGTTACAGAGCTATAAGAAACAAATGAGTATTTTACTCCTTCTCCTTTCATGTTTTTGGTTGTTTGTGTTGTGGTTTTTTGTTTGTTTGTTGTTTTTTTTGTCAGAATTACTGTTCACATAAATATTGTGTAGAGTAAAACCTTGAGATGTGCAAAGTGTTTGCTAAGACAATGATCTACTCTGTTCAAATTTGCACGCTTGAGAAATGCACTCTTGAGATGTGTCTGTCTCTAATATTTGTTTTAGAACAACAAAACTATGAAATCTTGCTGTCCCTATATAAATATCCAGATGACAGATATATGTACAAATATTTTTTCAGGAAATCAAGTTCGGTTGTTTTAAGGCAGAACTTGTTTTTTGTGAGTAGGAGCTTAAATCTGGGAGTTTGGATGGCTTAGATGACCCTCAACCTTGCTGTACAGCCATTTCTAATCATGTTTAAAAATAAGATTGCTCAGAGTCACATAGCAGTCATTTGTGGTTCTGAGGTTAGTTGGTTTAAAATATAGACCTATATTTTGGATACAAAGCTAACACATATATTCAGCTGGCAATAATTAGTATAAAGTATTTTGTTAGAAAAATGTGCTGAATTGTTTCAAGGTTTTGGCAGTCTGGGTCCCTAGCTGATATTCCGCTTATGTGAAATACTTTGCTGTGTCATCTGTGCTTATTATCTTATCTTGCAGCAGAAATGAAATATGTTGAAGGTTTTTGTTCAACAAATGATCTCTGTTGATCTTTCAATTTTAATTCCATTTGCACTTTTTCTTAGTTTCTGTTTAAAAAAAATAATACAAGGTAGTATGTATTTGGCAAAAAATCCTCAAATATTTTATATTGTTCTTCTCGGTCATCAATAATGTAACCACCTTCTTTAACATAGTAATGGAAACAAAAACAACCAAAACCTTTTTTCTTTAAGAACAAGCAAAAACTTTGCTTTTCACCCTTAGTGGTGTGGTGCAAGATTTTATTCTGGAAGAAGTTAGGAATGGGGGTCAGGTTTGCCTTTAAAACGCAAGTCCCAAATAGAGGAAAATATCAGTATTAAATCATTCCACAAAACTCTTTGGGGAGTCTCTCTGTGGGGCCCTCTGTGCCTACTATGGATAGTTTGAAGCCTGAAGGCAAAGCTGAGATAACAGAATAGTTCCCAGACGTCAGCTTGGACCATCAAGCTGAAACCAAAATCTAAGCATCTGGCCTTCTGGGCAACTCTCACATTATCAGCCACAGTCAGTGATGTGCACTTTGACCTGGTGAATCCATGAGCTGTCTCCTCCCTCACAAATCTGAAGCGCTAAAAGGAGGTGAAGCTGAGGCATGTTGGGACCTAAATCATAGGTAAGGTTTCAGCAGCTTCTTCAAAAACCACTTTCAAAAGAGGATCACAACTGATTTGTATAAGCAGTGTGCATTAAGGCAAATATTTTAGCTGTTTTAAGCCAGTTTAGAATTTTCAAACCCAGTCCTAACAAAGTAAAAGTCCACTATTAATCTGCTTGTTAAAAATTAGATAGTCGATACGTATCTACAGAATGTAGGAGAGAAGCCTTTGTAACAGAAGCTTTCAATCCAGTGGCATGTTGTACCATTAGAGTTTGCTAAGTCCTGTGTTTTTCAAGCTGAAACTGTAGCATCAAAAGTGTTATTAACTTCTGCTGCTTGCTGTATGTGTAAAGATTTTATTTCTAGATGCTAAATGACAGATTGGATCAGGATCCGACTGTGTAAAACTCTAAAGGTTCTGACACATGAACAAATTGTATCATAGTAATACATTGGTGATTTATCCTTCCTTTACTGAAGGATAAACTAGCCAGAAATTGTTACATGTATTTTCAGAGAAAAATATTAATGTGGATGGATTCTGAAAAGTGGTTGATGTGTAATAACCTGTTCTTGGACCAAAGTCCTGCAATATGCACAGGTCTGTGATGAGTAGGTCATGAACCTGGCTGACTACTGTGAATTAGTAAATAAGTAATTTACTTAATGGGTGGCTTCAATTAAAGGTATTGCACTCATTTAACATATGTGGTTTTTTATTTATTGCCTTCTACTAATTTCATTCAATGCTCATTACGTGAGCACCAACACTGTGCACAGCTCTGTAGATATTACAAATTAAAATCCAGTGCTTGAAGTGAATACAATGCTTACCATAGGAGAAACTATCAGGACGCCTTGGGCAGAAGCTGATTTCAGGCATTATCTCTCCTTTCTCCTGGTGTGCATGTGCACGCCTGCCTGCCTCACGTGCACATTCAGGGAGAGAGCGATGAAAAGGTCAGATGCCTGCTATGGATATGATCTCTGTTCATCTTGCTGTGCTGATGAAGTTTTGTTGATTGAATGTAAATATGCCTTAACTCTTCCACAGCATGTGCATCAAAGAGAACATTATTAGAATGAAGACAAGCATTTGTTGGTACAACGGAAGTAATACTGTCTGTGCAATGCTGTTTAGAGGTGGTGTACAGTGGCATCGGGATATATTTGCATCTAAATGAGAGGAGCGTTTCTTTTCATACAGCTTTGATTTACCTTGATCGCTACAGGTTTTATTCCTTCTGGGATTTGGGGAAGCGTATTCCCATTATGCACTCATCTTCCCTTCACATACTGTCTGCCACCTTCAGTCAGAGCTGCCAGATAAGTATATACAATAAAGATCTTTTACATCAGATCTGGTTGGTATGCTCTCAGGCCAGTTACTGGAGTCTGGGACTCAGGAGGAGCAATGAGTGATGAGTACAGCATTTAAGTACTGCTTTTTTGTTTTTTTGTTTTGTTTTGTTTTGGGTTTTTTTGTTGTTTCTGTTTTGTTGTTGTTTTTCTTTCATTGTTTTGTTGTTTTTGTTCTTGTTTTTTATGTTAAGTATTGACTGTATCTGAACTGGCTTCAGCATTATTAATGTTTCTGAGAATAATTGGATGATAATGCATAGTTCCAAATTTTTTGTTTTAAAATAGTTTTGAAATCATTGATTTTCCTTTTTTTTCTTTTTGCCTCCAGAGAGCCTCAGTAGTCCATTAACCAGCGTCCTAAAAATCTGTGTCAGACTCCCTCAGTCAATGAGTTTGTAGATTGCTGTTGGATATTTCAGATGTGTCAAGATGCTCCATTTGCTCTGTGTGTCACTTAGTGTGGTTTAGCTTAGCAAAAGCATTTCTTGGCCCGGCTCTTCTCTTTGGTTGCACCAAGCTGCATTTTAAATCAAAGTCATGGTAAATCAGTTTAAATCTCAGTATAGTGCTGATGTATCCAGGGTAGCCAGAGATATGGCACTTAAGGATAATAATGTAGCAAAACATTTGGGAAGTAAAACTTGTAAATCAGCATGCATGGGTGAGCCTCTTGTGTTGCACATTATAAACTTTTGTTTTGAATTAATGCAAGATTTTAAATCCTCCTTTGCACAACATAATTATTCACTTAAGTTTTTTTTCCCTATATTCTACAAGTATAAAAAGCTTTCTGAACTATTTCAGCATTGGAAAAGAGGAAACTATCATCTGTCATTTGTTGGTCGTTGTTTGGATTGCAGTACCTTCCAGGGAGCACTGGACACTTACCAAAGGCAGAGGAAGGTCCATCCCATGCCCCAAGGACCATGTGATTTTAAAAGGCAAAGGCGATTATACAAGGTAGTAACAGAGTAGTGTGTGTCCTCTTCTAATGAGAGAATTATCCCCTCATTAACAAGGCTTGTCCTCACTGTCTTCACTTTTTCTGTCCCTTTTCTCATTTCAGTGAGAGGTTTCTTATTGTTTACATGGGTTTTGTATGTTTGTGTCTTACCATGTAAAGTACATTTCCCTTCAGTGGAGCATCCCCCGTATTTCCCTTTTCCTTCCCACTCCAAATCACTGGGGCAATCCTGTCCTTCTGACGTACTTAATGGGATTTGTCAAGTCCTTGGTGTAGCCATGTTTTATTTCCATGAGTAATGAGATATTGTTATAGGGCATCTTGTCCTGCCCTAAACGAGACATGCCAAGCCAAACATGAAATGGAATGCCAAACGCTATGTCCTATATGTTTGTCAAGTGTGTGATCTATTTTTTAGAGACCCAACTCCGTACACTGAAATATTTTACTACTTGTGAACTTTAGCTTCTGTTAATATGATTGAAGCAAGTGGAAATGGAAATTGTCAGGGCAATTTAACAAAGCGAGCCTGTAAAACTCATTACATCCCAGGTAGTAAAATCACTTTAGAAGGCACATTCTTCAAACTTGAGCTTTATTCAGTAAACTGCATTGGTGCCTGACCTTTTAAGAGCTTTCCCTTGCTTGGGAGGGAGGAGGGGGAAAGGCCCTGTTGTTCAGAGCTACCTATCTTAAATTACAAACAGCAGCCAGACTTGACTCTGTGCTTTAGATCACACAGGATGACAAAGTGTTCAACTGCTCCAAACAGACAGTTAAATGGCCAGCTATTTAGATGAGTTTGATGTGTATTTCATGTAATTGTATACTCCATAAAGCAGTAAAAAACCAATGTTGTGTGCTGGCTGTATTTTAGCACAAAGTAAATCAAAGTAGCAATCTCATGTTTGTAATTCAACCTAATCTTTTCAAGACCTGATGCTTTAAAGAAGCTTTAGATTGATACTAGGTAGTAGGTGTGTGAGGGTTAAAGATGCTTTGGAGAAAATAATTCCTGTTAGGTCTATATCTAATTTGCTTAGCAAGTTAAATTAGCTTGTTGAGAGCTCTCCAAGACCATGGCTGGGTTTCTCCTGCACTGCAGTGTAAACATGTCCCTAAGTCTGCCTCTCTCTGCACTGTCTCCATGCATGTCTCCAAATAGATGACAGGCTTTTCCTGCCAAAGTTATGAATGAGCTGTCAATCCACTCTAGATAACAAATTTAGGTGCTTTTTTCCCCTAATTTTTAAAAAAAATGTCTTATTCTTTCAGTCATATGCCAAAAATTTTGATTAGTGGAATACATGAAAAGCAGATGTGTCATGGGCTGTGTCTCTACCAGTTCATTATTTCTGAGGGTTTTAATTTTGCAGCATCTAAACAATTATGGGATGTGGGGATTGCATTTTCTTGGAGCTATCCTCTGCTAGGCTCATGAGCACAAGTCAGGTTGCTCATTAGTGAGCCCACACACTCAGAGTTTAGCCCAGTAACCTTTGAAGTAAATGGAAAGCCTCCCACATATTTATTGGGTGTGAGGACATATAGTGCACATTGTGGCATTAAATGATTTTGTCTAATTACATAATGAGGCTTTTGCCTTATCTATGTAGTTTGTGAAGTTATGGGAAGTATGTTAGAGCTGATTGTGGAAAACTTTGAAAAGAGAAAGTGTTTGCCTGATCTGCAATTTTCATGTTGTTTCACTGATTTTTTTTCTGTTGGTGCTATGCATTTTTTTACTTCTGGGATCTGTCACCATCTTATCTAGAGGTTTCCTGAACATCTTGAAAGATAGTTGGTAAAAAACAGCAGTGAAAATAAAAGACGATTAAGAAAGGATTGAGAGTAATGAATAGAAACTTAAAAAGGGAAGTTTTTGTGAGAAGAACTGGTATAAAAAAAAAGAACAATATGTTTCTTTTTGGTTTTCTATGGGCAGAATAATTTGCAAATGTATGAATGGTACTGAGTACTGCATGCAGTGAGAATAGTCAGGTCCATAGGTGACAGTTAAAAAACTATGTAAATTCATAGCAGTCCTGGTAAGAGTCTTCTTTGTGTATGTAATTCACCAAAAATTTGCCAGCATGAAGAAATGATGGGAAATAATTATACATAAAGGTAATTGAACTCTGCAGTCGCTGTTTTTTTACCACAGAGAAGTACTGATCTTTGTGGATAAATTGTTTTACATCAGGTGGAAGTTGGTGCTAACCCAGACGTAAAGCTTCTGAAAATTAGGCCTTTTCCCATGCAGAAAAGAAATGCCCCTTGCTTTCCAACAGGTGAAACTTATTCCATTATTCTTGTGCATCGGTAGCATTTCTTCTTCCCTTTTTAAATTCCCTTTTCCAGTGGGTGGCAGTGCTTTAAGTTTGAAGCATCAAAAGGGAGGCAGTTATAGAAGAGACATTAATCTTTCAGGAGATGTTAGAATGTAAATGATCCACCATCCTGAGGAGCAGGAATACAGATGAACCTTTGATTGTAGATATATGTGGCATGTTTTATGGTTATCATTCATAAACACTCTCCTTTGCAGAAAACAGAAATAGGGATAGTTGGGAACATGCTTTGTTCTAGTAATCAACCTGCAAATTGTGTGCTGTAACTACTCTGCTGTAATAGTGTTTTTAATGCCTAGGTGTTGTGACCAGTGTTTAAAAAAATACACTTTAATACAACACAGTGCTTTTACTGTCCCTAGTCAGGTAATCTATAGCTGTTGTTGAGATAGGAAGCAGTTTTAAGGGTTTACATTTCTGAAAGGATGGTTGACGTTCATTGAAGGGATCTAATTTGATGTTGAAAGTGTTTGTTTAAATAGTCAGCTTGCCTGTATTTTTTAGAGTTTTTTATTTCACACAAAGCAGATTTTTCTAAAAGTCTTGCTCTAGAACCAGCTACAAACTACCTGTGGTTTCTGCAGACTCCACTCAGGGGCTTATAAAAATGAATTGCCTTGCCTTAGTCAAACATTTTTAACCATCCATATTTTCCCTTTTTTTCCTGAAATTTCAGATTTTAAGGTAAATTATTCACCCTTGAATGTAACAGATAATGCAACAATCACTCCCTCCTTGCATGCATCTCTACTTGAAATGCGGGTCAAATGTTGATGAGAGAAGATGAAAAAAGAAAAAAGAAAAAATTGGATTTTGCAAAGAGCATTGTGATTGATTAGTAAACCTCATTATTTATACGCCTTGTCACTATTTTCTCAGCTTTTGCAATGCTATGGTTACGTTTCAATTTCCGGCCTTTTTTTGTCCATTTGCTTGTTTCACATGTGCTCCCTTTAGTATCATCATCTTCTTAAGTGCTTTATTGTTGGTGGCAACTGAATTACAAGTAATTTACATTTACACATCTGCACAGGCTTAGCAGGAAAAACCTTCCCTATTTTTACCAGGTTCTATGAGATACTGAAACTCAGCCTTAGTTCAGAAAAATCTTTTAAATTATGGTGCAATTCTAGTATTGTAATTGATTGTATTATTTTTTGTTCAGAAGATGAGCTTAACTATGTCTAAAATTAAATATATTAACTTCTCATCCAGTTTCTCTGTCTGTAGCTCAATGCTCTTCTAACCTCAGCTCTCTGATTTTCATTTTGCTCATAACATAGACAGAACGAGTTCCTGGGAAAATCCCTACAGAATTACCCTATAAACATAGCCTTCTTGCTAAGGAAAAGATCTGACACTGCCCTTGGAGCGCAGGGTCGTATGCAGTGAGCTTAGTCAGAGGTTTCCAATACACTGTCTTAGCTCGAATTGTACTTTTGATTGGTGACTTTGATGTCACTGTGTGTAAGCAAGAGATGGTCACAGACTTGCACATGTGTTTAGGCTGACTCTGGTTCCTCCGCAGCTTATTTGAGGGAAAATGTGTTGGAGTGTATTTAGTTTAACTACCTGGAGTAAAAGGAAAAGATACATTTTTAGAAAGATGGTGAGGAAATAACATTTACCTGGGGCTGTTAGTACCCAACATAAAGTAGCACTAATCATAATTCTTATGACATTTTTCCCAGGAATATGGTAGCAATGTTTGAAGGCATAAGACTCAGACCTGTTTTCTTACAAAGTGTTTGTATTGCAAAACAGATGCAGTTCTTTAGCGTATACACCATTTTGCTGGTAATCTCAATCTATCAGTAGCAAAATGCAATTCTGCATAAATTTATTGTTGAAACGATGAGTGGACACAAGGAGAATACCTACAGTGAGACTCCTTGTTCATCATAATTTCCCTCCCAAAAAGATAGATGTAGGCAGTAAGCATAATCCCCTGTTAACCATTTGGGTTCATTAACAAATCATTTACATTTATATTTTTGTTAGTGACAGCAATTATTTCTTTTGTCCTAGTGTTCGTTCTTGCAAGTCATAGAATAATTCCAGGATACAATTAATTTCCAGCAATTCTCACCAATTTTAACAGGATTTGTAAGCTATGAGTTCTTTTCAAGATGTGTAGAGTGAAAGTATCTGTACTTTGTATATGCATGTGTATATCGGAGGCTAGAGCTGTATTAGCTAGAAGCAAACATTATTGAGCATATTATGTACAATTCTATTGAATATAAATCCATTTTCTGCACCACAATTCCTATTTTGAATAACCCTTCTTTACTTTTCTCAATATTGCTCATAATTTGTTCCTGCAATTAAGTAAAAATGTGAGCAGCAGGAAAGGCACATTAAGAAAATATAATAACTAGGTGCATTTTTGTAGGCCTCTGTCTTGTTTTCATGCAGTGATATACAAAGGATTTGTTCAAATTTTAAGCTACACAAAGAAGAAGAATTCAACACAGAGAAGGGACATTTAGGAATCCTCATGGCAAACACAGTGATGCCTAGAAACCATACTAGTGCTTTCTAGGGACTTGGAGGAAAGAAAATATATTTTAAATAATTGTAATAGCAAGCAGTGATCTCTGCATTTTCTAGAAAAAAATGCAAAATTTTGCAAACTGTGACAGAGAGAAGGTATGTAAAAAGTTATCTTTGCTTGATTTTACAATTAATTGATCCAATAGCTATTTCAGAAGTAGCAGTATTTTGAAAAAAAAATTGGATCAGTATTAAGACAGCTTAACTGGCTACATGGTGTGTCTGCATTGTGCTTGCTACTTTCTGATGGAGTTTTCCCTCTCTAAAACATTGCTGTGTAAGGGTTTGAGCTTGAGGGTTGAGCCAGAGGAGTTTCTGCCTGGTAGGCTATATTTGATACAAACAGACGCTGTGCAAAGCAGGCCTTACTGTAGCGCTGGCTTAAAATATTCAACCTGCAGTTTTCTGGGGAAAATTTCCAGTCTGGTAACTGTGTCATATTTTCTCTCAAAACACTATTTGTTTTCTATAGACAAAGGGCAGCTTTTGTATAGGTAGTTGAAAGTACAAAGAGGTCTCTTGGCAAATCATTAATCTTGCTTATAATTGCTAGTCAGCATTGTAGCTCTTTTCCATAAATTAAAAATGGAGGGTTAGCCAAACATCTTGTGTTTCCTGAGGCAGGGAACAAGAAGAGCTGATTGTCAGGGGCAAGGACCCCATTTGAAACTTGTATTAATGTGTAATACCAGGGAAGACAAAGATAGGGGAAAGAAGAATTAACTGTTTACTTCATTAGAAAGATGGAAGACAGGCTTAACTCATCCTCAGCTTCCATTGTTTAAATGGCTTTCCTTTTGGTCATGAGTAAATGATATAACTGCCCATGTTTCCCTCACGTTTTGTTTCTTGTGAGTGTGTTTACATGCACGTGTCAGTTGAAAGGTGAGTGGCCCTGCTCTCACACCACAGAGTGGACAGTCACACTGGGGGCTGGCAGAGCTAGGACCTTGAGGGGCAATGGTTTAGCCAGATCCAGAGGACATCTTCTATAAACATCACCACTGAAAAAGGCAGCTGAACTGTCTCTTCCTCCTTGAGGATGTTCATCAAATTATTATTTTCTCAGGAGCGCGGTTGTGTCACCAAGGTGCAGCTTATGGTATGGGGTGGAAGCTGAAGGACCTTCTGAGAGAGGATTCTTCTCATTCCTCCCTGTGTCTGTTATTTTATTTGTTCAGAGGGAATGTCTGAGTTTTCCCAGTATGGCAGTCTAGACAGGGAAGGAGTAGGTTGCCACCCTCCCTCCTTGCACTGTGTCCAGAGGGGCAGGCTGCTACTAATGGGATCAGAGCAGGTACACAGAGACTGCTGGGGTCCCCACACCCTGCTGCCCTACAAAGATCATGCAGGTGGAGGGCTGGACTTTTCTCTGTCCTCCCTTGTTGTATTTCTGTAATTTCTTCCTAACTTTTCACAACAGAAAGCTCTTAATTAGCCTTTTGCTAAGGACTCTGAGTCCGACTCAGCAGCTTGTGAAGATTTCTTTAGGTAAGTCGTGTGGGGTGTTCTACTTTTCTGTGTTATAACACAGCTTGTCAGCTCAGGGATTTCACACACTGGTATGGCAAACACTTTTCCCTGTATGTATCCCAGGACTATCACTCTTACAAAGTGCTTTAAATGTATTAGAAAAAAAACCCACACACCAGGCAAAATGCTTGTCTGGGAGAGCTTGCACAGTGCTGGTGCTTGTGGATTAAACGTGTGGAGCATGCAGCTACATTGCACTAGCAGCTTTTAGTACTGAGCCATTCAGCCTTCTCTGATAAAGGCTGGCATCGTGCCCACTTCCTTATACGTTTCTGAATACAGCATAATGATATTGAGGATGTGACCAGGAAAGCATGCAACTCCAAACAATCACGCTGGTGCTTTGCATGCCAGGCAATATGGTGCTCTTGACATGGGGTCTTTCCTTTTCCCAGCCTTTATCTGTGTTGTCTAGATTGAAACCTATTCTGGGAGTTTCCTTATGTTTTATTTTGAAACTGTCTGTCAAATCCCAATGCTTAACTACCATAATAGAAGAAAATAAGCAACATCAGTTACTCTCAAAAAATAATGGATGTTACACTGAAAGTTGCACGTGCAAATTTATAGCATTACTCAGACTTTTTAATACACTATACAAAATTCCTCTTTAGCAAAAAAAGGCAAAAGGTGCTGCTGCCTTCTGGGCAGTAGCACTATGACATTCCTGTACAGCAGATTTTCCCAACTTCCCAACTCTGTTTAAATGCCTGTACAAAGATGCATGCCCCGTGGGTACTGCAAAACAGTACCACAAAATCCCTAAAAGCATGGGAGACCACAGTTTGTATAGGAGCAGAAATGCTAATCATCTTGACCCCTTGATAACCTCTCAAGGGCCACTAAAATGGCAATCCTCTATCTCCAGTTTGAAAACTGCTGCTCTCCAGGCAAAGGATTAACTCAAGCTTCCTGGAACATAAAGTAAAGGTACTATTCCTATTTACTTCTTAGGCAATATAGAAACCTAATTGCATGAAAGTAAGTATAAAGACAATGTTGGCCGCAAAGTTAGTTCTAAATGAGATTAACAGAAACACAAAATGCAGAAAAACATAAACATGGAATGGAAGAGAAATCAGAGCTTGGGAAACAGTGTTTGCATACAGCTCAGATCACTGGTATTTTTCCTGTTCATGTAGTTCTTAAATTCTCTTTCCTGTTTTATACTGTTTAGTTCTTTGGTTCGTTTTCTGTTTAAATTTCAAATCGAAGTATGTGAAGATGGACCAGATGGTTATACAGTTGGGACTAGTGGCAGAGAGGGAGCAAATAATATGAACAAACCAGGTTCTAGCTGTTTGATCTCAGTATTTTTTTTCTAGATTGGAAAGCCATCTATTAAATTACTGTTTCCCATATGGGCACTCATAGGCTGAGATCAAGTCACCTCTAAACCATCTCTTTGATCAGTTAAATAAATTGATCATCTTGCATCTCACACTGTGAAGCAAATGCTTTGATCGTTTCATCACTCCTCTTTCTTTTTCCCCTGCAACCACTAGTTTTTTCATGTCCTTACTGTGAAAGTGACAACTTGGACCTCACAGTTCCTGTATTGCAAGCACTAGAGCCAAGGTGTTGTAGTTACTCCTCCTGTATCCCCCTTTCATCACGTCGTAGCCTCTTGAAACAGTGCTACACTAAGAATTCATGTTCATCTTCTCATTTAGCCTGACCTCGAGACTTTGTCAGAGGCACAGCTCAGGGTTGAGCTCACCACCTAGAAAAACGCTATTTCTTATTCCTAGATGAAAGCCTGTATGCTTTTAAACAGCACATTGTTTGGTTATGTTGATGCATGAGAGGGCACACTGATGTCAACTTTTGAATCAGTGTGATCTGGAGCTCTAGTGAGAATAAATAGTTTTGCTATTTTCATTGAAAATAGCATGATTGTAAAATGAATGATTGCATATCTGGAAAAAAAGAAAAAGGACTTAAAGATGCAGGTGAAATGTGAAAAGGATCATGCATAGGATTGGGTTGGTTTTGTGTGGGGTTTTTTAAACCAATCCAGTAATTCTATTAGCCTAATTTGGAATGTTAGTTTCAAAAGTCAGGATTTAGGCATTATTTAAGATGGTTGTTCTGCATTGCCATGTTTATATAAAAGACCACATGTAACTGAGTATGGTGGGGGGGAAGAAAATCCTTTGATCCTTCAGCAAAATGTTTTTATGTAAGTAGCCTTCTCGTGGTGAGCTCTGGAAGTCTGGACAGATCATTGTCCATCTGTTTTTACAAGTTTCTGTGATCACTGTCCAGCAAATGCTGTTTAATCTACAGAGAATAAACACTTCCAGAGCTGACAATGTGCTTCCCAGGTGCTGAGGGGGAGGGTCACACAGCCAGGCCATTTGCTAAAATGAAGGAAAACAGTCATCCAGAGAAAACAAATATCCATGGAGACTTTAGGGAAGAATCACATCTCTTGCATTTTCCTTTCCTTTTAGAAACCAGAGACTCATTTGGAAAGAAATATAAAGGTACTGGTAACTTGTCTTGTGCTGGATGGGTTAGTGCACAAGAAGGAAGAGATGCCAAAGATCTTTAGAATCAGTAGCTCTTTTTTAAAGATTAAAGGAGTGCGAAGGAAACATGTAATGTTTGTGCAGAAGGCTAATGAAACAAATTCGCATAACTGGGTTTCCATTTGGAGCACTGTTGATTGCTGGAAGAGGGATCGGAGGCCCACAGCAGCAGCATGGAAATGAGCTGCCGTGTCTGGATCATGTCAGGGCAAGGAGCTTTAGTAGCTCTGAGGCTCTGCCCTCATTCGTGCTGGAGCTTGACATCCCCTCCAACATGTAATGCAGCAGGCAGGCAACCAGCCCTCACTGCTGTTCATCCCAGGGAACTGTGCCTGTCCAGGCTGTGTTCAGATCAGAAATTCTATGCTGTTTTTCTCACCCTGAGATAAGGTTGCAGGGCTTAGGCTCCCTGACACAGGATATAAGTACTGTACATATGTTTTCGTGTTGTGCTAACTAAAAGGCATACGCCACTGTTGCTGGTGCTGCTCTAACTACAGCATTGCTAACTTCTCTTTATCTCGCTCTCAGCTTTATGTGCCTTTGTGTATGCTTGTATTTCTGTTCACAGGATATTCCTTCATGGAAATCCAATGGGCATTATAGAGCCGATACACCAAACTTCCTGTGCTGTAATACCTTGCTTCAAGTACTCTGTGCTTCTGAAATACCCAGAATATTCAGGGTTCTTTCCTTATCTTTCTTAACACTTCTTCACTCTGCAGTGTACAAGACTGTATTTCTAGATAGTTTATTCCCCAAAATGCTCAGGATGCCTCAGCTCCAGGCCTCTTTTGTGATATTTTTTATTTGTTTGTTTGTTTTGTATTGTATTTTTTTGTTTGGGTCTCTGTTTCCCTCCGTAGGTGGTTAGTAAGGTAGATAATATGTGTATGAACCTAATTTAGAGGCCTAACTAACTCCCCTGGCATCCTTCCATCAAGTCCATCACCTGTGTGTGGCAGGGTTTCAGAAGGGGGAAGAGGAGAGGGAATGAAGCAATTTGGCTGTTTGACTACTTCTTCACAAGCTGTTTGGACGGGCTGTGACAGGGCTTTACTTTTGATCGGTCCCCAAGTACATAAAAATAAATCCAAACACATGCCTTTCTCTAGCTGCAGTGGTTTCAAAAGCAAGTTGCCCTCTGAGCTGGGATTCCTTCTGTGTTTTCGCATCCCAGATTTGAGGCTTGGTGGTTTTAAAATGTAAGTAAATGTTTCCCATCTTTTCCTCGAATCCATTAATATCACATATCATCTAAGCTGCTGAAATTAATAAGTGTAGTGAAGAAACGACATACACACCCCAACTGGCCTTCTTGTGTGGCTGGACTGGGCTGACAGCATTGCCTGCCAGCAGTATCCATCACTGCCAAATGCAAGTCTACTGGATGTGCAGCAGTAGGTTCATGAAGTATTTTGCCACTACAGGTCAAGCAATTGAATATGAATATTGGCAGGATCACATTGCAAGAGTGTTATTTAATAGAGCTGTTCCTTCTCAGAAAATGGTTTTTTAAATGGACTGTGGAACTAGCTCAGGACTGAAAGGTCTTGTGTCTAACTGAAAGGCTGTATAAACTAACAGCAGCCAACAGAAGATGTAAAAGCTGGGAAAACTCCATGCCCTGAATGTGGCTGAGTGAACTTCAGGGTCAGCACACTTCTGTTCTGGACAAGAAAAGTCACATCCATTCCTTGCTGCCTGGGAACACCAAACAACTGAGGTTTGTGAGATTTCATCTGCTAATCAAAGTGGGACCTTTTTGTTTATCATGATTTAGGCTACTTCAAATAGCATTGACTGTTTCCATCTTGCTAATTATCTGTAGTAAAGAAAGCTAATGAAAATTTAAGAATAATTTCTGCTCTCATTTTGTTGACCATAAGTATTTTTCTAGCCTGTCATGATTTTCTGTTAATCTATTCACCACTATGAAGCTTAAAACCAGTAATGAAGAAAAATAATTTGTAGATTACATCATTTCAGAACAGACCTTTGAGGTTTAACTGCAAGGCCAAAGTCACAAGGCACTGGTTTTGACACAAGGTGCTTTGTCATCTTCAGAGCTTGTTTGGTGGTTCTTTGAAAGCTGGGAGATGCCTGCTGAGAACTGGTTCAGGTCAGGTTGACCTTACCAGCAAGAGACACTGTGAGCAAAGATCTTAAAAAGGGGTGTGGATGACACACTTATTTATTTACCTATCTGACACTGATGGAACTTTGAGACATAACAGCCTTGCAGAAGCTCATTAGGTTCATGTAAAGGAAAGAATAGGAGAAAACTACTGTGTCTTGTCAGTACACATTAGATTTAATATCTAAATATGTACATAAATGTGTATATATATACACACACAGCTCTAAAAAGAGAGAGAATTATTTAACCATTTTATATTAGATAATTTATAGTGGTAAAATATTTGCTAGGATTCAGGGCTCTGGCACAGAATATGTTGTCCCCAAAGTACTCTAAGCGTGGCACATAGTACTGGTTATAAAAACAATATCTACATCTGCTACTTCAGATCTTGGTTCTTCATTCTGGGCTGTCAGGGCATGGGTGATACAGTAGATTGTACCGACCCTCAAGATTAAGAGGCAACAAATTCAGGATAGCATGCTGAATTTTACCTGCTCTGTTGGTGGTTTACTGTGTGATACTGGTCAAATAATTTCTTCTTACCATCTTTGTACTCCCTCTAGTATTTTTCCTTTTGATACCTCTTGCTCTGGGACACTTTTTTACTTTCTGTCTGTGCAGAACATAGCACACAGCAGCCTTGTTCTTGTCACTGCAGCATAAATATTAGTGAGAAGGAGGAGAGAAGCACTTTTCTCTGGTTGTTGTGTCCATTGAACTCTAGGGAATACTGTGGCCAGGTTGACATGAAATTTGGAAGTGAATAGTACGAAGAAGGGTTTTCTCAAAGTGATCCCCCTGCTCCCTCAGGATGACATGGATCCTGTTGTTGGGAAACTGGATGTTTGCTTCCTGTGTGTGATGGAGCTGGTGGCTCTGCTGGTAATGCACCTGCTTAAGTGGTTTTTGCTGGATCGCAGCCCGAACAAATTGTGAATTCCTTATCCTCTCGTATCTACATTACTGCATGTTTCAGAGCTGTAACAAGGCATTTTAGTGTCCAGGGTAACACCTTGTACTTGGCAGCCCTCCTGCTCCCCCCACATGGTCTCCCGAGTGTCAGCACCTGGGCTGGGGGAGGCTCAGGAAGCAGTCCCAGCCGCAAGGCAAGTGGCTGCAGCCCACCTGCGTGGCTGTCTGGCTCCTGGCCCCGCTGCCATCGCCATGGTGTTGTTCTGCCTTCCATCTTCATTTGGAGATAATGCTTAGGGAGGGCACTGCTTTTATCATTTACAAGGGACTACTCTTGCTCCCTGTGTAAAAAGTTTTGGGCAGGGGCCAGAGGCAGGCTGCTAGGTTATTCCCACCATCCAGTTTGGATGCTTCTTCTGTCCCTGTCTTCTCCCTGAAGGTTTCCCTGCCCTTCCCCAAGCCATGCTTCTGTCGGCATCAAAAGCTCTCAGTCTGCTTGTATGCAGCCCCTGCTTCTGAAGTTTTACATGGCATGATCTTATTTATTTAGACTGGTCCTAAATCCACCGTTACAGCTGATCCATTTATGCAGCAGCCCCGTAACTCCTATAGTTTTGACAGTAAGCCCTTGTAGGTAGGTCTACCTCCAGGAAAGCATTTGAGATGATTGAAATGTAATTAAAAAGTGAAGACCAGATGTTTCTTCCCAGATTATATTTTCAAGATCACAACAGTCCTTTCAAAGGGGAGGAGAGAAAAGGGAAACAAGAGAAAACCTCTACTGCTCTGCTTTAGCAAGGGAATTTCCTGAAGTATATACAAGAAAAATCTGGATTTTGTTAATTTTTTTTTTTTTTAATTCCACACTGAAATCTGTAAGCAACTTGAAATGGTAATAAAACGAAGTGAACTTTCCATTCCATTGTGCAAAGCCAGCAGATCTGTTTTTCCCCAGTGCACCTGCTTTGTTGCTCAGCCTTTCCAGAGGAAAAAAAAAAACAAACCTGACTTTTTTTTCCTGGAACAGTGCTTTACTAGTATTTTTTTTTCCTGTAATTTGCCACAATAAAAATATTTTCTTGGATATACTTTTGAAAATCCTTTATTCCATTTTCTGAAGACAAATAAAGATGTGAAGGAGTTGGGGGAGAAAATCCACATTCATCAAAAGCAAAAGAGAATGTTTGAGTAGATGCAAATCTTTATAATAAAACTGCCAGGAAACATACAACATTAGTATAATTATGGCATGGAATTGGCAAAGTAGAGGAGATATGCTCTTGCCATCTTTAAACAAGACATTTCCTATACAGACAGAATGATTATTTAATAGGCTGAGGTTTCTTCTAAGTATTTAATTTTATTCAGTGGTCTGTGTATTATATTGTCTTTGTACTGTCCTTGACAAGAAAAAGTCCTGTCAAAAAAGGAGAGTATGATGACAGTTTTTGTCTTGTAGACAGCAAATATGGGGGTAAACTTTACAGGTATTTGTTTGCTATCCTTGTAAAGGTTAGATACAGATATGTTGTTTCATTTACCAATTTAAGATGACTTTTGAAATTCAAGTACTATTAAATGTCCTACAAACCTCTTCAGGACATACTAAATCTACTTTATGTCCAGGGAATGTTTTCCCTTGTTCTAGGCAGCACACACGTTTGCCATGACCATGAAAGGAAGGAGATCTTGTTTAATGGTCACTAGGACTACATTGCTGTAAGTTTCAAAGTGGCACCATCCCCCCCCCCAGGTTTTGGCAGTTTTTGGGACATGTTCATTGTAAAAAGTATGTCCTCTTTAGTAAAATCAAATTTGGTCATTATATATATATATATATATATATATATATATATATATATATATATATAATGAGATGAATAGCCATTTCAGTTCAGTTTCACACTACCAGAAGAATATAAATACTTGAGTGATTTTTATACGAAAGTAACACTTGTATTCCTACAGAAATCATGAAGGAGTTTTTAGGGATCAGTGCAGTGTTTTCTCAAATTGATGCTCCCAAGCATTCAACATTCTGTCCAGATGTGAGGACAGCAGTGGGCAGTCAAGCTTCCTACCCTTAACTGGACTCAGTGAAGACTGAAAGGTGTTACTGTGTGTTACCTGCTTGGGCATTGCTGCTAAGGATGAGGCTGGAGGGACACAAGGGGACCAAAATTATGTCTGATTCTGAACTCCTCATTCACTTGCTTTATCTTTAGATCAGCATAATCCAGGTAAATTATTTAACAGAGAGCAAAATATGTTTGTGGTTTTCAGCTGGGCAGTTTGCTGAACTAAGCTGAGAACTGTAGGTCTTTGCCCAAGTCCAGCATTCAGGTTGTGTCTACAACAAGGAGCAGTATGGACTAATGAGAGCAGATCTAGGGAGACAAATAGTGCTGCAGAGCTGACATCCACACTGTGCATTTCAGGGAGGTTTTATCTCATGAGTTCTTGTCAGGCCCTGGAAGCAGCAGGCTTGGTTGTGGGGAAAATACAGCAAGTGGAGTCCTGAACTGAACTTGTGGGTAAATTTAATCTAAAAGGACCTGAGTTCCCTGAGCTCCACAACCACTCTGTGATATGAACCAGCACATGTCAAGTGGGAATAATTAGGAAATTTGCATAAAAGACACATTCCTGATTCACACTGAAATGCAAATGTAGATGCAACCTCAGTGAGCTTTGTGCCTTATATTCAAGCTATTTTGCACCTCTTGGAAAATGTGAAGGAAACAAGTAAGAGTGGATTAGGCTATGGGAATAATTGTGCATTGGGTAAGTGGGAATCAAGGCTAGTAATTGCCTTAATTTATGTTGTAAATAACTTCATACAACCATTACTGGGAAAAGAGCCTAATAGAGCAAGTAGATTGCTTTATAAGGTTAAAAAGAAATACTGGATTATCTTTTGCCTGTATTGTTATCAGTTCATAACGGTGCAGACTTTGTTTTTCGGTTACAAGTTTAGTCCCTTGAGCCTTTGTAACAAAATTCCTCCTCAACATAGAATATTGCAACATGTACTGTCAAGAATAACAGTTATCTAAAAGCATGGAGAAGAGAAAAATGCAATGCCTGCTATCATGTTTCTTCAAATAGAGTCTGTGCTGAGAAGCCACAGAGTTCAAAAGCTTATTGTGGTACAGCCTGAGCTAAGGCACTGAGCGCTCACATTGAAGAGGATTGCTGGCTCGGGGACTCAGGTATGCGAGAGATTGAATAAACATTTACCAGAGGATTGCTGTAAGGCTTTTGTACCTTACGTTTTAAGGATTTGGGAAGTTTTGTAAAGGTGGGCATGTCCAGGTACTCAAAGGCTAGATCATGAAGTGCAGCCATGTGACCTGTGCAGTGGTAGAGAAGTGGGTAGAGTTAAGATGCCCTTTCCATCTGGCCTCTTTTCTTAAGTAGACTAAGCTCTTTTGCAAATTGTAGCTATTTATAAAAAGATTTTCATCAGAACTGTCTCTCCTTAGATTTTTATCATGGCAGTCCCCAGGCTCCTAAAAACCTTGCTCTAATCAACCTCATTGACACCTCTATAATTAAATGGAGAGAGAGGAGGCTGAAGAAGTGGAAAAGAGATGATACAAAACTGTGCTCAGAAGTCTCTGGAGCCACTCCTGACAGAAGATTGGCAATTCCTGAATTTTCAGGATTTAAAAATGGGGAAGAAAAAAAAGACTGTATTTGTTTGTTTTATAATGTTTGGCTGTTGCATCTCTTCTTCCCCCGATATGTTATATCAGTGCTGTAGATTACTGTAGTGGAGAATATCACTGTAGACCTCCGTGTCATCTGGAGCTTCATGGTCCTATCTTTGAATGTAAACTATTTTGAAATGTGCAAAACCAGTCTGAATCTCCTCCTCAACTCCGGATGTTTCTGTTCTACCTCTTTCTCTCTCTCAGCTTGTTCCTTCCTCCGCAGCCTCTTTGAATGCCAGATGCTAAAGTACCTGCTGAATAAATTTTGATTATGGTTTGGAAAAAGAAATGTTTTGCAAAGAGCTGAGGGAGGGGAGAAGGGTTGCCCTTTGTTAAATTTCTGGATGTTTTGAGAAATAACCAGCCCCAGATGCTTAATGAAAAAAAGCTGAGAGCTTCCAAATGTCCTCAGAGCCACTGGTTTCACCATACATCACAGTGCTGGTGTGTGTGTGTGTGCATTTTCAGTCCTCTAGATGTCTTAACCCTGCAGCAAGAAACCTAAAAGAAATCAGAGTTGTAAGAAGATCCCTGTGTGCCTTAGCAGTAATACCTTTATTTGTAGTAGATCTCTCAGAGGGAGGCTCTGGCATCCTCTTTGTGCAGAACATGTTGGGAGGTAAGGGACAAAGGGTGTTGTGGGAGGGCTGGTGAGTGCAGATCCTCCCTTCTGGCACTGTTGATGGAGCACATGGTGCTGCTGTGGCTTCTTGTCTCTTGTTTCCCCTGGGACTGGGACAGCTGTATCTCCCCTTCCTATGTTGCTGCTCAGATGTGTCTCCAGTGGATCTGCCCGTAGGATAGCATCTCTCCTTCATGGCAGCGTGTCATGGCTTCAAAATACTCCATGGGTACCATATGGAAAAACAGGATTGTGCCTGACCATCTGGCCTGATGTGCTTGTTGAACTTCTTTTTCTTTTTTTATGCTTTTGCTGCAAATTGGAGCAATCTTCAGCAGCTCTCCTATGAGAGCTTACCAGAAAAGGGCATAGGTGCATGGAGATGGAAGATGCTGCAGAGACTGCCTGCCTTCCCCACTCTGCTCCTGAAGGATTTTTAGGTGCAGCTCCAGCTATTTCTGTGTAGCCATGTTGCCTGTCCTCCTGAGATGGGATGCTGACTTGAGCTGCCCAGGCTGGACCATGTTTGCTCCTCTCACCAAATGCCTGCTGGGGCTTTCTTTGCATGGATATATAGGCACTATCTTCCTATCTTTACGTGAAAGTTGATAGAAGTATTTAGGACAAGAGGATTTGTTCTCTATTTTAAAATCAGTTTGTGCTACAGGTTGACTTTTGCCACTTCCTATTTTTTCCCCAGTATCCTTTCCAGCCTTCAGCATCCTGGTTACTGCAAGTCTTGGGACAGGGCTGTGCAATATTTCTATATTTTTTTTAATACCTTGAGCAGAAACACATGTTGGTAATTATCTCAGCAGATCTAGTTTTAACTCAGCACAAGCAGTTCTCTGCCCTCTGTGAGCACCATAAATAGTGACCATCATAAATGGCAAACCCCTTGCTTACACCCAAGTAGTATTCTCTGAGTACCAAAACACTGGATAAGGTGCAGATCTAAACAAAAAGAGCATGCACATGTCTTCTCCTTAATGTTTTAGGAGAAGGCCAGATTCCTTCAGACTTTCTGTTGTCTCTGCCATGCTTAGTCATGAACAACACCTGAAAATATCTTTCTGCTTCCTCTCTCCGTTCTACCAAAACTTTTTAACCGCTATTGTCCCTCTTGATCTCTAAACTTTCAGTACTCATTTTTGTGAACTTGTGCTTGCCCTGGAGGTGAGGTACAGTCCCACAGAGCTGGTCACACTCCACTGTTTATCTCAAGATGGCTGGCTTGAACCCTGCCTTGTGTTAAACTTAATTGAGGCAGTCAGGAGGTAATTTTCAATCATTTACTCTGATTTTATGGTCATCACTGCCCATGTTACATGTACCATTCTCAGCCTTATTCACCCATGTCTCTGTGCCCATCATGGACCCAAGACTTTGCCTCCCAGAGCTGTGTACTAATTAGCAGATTTTTGGTTTTTTATTTTTGTGATGAGACCCATGTAGTGTTGTTTCGGGCTCAGCCAATGGCGAGGTTGGTGATTGCCATCCTGAGAGCTGCTAAAGAAGGTTTGTAAAATGAGCATGACCTAGTGAATGTACAGCTCTTCTGCAGCCCATGGTCAGATTTTCAGTGTGCTGAAACACTGAACATTTGTTGTTTATCTTCATGTGCTGTGTTCATTACCTGTATAATATTGATCACAAAGCACTTCACAGAGCTTTCAGAGAAGTAAATTTTGCCAGAACAATGACTCAAAGCTGTAGTCTGCTAAGAAACTTTAATGAGTGGATATTTGTTTACTGTGTTAAATTATTATTCAGTAATGGAAGAAAATAGGAAATGACTCAGACTGTAATAAAAAGTATTTTTTTCCCAATCACAGCAAATGCATTGCATAGCAGTTTGTGGTTTATAGTAAATAAATAATGAAAGATGCTATTCCAAACAGACCTGCTTTATTTCATGTTGTTTTCAAAATGTCAGTGGATATGCATTAATAGGCAGAAGTAAATGCAGAGACCTTACATAGGTGAAACAGAGGCAAGCTTTGATAATCTCAAATTTTGTTTCTGATTTTTTTTTTTTTCTTTCCTTCCTGGGATTTGCAATTTTCCCCTTTCAAAGCTCTTATCCATTCTCCTTGTTTATGAGGGGAATTTTTTTTCTGTTTGATTCTCTTGTGTTTGCCTGCAAAACATTACCGATAAGCTGAAACTAACTGTCTGGACTGTACAGCTCTCTTGGGACTTTGAGCTCTGTGAGGTTCACTTGGTTATATTTCTGGTTTTCTTCCCATTTTCAGAAAATTTGACTGTGATTGCAAAGGATTTGTATAGTAGCCATAATGCATTTCATATTACAAGAATTCTAAGGTCTCAAAGCAACAGAAAAGACTAAATGGTTACAAAGGACAATGAGTGGCTACTTTCTGAGGTAAAAGATATGAGCATTATGATGAATAGCATATGTTGATGTATTAGCAATTACCTCTGACTTCAGTATAACTGAAGATAATCAGCCTGCTTGATTTATTTTGCAGTGTGTTGTGTGAACAAATTATCCTTATCCTGATTGCATATATTAACTATCTATGGTATCGCCTGACTAGTTACTGTATTCTTTGTTGAACTGTGTTAAGTGAATTTATTTTTCATGAAGAAATTCTATTTACCATGACCCTAAACATTCTAATTCTTTGATGCACTCCTAAAGTCCTTCCAAGTGCAATTTTCTGAATGCAGGATCAATGAAGCCTTAGTTTATGTAGGTTGTTTATCAGTTTTCAATATTTCTACCTTCTTCCTTCTGGACTTAAAAACTTGTACATCTCTCTTATTTTTGTGTGGAACCTTTCATCGTGGGTCTCACTGGACCACTTAACCTCACTTTGGTTTGCCACTTACAACAGCAGATAAATACGATGGTGAAAACAGCAAGGTCTTTTTTGACCTTAGCCCCCAAAAGAAGAAAAAGAAAAGAGCTGCAGAAGTTTAATAGTGAAAGAATCGCTTTTCTTTGGAACAGTTAATAATTCAGAGCTCCGAGAAGTCACTTAGGTTTTGGTGGCTTGGCCTCAGTCCTGCATCAGTCTAATCTGCAGCAGGGGCTCTAGGGAGGGTCTCTTATGGCTCTAAGGAGGGTCTCTTCCATGCTGGCTGATTGCCCCTCCATCAAATTATTGTCTGTCTTGAAAGAAGGCATTCTCATTGTCTCTCACCCAGACCTTTCTCACCTTGTATGAATAACTGAATAATCATTGGGGCAGTGCAAGAGACTGAAGCTATAGCCTTCTAGGTATCAGGGATGTAGGGCCTTCAACCCAGAGCTCTCGCATCCTCCTGGGAGAAGCCCAGAATCCCTGTGGGGCCTCGTGCTGTCAGATTGTGTGCTGTGCTTTAATATTCTTGTCTGATTTGGGCAAAGGCAGGATAATCCGCCAGCTATTCTTTCTGACCTGCATTCTCCTCACTCCCTCAAACAGACAATGCAAGGGGCTGCATGGCCATCTCCATATAGGTTTTCCTACTAATATTCTCTGTGCTGTAAGACATAGAGATACCCCATGCTTAATGTGCTTAATCCACAGAGATACCCTGTTGCTCTCCCAGTTCTCAGGTTTCCTTTTCTTGTACAAAGAAAAAAATAGTGTATTCCCACGGTAAACAATGCTTGTTTTTTATCAGTAGCTTTAATTGTCTAAGACTTGTGGAAAAGCCTACCATCATGCCCATTTTGTTTACAATTAAACCTAAGCTCATTTGTTGGTCTGGGAGTCTGATGTTTTGGGTGTTTTTCCTTTTTCTTGTACTAACTTAATGATAATGATAATAATAGTAGTAATGAGAATTAATCTGTGCCATCCTCACTGAAATTCACTTAACCAATGTAGTATGCAGATATGGAGGTTTCAATGATAAAAAGCAGAAATCCTAGGAAGGGAAAATCTCTTTTCCCATAATGAAAGGCAGGTGTCAGAGGCCTGGTTATTCACCTTGCAACATGAGCTGTGGACCTTCTGTGTTGAGTGGTAGCTTCACAGAAGGCAATGGCAAAACTCCCAGAAGTTTCATTGCTGGTTTCAGAAAAACTGGCTCTGCACTATCTTGTGTCATTTGATCCTGACTGTAACATGGACATCAGGGAGACTTTGTTTGTGTTAGAGTAGTAACGGATCAGGCCCATAACTCTATTAGATCCTGAACAAATCAAAAGAGAAGAGCGTTCCTTGCCCCGTGAGTAGAAGAGATTCAGGTGGAAGACAGCAGGTGGTGAAAGATGCAGGATAATACTCACAGGGCATTAGAGGGTGGCCATGTCCTGGATGTTGTGGCATCTCTGTAAGCAGAGAGGGTTGCACAAGTTTAAGGCCATGCAAGGTTTACACAGGATTTTTTTCCCCCACCACTTGAGGAAATGTTTTGCCTGGAGGCTATGGCATTCTAAGAAATGAAGCTCCTGGAATAGTGTAGTAGGAAGAGAAAATCCTGGATTTTAGGCTTTGTTAACTAGTGCTTTCACAGGGCTGTGGCAAGTTACTCAGCACAAAGGTACGAAGGGAAAATGTCAGTAGTTTGATGCTTGTTTACGCGGCATGTCCCTGCCAACTCTATTGCTTCCTATACATCCATTAATAAATAAATGCCCCTTAAAGCTGTGGACATAATAGAGATCAAACCTGTAAGAAAAACGTGCTGATCTCAGCCCATTTGATTCCACTCTGCCATCTCTGTCCTGTAGCTGGCAACTGCCGTTATAACCCCAAATGTAAAATGAGAAAGTAAAGGGGGCTGTAAAAGGCACAGTGAGATCATACCTACTGCCACGCTATAGCTTGGCCATGCACTAAGCTCAGAGTATGGCAAGGTTCAGATTCCAGCTGGAGGTGGGTCTGTGTGGCTGGCTCAGGCTGCCCTACAGCACTTCCCTGAGCCCAGCCTAGCCTGGTCCTCCTGTTTTCACATCAGGACAGCCTCACTATACTCGTTTGTTCTTACATTACGGAAAGGGCTATTTATTACCACCAGCTCAGGAAATGACCTAATGTGGCCTTGTAAGGCAGAATTAATTTGCAATGACTCCAGCTGAAAGTTGGCCATCTTTTAACTTAATAACTGCAGAACTGTCAGCTTCCTTTGAAGTTAATAGCAGTTGTGATGTTGAAATAGGGGTTTTCATACAGGAAAGCAAACTTGACTTGATTTGAATTTGCAGTATGTACTGTTTTCCTCAGTGGAATAAAGGGTGAGGGAGAGGAGTGTTTAGCTGTAAAACAAAAAGCATTCCTTTTGCATTTAAAGAGTACTCTTCCTATGCTCTGTCTTTTGAATACAAACTTAGCAATGATGTTTTGCAGTGAATGTTCAAGCTGGAAATATTTAAATGTGAGTGACTCTTGTAAGTTGAGTGTTTTTTCACAGCAGGGACCACACACTGCAAATAAATGCGAACCTACTTTGGCTCTACCACGTTTCACCCTGGGATGCAATTTCTGCAAAGGTGTATGAAGCCCTGTTTTAATTAGTTTTTCCTTAATGATCAGAGGAGCAGCTCAGCTGTAGGATGAATAAAGGATTTATTGCCCTAAATGCACAGGTTGTTGATTATTATTTTTCATCCTTAAGTTACGTAAACTGTAATAAATTGGTCATTTTGCATTATCAGCAAACAGATCATGTGTACACATGTGAATGTGCAAAATGTAGCTGTTTCTAATTTAAGCTAGGGTTTATTACTGCCACTGGATCTGCTTCATTGCTGCTAATGAGATTTTAGGGGTCCTCATAATGTAACAGCATGAATAACCTTTTGTTAAAAAAGGCCACCCAAAGTATGTGAAGTGGTGGATACTATTTGCATTATTGGTTTAATGCATGTAGTTCTCACAAAGGGACTGCATGATAGCCTTCCAAAATGGAGAGCGCTCCCTCCCCAGTGCATGTGAGAATGTGATTAAAACCCTCCTACTCGTGTGATACAGGCTTTAATCATAATCCCACTCGCTAACAGCCAAAAGGTATTAATATCTGATAGTTGTTAGACACTGTGAAAGGTGTCAGGGGTTTCCGTTCAGCTCATGTTGGACAGGTGTCCAGGGAAGACCTCCATCATAGTGAGCACAAACACACCTGCTCCTGAACGAGCCTGAGGATGTAAAGGAGGAAAATGGAGTTCCCCTGTTGCAACTGCCAGGGAAGGTTTTCTTCAAGTGGCATTACCAGAGCAGCCTCAAAGCATGAAGAGCTATAGTGCAATTAAGCAAAAGCAAAGTATTTCAAATATTAGGCAAGGTTTTATGAGTGCATGACTGCACGGACAGGTATCTATCCATCTGATAAACAGCATAGACAGGTGAATAATGTATTTGTACTTATGGCAGGATTAACTTTATGTTAATCCATTTCTCACAGGTCATTTTCTGCCATTCCAAGTCCCCGAGCAACCTTAAACAAGTGCCATTTTACTTCTGTCAAGTAGTCAAAGAAATTTTTCTTTCCCCTACTCAGACAAAGAATTCTTTATTAAAAAATTACTCCAAACCCCTTTCTGTATTGATTTTAATCCCAGCCCCCGAGTAGTGATCAGAGCACTTTTATATCCCGTAGCCCAAAATGATCAGCCCAAGGCTCTGACTCATCAGCAATTTTCTTATGCACATTTTTTTAAGAAATGTCATAGATCTGGGATCAAAATGGTTGAGGGTATGTGATAAATCATATGCTTGATGGATACAAATCAGCCTGGCGCCATTGAAGCAAATGGAGTTTCGAAGTTTTATGCCAGTTCTCTGTTAGGCACGCAAGGGCCCTAATTGTTGGGAACCTCAGTTTTCTGTGGGAACTTAGTTTTTTGTAGCATTCAGAAGACATAGGCAAATGTCAAGGTTTCTTCAAGGCACTTCGTTGCTAATCTCTTTTCTCAAGATAACAATTTAGCCTGTATTCACAAACAGAGTTAATATAAATATCTGAGCATTCACTTTCATTGTACTTTGATGGAGAAGATCTCACAATATTTACTGTTCATCTCAGTCCATGAGATTGGAAAGAGTTAATTTGAACATTTTTGTCAAATTCTAGTTCAAGAAGTTTATTGTAAACCCTTTTCTGTTTTCCTTAGGTAAAGTGTCAGTCACTTCTTACCCAAACTTGCTATTTGATGTTGCTGGGTGCTGTAAATCAGCCAGTTCGTTTTCCCTCCAAGGTGGTTCTGTTTCAGCCATAAGTGAAAAAGACAAATGATTCTAATCTAGTTTTATAAAAAACAGAACCTGTGGGTGGAAAAAAAAAGGTTCTCTAGATAAGTATCTCCGTATAGTTAACTTGATTAGTTTTGTTATTCTAACTCTTGTTGTGAGTCCTTGGAACTATTATTCATACCGAATATGATAAACATATATTAGTGTTGTAAATACAAGACATATAACAGTGACTTGTTTTTAATGCTAGCTTATGCTCTTTACATTTATAGTTTACTGTTTTAGCTGCTTATCTACTCTCCGCTTCATTGCCGTTGTTGTTTATAACTCTACCCCTTCCCCATTTCATTGCAAATGATCTTGTACAAGTGTAAACAACTTCTGCAGTTTAAAATAAACAAAAAACCCAAAAGCCTTTAGAAGGTAAGAAGTTTTAAAAAAAAATGCAGGTATAGATTTACACTTTCTAATGTTTTTGATATTCTGGCATACATTTTCAGAGATGTTTCACCTTTTCTTTGGCTTCAATCTCCTCTTTCTTGTGCAAACTTCAAAAGATACATTTTTCATCACATTGCATAGATTTGCCAGTGTGACCAGGTGAACAGAAAACTTTACCTTTATTAATTAGCTGTGGAAATACTTCAAATAAGGCACTATTATGTAATTTAAAACAAGAAGAAAAAATACTGGAATGTAAACCTTTGTGCCTTGTTCCAAATAGTAATCTTCTTGAAATCTCTAGAAACAAAACAACAGTGGTGCTGTGATAGCTATGGGTGCCTCAGTGGGGAGAGTTAATTTGGTTTTGGAGCCAGGTCACAATGGGGCAACAAAGCTCCCTGTGTTAGGAGCCCTTTTTCCAAGGGCTGTTCCTCTGTGCTGTTCAGGACGATGGGAAGCTCACCAGTGAGTGAGCTAAGATACTGGCTCAGGTTTGGTATGTGTCTGTTCTTATCTTTCAGAAGACTTTTCCCATCTGGTGCTTACTTCGGGAAGAAACATCAAACTTACTGATCCTCATGAGATTTAAATGTGTGGGTTTGAGAATGGTAGGGTTATTTGCGCATTTTGGGAACTGGTAATTGAAATTTCCATCCTGGTCAAATCACAGAGTTCATATCAAGCTCTGTCAAGGTCTTCACGGAAGGAAGAGAGGAACCAAATGCCATAAATATACTGATTATTGTTTTAACAGCATGTGGTGCAGTACCAGTTACGGGAATTGAGGAATATGAAAAGCTTTCACTTCCCACATTAAGCAGATGTGGAAGATCCAAACATACCTGCCAGCTCTGTTCTTGGATTGAACAAATCCCCATTAGGAGCATGTGAACAAGAGACTTGTTTCTCTGTAAGCAGAACTTTGAAATGTTCCTTCTTTATCCCCATTAAAGCATAATTTGATTTTGCCCTTCCATTAAGTAATCTGCCAGATGAGTATTCAAAGCCCTGTGATTCCCATTTATCAAGTCAAATTAAATGTTTCTGACCAGGTTCATCAACTAGGTATGTTTTAATCAAATTTAATGACATTTTCAATGAAATAGTAAGTGCACTGAGCATTTTTCTTTTTGGATGTGTGGGGGTAGAAGAGGCATTTGCTTCCTTTGAACACGAAGAGACTTTGTGTCAGTCCCTGTTTATTATTGTGAAACATGACAGTTATCTGAAGAAAACCAGCAGGATTTAATCTGACAGCCCAGTAAGGGAAGAGTGCCACCAATCTAATTATCCAGTAATCTAGTCAGAATGGGAGTAATTCTAGGCCTTTCTCAAGTCAGTTAATCACATTTCCCATGCATTAGCAGCTGCACATGCAGAGCTTTTAGGGATGAGCTCTTAGTCCAGTGTAGCCCATGGAAGACACAAGAGAGGCATCATGTCATTGTCTTTGTTTGGTGTCAGATTGTTTTTTCGAAATTATGATAAAGCATTTCTGTTCAGATTTGCTTTCACTCTTTGAGATAACCTCTTTTGATACTTTCTCAGTTCACCATCAATCATTAACTATGAAAAATACGTACTAATTTTCGATGTCCCAAGATGTGGGAAAAGGAGTATCATCCTGTGACATTGATAGTATCGTCAAAAATTGTAATTCCCCCATCCTTTTTCCTTTTTCATAATGTCCTTTTTTCCTTTTTCATAATGTTGTATGGTAAGCTGAGGAGCATAACAACAACCAAAACTAAAACCAAACAAAACCTTAGTGCTTAGCCAACAATTGTCAAGTTATCTTCAGGCCAGGTGTCAGACAACATGACATATCTATGGTACGGAAGGTGGGTTGAGGGGATTTTTCATGGAGAAAAATTAATTCAGTTTGTGGCAAAAGTTCAGATGTTTGGGTTTTCTTCTTCTGTTGTTCTTTTTTTATTTGAGAGTGCTTAAGGCTTGATTCTGCTATTTGCTAGTTTTGTGACAGGCACATTTATCCTGCCTGTCATTTCTTCCCCCCCATTTTATTGTCAAGCCAGGGGAGAAATTATTTCATAACTCTGTCCTCAGAGGTATAACTTGCCAGCCTGAAATATCTACTTTGGATTGTAAGTAGTTGGGGCAAAAAATGCTGATCCCTGAATGTTTCATCATTTTTTGCAAGGGCAGCAGACCTCGTGCTGTCATGTATTTATTTCTGCAGTCCAACCCACTGTTCTTGTAAGTGGGCAAGATATGTCTTGCTCTTACTTCAGGAGAAGAAGAAAGATATATTCTAAATGTGGGCCTTTCCTACACTTGCATTTAAAAGAAGATTCTCATGGGCTGCCAGAAGATATTTAAATGCTTGCTTCTCAGCTTTCCCTGTGAAAGCAGAGGGTTTGAACTCACTGAAGGTTTAGATATCATCAGGTTCCTTTTGGCTTGGTTAACTCCCTGCAATGGGACAGCAATTGTTTGTCTCTGGACAACATCACTGTGGATGAAAAGGGTACCCGTACATAAAGCAGAAATAAATTTCAAATAGAAGAATTAAAAAAGAGAAGAAAAATGCCCATTTAGTTTCCTTTTCTAAGCCTTGCTTAACTGTAAGAGCCCTGAAGCAGTTGGTCTGCCTGAAAGACTGCTTGTTCTCATGTTAGGAGAGAACATCAGCTCTGCCTGGAAAGACAGGTATGGAGTGTTCTCCTATCCCAAGAAAATACTTGATCAATAAAATATTTTAAGTGGTGGACTTCCTATTCAATGTGCTTTAAATTGGGACTTTGCTCCATCCTGAAACTCCTTGTCTCTTCCTCCAACAGTCACATAAGAATGCTTTGGAGCCGGATGTTGCAGTTCAGTTTGATTTCTGCTATATCTAAATTCCTTTCATCTTTCTCACCTTGCTCAGATTAAGGGGGTTGAACTGAGTGAAGACAGCTTGTGCAGCAGCAGTAGAGATTGGTTGTGCATTTTTTTGGCTTTCACTTTACTTGTGTAACTCTGGGTGTTGTCACTGACAGCAGGAGCTGATTTAAATGGAAGACCTGGTTGTTTTCCATTCCAGTTTGACAGGGAGGTGGTGGAGGTCAGAAACAGAAGAGCTGCCATCAGTGATGTGGATTTCTCAGAAGGGCAAATGGCTCCAATTAAAAATAACAACAATTCCTTAAGAAGATATACCAATGTCTCCTGTGAAACCCCAGTGACTAAATAGAACTCACCAAGGAGGCATTACAGACCAAAAGGGAGAATGGGAAGAAGTGACCCTGCGAGATGAATTGAACTAAACTTCATGTCAGGTTCAACATTTCACTTGCAAATGAGTACCAGATCTGAGCTGATCGTCAAAAATGCATTTGCAAAGTTTGACAGCAAAAGTATGCAAGAGCTGGCTTTGCAAAAGCATAGTTCATTTTTTAATTTTGACTTAGTGGAAACAGCAGTGACAGACCACTTCTAAGAACTGAAGGTGCTGCCATTCCATATCAGGATCTAGTAGAGTCATGTAAGCAATTGTTTGTATGCCCAATGTCATTACACTTTTATATCAAGTAGCAGTGAACAGCAATGTATTTAATATGTAAATATAGTTCTTGTAAACACTGTTTTATGTTCAGGAGCTTCAGATCCTCCCTTTCTAGTTAATTTTTTTTCCTGGCCAGTAGTCAACTGTAACTTTTGGAATATTAGTGAGATTCTCCTGAAGTTCTTCAGGAACCCTCTTTCATTGTTATTCTTTAACAAAGAACAAACAAATTAAATTTCTGCTCTTGGATGTGCTACCTATGTGCACAATTTACTTATGTGATTGACTTTTTGAGACCATGAAACCAGTGTATTGAAAGAAGCAGGACTTGTTATTGCATTTAGAGATTTGTGCTTTGTTTTGAGTATTCCATATGTGGCTAAATAAGATACACGTGCTTTGCTTGGCTTTTTTCTTAAAAGAACTTCTTAATGAAAATTACCTCAATCTGCAGATAGGGGCCTGTGGAACCAACCTCGTTAAGCAGAAAAAAACATCATCAAGCTTCTGCTCCAAAAGACATAGGATAGCTGAAAGGCTTCCTTGTCTTTCGAGGTCCATTTTAATTCATTATTTAAATTGTGATTATTGAGTGAGGTGCTGAGACTCAGAGCATCAGTTTTAAAACTCCTGCTGAGCAGGGCAGCAGCAATGCATAGGTATGTAAATCTGAAGGTTCTTTCACAGCTTTATGCCTTGGGTCTTGCGTTTCTCCAGTGATGTTGAGCTGTTTGTCAGCAGACACTTTGATTTCAGTGTTCAAATTAATATCTGCTGAATGAGCAGTGCTTTGCAGAAGTTGAGCTTTGTGACTTGTTCATTCTTAACAAGAGAGCCTGTTGCTGTCTAAGGAATTTCCCAGTGACAAGAAGGGCTTTGTGTAAAGAGTGAGGGCGAAAAAAGACCTTAACTGACGTAAGGGAATTATCAGTCTGCCTTTCTGTACAAGGAAATAACTGTGGACTTTGAACTCTGGAAAATGATGACAGAGTTATCATTTCAAATCTTGATATAATATGTAGGGCCTTCAATTTTTTTCCAGCTTTTCCCTTGCTTTTTTTGTTTTACTTTTTTCATATTAATAAACTGTGGTCAGGTTCCTGACTGATTTTATCAATGTAGTCACTATAGGCTTTCAATCTCTTTACCCGCACCAAGTGGAAATACTCTGGTCGGGAAGTACAGCATTTGTATTTAATGAAACCATGAATTCCAGCTTCATTTGAGTTTAGGTTTCATCAATCTTGCTTAATCCTACTGCCAGACGATACATACCAATGCTACCGATGCCATTGCTCTGTGTGAAAATGTTCACTTTCCCTTCTTCTTCCATGCCAGCATTGGACCACTGTTTGGCAGCCTGTGCATCCCTAAAGTGGAACAGCGTGAGCAGGCACTGTTGAGAGACAAAAGTCTTTGTGGTCTATTTAGTATTTATAAGACCACAGAAGGAGAAAGAGGCCTGAAGAACTTAAATCACTTGGTTGAGGCCATTATGTCAGAGCTTGGCATTATAACCCATCGTTTTGCTCCCAGAGTAATACTCAGGTGCCACATCAGTCACAGGCTTATACTTTGCTACATCAATCCTTAAGCTTTTAGTGTCCTAAGAGATGCTGCATATAAAAGTGTTTGTGCCAGACAGCTTTTCCACACAACACTGAAGCTGCCCCAGTAAAGCTCACAGGTTAGCCCTGAGGAGGAGGTCTTACACTCTGTCCAGAGGCAAAGCTGGAAGTGTTCTGGAGGGTTATTTTTCATGGGATTTCTTTTTTGTTCTGTGTGTAGGGGTTTATTTTTACTAGTGCTCCACTTAACAAGGCATTAAATCATTGATTCAAAATGTTTAAAGAAAAATATTGAAGTGAAAGAAAATACTACAGTAGGCAAACCTAAAAGGTCAGCACATACCACAGAAAATGCTGTGAGTATTAGAAATGTGTGCCAAAGTCAAACTTATGCAATGAACAGAGAGAATGACCTTTGAAGGGTACCTTTCCTCCATGCTCCGGGTTCCTCATTTTGGCATCTTCTCATCTTAAGGCTGTCTCCTGCTTGTGGTTTCCTCTGATATTTATATTACTTTTCATTCTTTTAAAAGGAGATTAAATTTCTTTCCATCTTGTTTAACAATGTGGGGGTTTTAACCAGTGATCCATTTATTCTGGGGTTTTCTCCCTTCTTCTTTTCCAGTTTTTAATGAATAGGTTTCTCCCTGGTGTTTCTAAGTTTCCGTATCTGTAATCAACTTGCATCCTTCCCTTCATTCCACTCTACTTCTGCCACCAATAAGAATGCTTTTTTTCTTTTGTTCTTGTCCTATCTTAACTCATTCTGAATCTAGAATGAAGGTCGTGCTTAAATTAAAATGCATATAATGAAAATTTATGAAGTTGAGAGATTGAGAAAATGAATTGGCAAGTAAACCTTCCAAGAGTGAATGAATAAAGACCTAAGAATTTAGAAATTCGATACTCATAGGCTGGTGGAAAATGACTTTGCTAAATGTACCCATCTATGCAGTCCTCTTTTATAAGCTTACATATTTTGGTTTGTCAGTTTTCCATTGGTTGTCTACCATTACATTATTTTAAATGTGACAAATATGTGGAGTGCAGAGCTGTCACGTTGTGTTTGTGAGACAAAATATCTCATCCTGGTCAAAAACTCTGTAAAAGAAGTTGGAAAGTCATTTTAAAGAAATGGGATCTCGCAGTGATGTGAAATCCGTGACTTCAAATATTTACAAATGAACAGACCTCAGTAAGAATGCAGTGATGTAAAGATGCGTGGTCTTCTGTGAATAATAAATACAATAACTTATTTAGAAAGGAGAAATAGGTATTTTTCCCTAAATGTATTATATTAATTATTATCCTAATGTGAATCACTCAAATATGCTAAAAAATTAATATGAGCACAATTATTAATACCAGTAGTTATCACTCCAGGTTAGCTATATTACGTAAATACCATTTTTAATACAAATTGAGGTGGAGGAACAGTATCACACAGTCCATATTTTGGGGGAAATGCTGTTGATGTCAGGCAAGCTTTGCTGGAAGCTCCCTGTGATCACTTAACCAAAGTTCATGTAACGTGTTCAGTAGAAATGCTCCTGGTGGGGAGGAGTTCTGCCCTGGCTCTCCCTCTTTCCCCATTTCCTCTTTGTGAGCTTCTTCAGCAGATTGCAAGAAACTGACGTGATAAGCTGAAGCCTGACTTTCCCATGGGACAGTAATAATAATGTAGCTTGGGAAGAAGAAAGATGGAAACTGTGTTGACCCTTGAGACTGTCCTGAATACATCAGTGGTCAAAATAAATGGAGCATTTCCTATTAAGGATTAAGTGTTGTAAATGTGATGAAAGACTAGACGTGGGTCATAAAGGCAAACAATGACTCTGATCTGACTTAATCATCCTTATTTTACTAGACAGTCAGTCGCCCGTGCTGCTCTTTGAGCTCCTGGGGCGTATGAAACTCCTGGCATTACTCAGTGAATCCAGGCAAGAGGGGAGGGTGTGGGTTGTTATTGTGGCTTTTAAGCCATTTATTCATCTGGCAATCCCCAGCAGATTGCTGAAATATCAGCGATCTTTGGGCATCTGTGAATTACGGGTGGGGGAAAAAAAAAAAAAAAAAGGAAGAAAGAAAGAAAGAAATGTCATGGGTTTGGAAGTCCATAAGAGACCTATTTGGCATCTTGCACATGGCAGCCTCAGGGATCAGCTTTGATCCCTTATTGCTCATCACAAGAGAGCTGCACTGCAGCCCTACATATATTTATGGTAAGCGGTTCCCTTCATCTCTGTTCAGAGGCCTGCCAAATGGGGAGAGATCCAGTTTACATGGTAATGCTCCCTCTGACCATCTCCTTAACCTTGGTTTCTCCTCCAGCTCATCCATGTTGCTTATCCAGCACTTGAAATCAATCTTGTGCCCTATAAAGGACAGTGAGTAAATGTACTTAGCCTTGTGTCGGGTTGGTAGCTGGGGGACCTCTTGAAGACACTGCTGTACCTCTTTTAGCCTTCCTGCCGCTGTCTTCACATGCTGGCTTGTTACTGGGCATCTCTGTGCTAGCTACAGGGTAAGGGGCTAAAAGCTGTGCTTCTGCAGCATTCTTCAGTTATAGCACTTGACAAAAAACCACAAATATTCATTACCAAGCTGGTTTTAATTCAATATATGTCAGGGATATTGAATTGAATATACTGGACCTCTCAGGATCCTTGTTTAAAAGGAGAAAAGAGGCATCTTGATTTCTGTTTGAAAATGTTTATTACTGCATCAGAGAAAGTGTTATCAATCTGTCAAACTTATTCAGTAACAACTTATTTGGATTGGGTACAAATGTTTCTTTTGCTACAGAATTATATCCAAAGTCAGACTAGGAAAAGAGAGAGACTTTTTTATTTTTTTCTGCCATCATTAGCACAGCCTCCTTCAGGACAAATTGATTTAATATGTGGAGCAGTGGGGTTGTTCTCATTTTGCAGCTATTTATCTGCCTTCAGAGGGCACAGGGCTCCCCGAAAACAGGCACGCTGGATCAGTAGGTACAAACACTTTGTCTGCCCCCCTGCCCTGCAAGGCAAGCCACGCCTTCCACAGGCGAATTTTTCCATGCCTTGCATGGATGCCGGCTTTTCCTAGGGAGGCATCTCTTGGAACACATTAGTGCAATGTGTTAGACTACACAGTAAATAGAGTTATAGCACACAATACCATCCAAATGATAGTTTTCTTAGAACTGAAGAGAAAGATCTGTATATTCAGGCAGAGCACATGAAAATATTCTTATTCCAAGCCTTGTCAACTCTCCTATCTAATTAAAAAGCCTACCTCTCTAGGTATAGAAATTTAAATGCCTTTAGTTCTTTCTCTTTTCTCAGTGCCATCAGCATTCAAATAGTAATTTAGAGCCCAGTTCTTCCAGCAGATGTCTTTTTCCTGCCGATCTCATTTAAGAAGATGTTCTGCTGGAGGAGATCTAATGGGACCCAGTTCTAATACAAGGATTTAATTGCTCTTGCTTTCAAAGTGATGAGTTGGCTGATTAAGTTATGGAGGCTAGATGGGAGAAAATGGGGCACTGTTGGCCAGAATTTTAAATTTATTTTAGATATCTAAAGATGCACTTACACTTGTAGGCAGATTTTTAAAAGCAGATAGATGCTTAACTCCTAAACATGGAAATTCCATGTAAAAACTAACCTAGAGTGCTTTTTTGGAAAGTCTTAGGCTAGTGGTATGTTCAGAATATCTTTCTCAGACAGTTCAGCCTCTCATGGGAGGAAAAGGCGTCCAAAACTACAAGTTTTAGCTGTCTGTCTTGGCTCTGTTCACTAGAGCTGTGGGTGTTTTGTTAGGTTCTTAACACCCTTAAGAGCAGTATCTAATCTTTTGTATGATTTATAAGATACATATGTATGCTTTCAGGGCCTGTCCAGGCTATCTTTACTGTTGGGGCTTTATAGAGGAGTTACTAGCCTGTAATCCAGCCCCAAACTATTGAAAACCAGTTTTTATCTAAGCCTACTGTTATCTGCACCTGTGTTTAAAATAATTTTCCCAAGAGGAGTCTAAAAGCGAAATTGAAATCCACAGGAGGTATTTTTACACTAAGAGTTTAATATTCATTTTTACATGTGTTTCAGACACTTTGTCTCAAGGTAGTTGTTTATTTAAGAAGTAAGCAGGTTAAATCCAAAAATAGTTTTAATGCATTTTAATTCATTTTTTAATTAACAAAATTTAAAATAGGAGGTTAATTTTTTCAAAGGTAGTATTGCAAGAAGGCTCAGAAACATGGTGGCAGAGCAGTGGTTTTGGGTTTTGTTCTTCTTGGAGCCTTTGGGTGTTGTTTTTTTTCATCAGTAGTACCTCAGTGGCACTGAATTTTGGAAGAAGAACATCAGACTAACATTTTGCAAAGCCTTCTTAGCATCTATGGGGGAATTTCAGAATATAACTTCTGGCACAGATGAGCTTTGGACTGTAAGATGCTTGGACAAAACCCCTGTCTAATGGATTTAAGAGAATTGCCTAGTGATTCAGAAAAAGAAGGGTAACATGATTTACAATTTTATTATTAATTTTATTTTATTCTATTCTATTCTATTTTATTTTATGTTTGATTCATGCAGAAAGAATACTGTTAGGCTCTGAAGGCAGCACTTGGAAAGGGTCTGGGATGTTCAGCCTCAGAGTAGCGCTGTGGAGTGAGAAACTAAAGGCTTATTGTTTGCATTTCCTCCCTTTCGGCCCCAGTGGGCTTCCACACTCTTGGCACAATCTAAGCATTGCATTATTTTTCCTGACATGAAGGCACATTGCTCAGACTCTTTGCCTTTGGTCAGATATCAGCAACACAAAATGATGTCTTTGTGTAGCAGTTTTGTGAGGAGTAGCAGCTCTGGTCAGTATTTCATAGATTCATTTTATTAGTCAAGATCTAAAACCTTCCCTTTTCTCTCCCCATATGAGGGAGGAACACTTGTTCCACAAAAGACTAGTTCTCGCAAGACAGTAGGACATTTATTTAAAAGTCAGATTTGAATCTCTGAGAACTTTCTTCCTTCCTTATTTTGTCTGGGACTGGAAACAAAAGGAGCAAAATTCCAC
>VZTX01014581.1:557805-570808 GCA_013400915.1 Pardalotus punctatus
CAGAGGCTTGGTGGCCATACCTCTCTCAAAAATTTTCTACTTCAAACTGCATCTCAGATTTTCCTTACATCCTTGGAAACCTTGCTATCTTCACATAGATGTGAATTAATGTCATTCAGAAACAATTAGCTCAGTGCTGATGCTGCAGAGCCCTTGCACTGGCACAGTGACTTCTTCAACAGTTCAGCTTTTGGGTGAGATTGTTTCACATGCTTTGTATGATCTTCCCATCTGCAACACTTCAGAATTACACCTGGGCTGGCTGCTGACCCACCCAATCCAAAGTAGAGTGTTAGAAAACCTGTGAAGCAGTCTCTTCTCAGCATTTCTCCAATCTGCTTCCAAAAAGTTTGCAATTGTTGTTGTTGAATTTTAAAATCTCTTTTCAGACTGGTGTATCTAAATAAATTCCCAGCTGGGCAGAATAGTTTTAAAATATTTGGCTAAACCAGATGTGACTGCAGTAGATAGCATTGGAATAGTTATTTGTAGCTAAAAAAATGCTTTGTAAACATTTGAGGGTCTCTCTTAAAATTTGGGGAGACTAGCAGTTGGTCTTCAGCAGGCCTTTCTCTGGAGTTTTGTTTTCGTACCCCAAGTTAAAATAAATGTATTTTCTCAGCTGGTCATAGCAGATTTGTAGGAATTCTGCAAGTTATGGCCCAAATTAATTTATGAGTTTTCAGAGGTTAACCTGGGGCTGTTTGAATGAAACTTAGAGGATGAATTTCTCCCACACTGAAGCCAAGGAAGGTTTCACCACTAGTGTCACACATACTTGGGCCAGCGGTCTTCATGTAATCATGTACTGGGATCTGTTCTTCTAGCACAGTCTTTACAGAGCAAAGAAGAGAAAAGAGTTGAAAGATGTTACCAGTCATCAGCAATGAAATAACACTAGGAAGAAAGCTGGGGTTTTTTTCTTGCCTTTAGGACTTATTTGCAGCATACCTACAAATCCATCTGCATGTGTGGCTGGGAGCATTGCTGCCCGCCTGTGCTCTGGCTGCCAGCCTCTGTAATACCCTGGGGCTCCAAAGCAGATCCACATGGTAGCCAGCGTTCTGTGTAAGCTCTGTTGTACTCATGAAATCAGAGTCCTGCTGAGGTCATTACATGATTGACCATTGATTTCTTGTTCCCAGCATTTTGACCCTTTAGAACCATAGTGGGATTAATCACCAGCTGCTCTGACTTCATGTGTATTCATTTTAAGGGGAGATGAGGGCTCCTAAGGGAGATGCTGATCAACTTAAGAATTTGGTGAAGGAAGGTGTGTTAAAAAACTAAAACTGTGCAGGCTGCTCAAGTGAAAGTAAAGGGTCAATAATATGGTAAAGCTCCAAAATCTGCTCTGAAATAAGCTCTGCTTATTACAAGCTTCCTTTAATGCTTCAGACCTCAGATCACTCTGTGCCTGGTTTGACATGGATCTCTGCATGAGTGACATGCATCTGTCTTTGTACAGGTGCACCACATGGCTTTCATGGCACAGCAGTACCACTCAGTGCTTTCAGCAGGTTGGAAAACACTACTCAAGTGCAAGGGGTGCAGGGATCCAAACTATGAAAACTGAAATTTAGCCATGAGATCAGTTTAGATAGATGATGTCTGCTTCTCAGCAAATTTGCTTTGGAATATCAGTTGCATGGTATAAACTTGGCTCTACAAGTCTCATTGTTGTGCTTGAAGCTTCCCAATAGATGGAAAGATAAGACAAGATCACAACCTGGGGCATTCAAAGCTATGTTGTTGGGTTTTTTTCCAAGGCAGACAAAGAACTTAACATCCCAAGTAGCAACAGGGTAGTGATTATAGAAAATAAAACCCAAAAAGAGTAAGGCCCTGTGATGTGTGAGCAGAAAAGCGGAGCAGTGCTGAGAGTGTGCTGTCGGCAGGCTCGGCGTGCTGGGGCTGCGCTTAAATGCGAGCTGCCTTCCTGGTGGGAATGGTGTGCAGGGACAATGGGAGCCATGGTTTAGCAGAACAAAAATGAAAATGAGGAGGAAATTCCTTTTTAGCACATTTTGCATGCTCAGCCACCTTGCAAGGCAGAACTGCTGGAGACAGTAGCTGGATATTAATAGGTGACATTAAATAATTGTGAAATGTAAATGCAATTGAATGCTTCTCTCTGCAGCTATCTAAGTGTTCATTATGCCATAAAAAGTAGTTGGTTTTCCACCCCTGTGTGTACAGAAAGAGCTCATAGTAGCAAAATTCAATTTACATGAAAGATGAGAAAAGATGAAATAATCTTTAAGTCATTTCTATTCTGTGTAATTTTATTGTGGACAGATAAACTGTGTATATCTCATTGGTTTTGTCCAAGTTTACACTAGATGTTACATTATTTCAGAAGATGAAAGAGTCAATGGTAATAATGCAAGTCTCTATTTATAAATCTGTTTTGTTGAAGTCTCTGACATAAATACATGAAAGTGAAAAATCAGAAAATGAAGAAAACAGCAGAGACATTCTCATAATAATTATGGTTCACATAAAAATTAATCACTGAAGCATCAGGCTTGGCCACTGGCTGCATTCGAAGTTAAGCATAGCCTGTAGCTTGTCTGTAAAAGTCAAATACTCTTTTTCAGAGTGTTAATGGAAATCTGTTACTCATGGCTGAAAGTGCACAAGTGATGCTTGTAAATAAGCTTCAGGTTTTCTTCTTTGAGTTGTTTGGGATTTTGAGAAAGCAAAGCACTCATTCCTGTTTGATAATATTCTGTCTCAGTGAGAGGCATCCTTGGGGCCTCAGCAGCAAATTTATTCCAAAAAGCAAAGTTAGTGCATAAATCAGCCTGTATCTAAAAAACGTTTTGATTTTCTGACTCCCATATGAGATGTGATTTCTGGCTTTACCCAATTCTTCCTTCACGGCAGGTTTTTTTTCCCCAGCAGCCTGTGTCATTAGCTTATCAAAAAAAACTAGGGAGAGGTTAGGGGTATTACCAAAGAATAATGGATAGCTTTTGAAGTAACTTTTTATGTCTCTAACGTAGTTTGGTGTGTCCATACTTAATGTTGACAGATTCTGGGTTTCTGGTGGAATAATTTATTTGGGTCACTGCTTTGCAGCATTTTGCTTCTCCTGTGTCCTAATGTCTGGAAATTTTTGGAGTCTTTGACACATATTGTTTCATGTATGCTTGTACTTTAAATCAGATTTCAAGGTTTTAATAGAGCCTGAGCTTAATTATCCTTCCTCGTCTAAAGTAAATGTAATTTTTGTCCTGTCTGAAACAGGAGAAGACGTTTCAGGTGCTTTTGTCTAGAGGTTGACATATGGAGAAAGAGTCAGGGCAAATGGCTGTGTTTGCTTATTTTCCAACAACATACTAGCTCTGACTACTTTCAACTTAGTACAAATAGTATTAGGGCTCCATTCATTCTTGCTTCTTTTTTAATTTATTAAAAAATAAATTAAAAAAGAAGCACTGTGTAAAAATCTTGTGTAAATTTAGTGGATTTGTCTGGAGGGTGAGGGGGAAAACCAAGAGAAAGCTGGACAAAATGGAAGGGAGTACACAGAGCTAATAATCTCTGATCAGCAATTTATGAGACTGGATGCATTTGAGAGTAGAATAGGCAGAGAACAAGCTGAATACCTCTGCTGTTTGGTGCATTGGTTAAGTGCATCTCCATTTGCCAGCATAAATTGTCTCACTCTGTGTGCTGGTGTGGAGCTGAAGACCATTAGGAGGAAGCTGTTAGTGCAGCAGTGGAGTAGGTGGGCTTGGCATACGGGGTGGGGACAATTCCTGCTGAGAGCCGGGGTGAGCCATGCCTCCCCACAGGCCTCAGCAGCCCTTCTTCTGCACCTGGGTCTCCCTGCAGAACAGGACTTAAACTGTTAAAAGACCCTCCTCTAGGGCAAGGAAGGAATTTACATTTGACATGTTTATTCTGTTGGGTGAGGTGAACTTCCATAAACACATTTAAATTATTTAATATCTTAACCTCTGAAAGAAAGTTTTTCAAGGTTTCTCAGAAATTGCTGTGTGGCTCTCCAGGCACTGGCATCTTACTGTATTGCTATTGTTTTGGCCGAGTTTTAGAGATGGTAAAGGGCACATAGCAATCAAGTGGCCCATACATTTCCATCACATCGATAGTATTCTTGTTGATAGGTGGAATCCAAACATAAAAGATCAAGGTAAGTCTGATCCTTTCCAGGGAGGCATTTTTCGAGGTCAAGCTTGAAGGGCAGTTTAGAACTGAGGGGTGATTTTGATTGATTGCTGCCTCTGTTAAAGATGTTCTGCCACGAGATTGGTTTTGGTCTGGGAGCCACTGCCTCAGCTGGAAAGTCTTGTATGTCACCCACCTCCACGGGTGTCCACCAGTGATGGACAGGCCAAGTCTATGGGGGAAGGTTGCTACCCCATCTCTGCTATCCACTGAGTATTTTGTGCTTTTTTGGGGAAAAGGCTGAGCGTGATCAGCAGGTTAAATCTGAACCTCTTGATGGAGGTGCCATAAACAATATCACAGCAGGTCTGATCTGTAAAACAGGGCTTTGGGACCAGTGTATCTTCACAGGGAGAGAGAATTGACATCACAGGTAGAAGATCCTTACTAAATTCTCTGCCTAAGGGCCTCACAACATGGTTCTGGGTCAAAAATATGAACTGTTGACTTCACATGCTTTTGAGCTTTGTGCAGTCAATTACCTCTGCAAGATCCTGGAGGAAGCTCCCCATCCTTCTCTTGGTCTCTGAGGTGGGTGAAGAGGAGAAGGAGAGCTGCTTCAGTCCCTCCTTACTTTCTGGCAGAAGGACACAGCAGCGCTGCAGGCACATGCTGTGCCTTACAGTGCTGGCGGGGAGCCCTTGCTGGGCTGTGCCATCCCCGCTGCCCCGTGCAGAGGGAGCAGTGCCTGCTGCAGAGGCTCCCCCGCTGCCCTGTGTTCCCTGTGCCTCAGTGCTGCAGCACAGAACTCAGCCTTTCCTCTACCTGCCTCTTTGTTATCCAGTTTTCCTTTTATTATCCGCCTTTCTCTTATTTATGTCCCTTGTTAAAAGTCGATTTATTCATTTTAGAGTCCCTGCCTTTTCTTTGTCCCAGCCTTCATTTATTAGTGAGCCTCTTCCATCTTTTTCCTGCCTGACAGGAAGTATTTGTAAAAGCCTTTCTTACTCCCCTTAATCCCTTTGGATAGCATGAACTCCCCTTGCTTTTCTGTTACTCTCACTTTCCGTGAAAGTCTTAACTGATCCTCTGTAGTCTTGTGTGGATCCTCTCTATTTCCAGTATGCTCACTTTTTTTCCTTTAAACCCTCAGAGTTGTCCCTTGTGAAGCCCCACTGGCTCCTCCTTGCTTTTCTTTGAATTTTTCTCTATCACAGGGACTACAACAGACTGTGTTTTCATTAGAGTGCCTTTCAGGATTTTTTTGCTGCCTTTTGCACTCATGGCTGCTCAGAAAAGGGGTTGGATTTTAAGTACCCCTTTGGGAGGAACAAGCTACATCCCTCCTGCCCACAGCTCCCCCTTCCAATTTGCAAATGAAAACTAGTAATAAGGGACAGATTAAACAGCATCATGCCTGGGTGCACTGCTGAGAGAGGCTTTCGATGTGCTTCTGTCTTGCTTCTGAGGCACTTAGGGGTATGGTATGCAAATAAAGATGTATTTGTCCTTACCATGACATCCTGGGCTGGATTGCTTCACACAGATGCGATCTTTTTGCCGTACTTAACCATTCTGTGAATGCACACACATCTAAAAAGTCCTGTGCTAGTGAGTTCCACAGTTTTATTAATTCTGTGTGATGGTTTTAGGCCTCTGACGGTTTCATATGATGTTCTCTGCTTCTTTAGAAAGAAACAGGGCACTACCCTTCTGTAATCGCTCTCTCCGTGCTGTTTAAGATTGAAGTGAATTTTATCCTGGAGGCCATTTGGTCTGACTACTTTAAATCAACACTTAATAGCTTTAAAAAACCCAGCATGGGGTAGTTTGGTGTATACACATTTTACCTAAGCATTTTTTAAGGTGGGCTAGCAATATTCCTGTCTTTAATTGATTTCAGACAGACATGTTTGACGTATATGGAAAGATACATAGACATTATTTTCCTTCTGATAGCAACAGGTATTTTAGAAAAAAAGAAGGGCATCATCTGTTTAATGCTGCAAGTGAAAAACATATTCAGCCTTAACTTGGCTAGTATCTGCATGAATATCTACTGCAAATGAGGTAATGGGTGAGTATTTCGGTGACCCTTGGTGATGAGTAATTCAGTATCCACCCAGTAATGTAGCAATATAGAGGTATGTGAATAAGGCATGAGGTTGTGTCCGTCACTAGAGTGTCTGTAAGCCCTAGAGCAATGCAGAACAACAGTTGGAAAACCAAAAACACCTTCCAAAAAGAACATGTGTCAGGCCCAGGGTCCCAGCCCCAGAGAATTATTCCAGATGACTTTCAAAAATGAGGTTATTGCATAAGTGCACAAAATGAGATGCCTGCAAACGCATGTGATCACCAGAGCTGTGTGACCGGTCATTTTGAATCCATCTCCTGCTAGAGGCAGAGCACTGCTTCTAAAATCCTTTTACCTCGCTGTAATTTTAAGTGGTAGGTAGGCAGAGTCAAGTCACACTCTGGATTCCAGTAATAAGGAAGCAAAGTGTCACAACCTGTGTTCCCTTTTTATTCCCTCTTGTTCTGAAAACCTCATGAGTTTATTAGCAGTGCTGTTTTGAAGGGAAAGTGAGCACCGGGATCAAAACTGCCTTGTCATGTCCTTGTACATGGTGGGAGCTGAGCTCTGCCGTGGGCTTGACAGCGAGACCTGCTGAGCTGCACTGGTGCCTGTTCGGCTGCTTGTGTGTTAAGAAATTGGTAGCATCGAGTGGCTTGTTGAAATTCATCCTTTCCTCCACATGAGGTACTCTCTTAGCACATGAAGGAATAATTCATGCTCAAGACTTTTTGGCATAGGTATTACTGACATGATGTGAACATGTAGGTGGAGGCACTGGAGTAATAAAAGACTTTTACAAAAAAAGGAGGAGAAGCAGGAATCCTTGCATGGATGTAATTTGTTAAAAGGCCAGAAATACTTTACATGACATAGCAATATTAGTGGCATGCAGGGGAGCTGGCTCAAGTGTAAGCAGTGCAGCTACAGTGGTGGTACTATCTGGAAAGGAGGCTATCATTCCTGTTGAAAAGAAAAGTGGCTGAATAAGGATCCACACACAAAACTGGGAGTACTATGGTTGTCTAACCTTGTGAAAGCACTTCTGGCTGCAAACAGAGTTGAAAATGCTTAGTGGGTAAGAATTTTAAGCATAAATAAAAATAGGCTTACGTTTGGACTTTTACTAATAATTATATTAAAATGACACAATTCATTAAATAATGCAATACATTCACATCTCTAAATACGCAGCAGCTGTTCACTTCTGTCAAACACGATTCCTTTAGGGACTGAATAGAGAAAAGTAACATGCTGGCTTGCATGGTAATATCCTGATGAGCACTGGGCTGCAGCCTGCCCCCAACATTGATTAACAGAGGGTGTCTCTCTGCCAGCGCCAGATCCTGAAGGTGCCCCTCAGGCTGGGCAGGAGGTGCCAGCTGAGCAGAGTAGGGTAGGGAATGAGTGGATACAACACAGGCCTCAGAAATGTCCGTCTCAGGACAATTTGTAGAAACTGAGCATTAAAAGATGTTTCAGCCTAGGGCTATAAGCAGATGAATTTCTCTGGCTGCTCTGTGCTGGAGCTGAAGCTCATAAAAAGATTTTATTTTAAAATTTAAAAAAAAAAAAAAAGTTAAAAAAAATAGAGTTGTGAAAAAAGCTTGCCACGTGATGGATGGCTAGTTGAGAGGGAATTGTCTGAATGTGTGTCTTCCTTGCCAGGCCTTTGGTCATGGAAGTCCTTGGCCAAGCTTCTAATACATAAAAATTGATACAAAAAATGCATTGATGCACCAGTTAATGAGCCAGTAGTTATATTTTCATTGCTTTCTAAGCAGAGGGTCTTATCCTTCACACCAAAACTGAGGTAATATTCCAAAGGTGTAGAAAATAGAAAAGTCTCACCAGCAGATGACAGGCACCTGTGAAGAGCCCAGCTTAGAGCAGAATTTGAGTTCTTGTCGTTGTTGACATCCTATGGTTTCTTATCAAAGGTAGTGAGCTGCATAGCTCAGACTACCACTCTTCATTTAGAGACATCCCTGGGCATCAAGAAGTATATTTTGGACCTTAGTTTCTAATCACAGTGAGAAAGTCTTTGCATCTTATACCAGCCTTTAGTAAATTAAGGGATTCTACAGAAAAAACATCTATTTGCAATAGAATGCTGATCCTGAACGTATTATATGTGACTTCTATATTTTACCCTTTCAATAGATTTATACATGGCATTTTACTTTTACTTCTGCCAAATTTAATTTTCATATTATATTGAATCTAATATCAGGAATTTTGTAGTCCCTCATTTATGCAAGAAGAGAATTCGGGGTTAAAGTTGGCTTTCTCTGCCAATGTCTGTAGAGAAAATGACAATAATCTACAAAATTAGAAGCTCAGAGCTTGTAATTTGCTTGTGATTTATTCTTTCCTTGTACCTTTTATATCACTATACTTGTATAAATAGATCTTGCTAGTTTATTTTTCTTTCCTGGTGATGGATTTGGAGTGTTTGTCACCTGTGCTCTAATATGATTTGTGTGATATACTGAAGGTTTTTATCTTGGTAAGGATTTTTTTCTCTTGTGCTTCATTTGGGATTTTTTTTCCCTCTCTTTACTGTAGTATTTTTCAGGCACTAGGTTTTTATTCAGGATCATAACATACTAGAGAATGAAATTCTGTCATAAGAGGCTTTAAAAAGAAAATTTATTAACAATTTTATTAACTGGTAGACTGAATTGTGGCCCAACACTTGAAGTTTAAAAAGGCTCTATGTACTATTGGTGAAATCGAGCATAAGCATAATGGTATGGCATTGACAAACTTTTTTTTTGGGTACTGTATCCTTATCCGCTGCTGCTTTGTCCTGAACTGGTGAGCTCACCCACTCTCTGTATCCCCTGCATGCTAACGAGCCTGTATGCAGAACCTTCACCTTTCAACTTACATCCCCAAGAGTCAGTCCCTTATCTTTGGGGACAAGAATAGGCAGATAAAACATTAATACAGCTTGCCAAGAGTTAACATCCTCCCCTCTTTTAATTCTTAATATAATCTAGGTATTTTTTTTTGGTCTTCTATGTATCTGTTTTCTTTGTGCCTTTACCTCACAGTGAGCCCACAATGGAATGTGACGGTGAAATTACAATTAAGTGCACCTAAATAAATGTGTGACTTTTAAATTCTTCTCCTTTATGAACTGTATAAAGCCCGGCCTCTGGAATGCAATGGGAAAAAGAAGCAGGTCTACCTACAGGTGACTTCTGGCTTAAAGGAAAGGGGAAAAAACCAGGACATTCCCTTTGTTGATCCTCTCAGGATCACAGGGGTTGTCTTTTCTGTTTTGTTGAGATTAAGCATTTGCAGAGGTTACAGGAATAGGGATACTGCAGGTTAGATATTAGCATATTTCCTGTCCGACAGAGAGTGGGCCTTGCAGTAAGACCTTAACTCTTTCTTTTCTAGAGCCACTGATAAACATTGTGTGAATTTTGAGCCTCTGTATTTATCAATATTTTCTACACATTGTAGGAGCAGTAAACTAGTAGTAGATTTTTTTCTATTTTAAATGGTGAACATTTTATTAGTTCCACTCAGTTTTGTGTGTCCTGTAGGGTTTATTTTAATTTCTGTTCTCTCCTGACTCTTTCTGCTTATCCAGTTGCCTTTGCTTTTCCTGACATCCTTTTTGCACAGAAAACGGCACGGTGATGCTCTCCATGCTCAGACAGTTCCTTTCTGACTAAGGAGGTACTTTACCTCCTGCTGTCTCATGTCTGTCTTCGCAGATGAAAAAAATCCACCCAAAACCTCCAGAGAATAGCTCAAGTTCTGTGATGCTTTTTTTCAATAGGTAATAGAATCCTGTGCAGTAAAGGCTAAGTAGCTAAATTCAAGCACCTCCACTGAAAATGTCCATCTAGCATCTTTCCTGCTACAAGAGTGACAGCCCTTCACATTTTCCTCTTAATTTGTACCCTTTGGTTGACTATAGTATTGATTTGTGCATTAAGGATGATTTAATCTTTCTTCCACCCTCTTATTAAGAGGGTTTGAAACCCTACCTGGAGTCTTTATTAGCTTTTGACATCACAAAGGGAAATGTCAACACATAATGAGATAAATTTCAACATCACAGAAGACTGGAATACAACTTTCATGAAAGATGGATACAGGCAACACTTACCAAGATAAAAAAAGAAGCCCAAAAGACAGAACCCTTCCTTTTCAGCATCCATCCATCTTTCTGTTTGTCTGTTGCTGCATTATAGTATTTATTAGAGTTTGTCTTGCTATACAATGGATTGCCAGAATCATGATTAAGAAGCTTATTCAAATGAATTAAAAATGTTTAAATGAAAAAGACCCGGAGAAGTAATTGCCAAAATTTAATCAAGGATTTAATTTGTAGCACAGACCAGCCAAATGGATTTTGCCGTTTTTCACTGCACTGTTTGTACAAGGAAATTAAAAAGTATAAAGAGTCAAAGACTCAGCAGTGTAACCCTTTAAGAATATTGCAGTATGTTCACTTATTCTCATTAGCCGTATTATATCAAACTTGCTCCTGAGGGCTTGTAGTTTGCAAAGCCAGACCACAGACAGGGGAAGAAAGATGATAGCATTTTTTCCAATGTCATAAATTACTGCCAGCACACATTAGATGATTTCTCCATGCATTGCTGTAAGCAATGGTAGGTTAAATATCCCCCTTCTTAATGCCACTTAGTAATAAATGCCCTCATTTTAGCATGTCATCTTTAGCTGAACTGAAATAACTGAGACTAAAGAGCTGTTGGGGTTTGAAACAGAAACATTTTGCTTGCATTTACTGCTGAGAAATACATACATGGCACCATTATGCTGTCTCTGTTTCATTGATGATAATAAGGTATCATCAAGCCTGGCATATCTGTTTGAACATGTTTTGCAGAAGTCTAATCATTAAGTAATATGTATCCCATTTCATCCATCATTTCCACACAAAGAACCGTACAGTGCAATTGAGAGAACAATACTTTATGAGCCATGAATAGCTGGAGCAATGATAACTTCCAAGCAGCATATAACAGACCCAGGACTGTGCTCTAAATTATAGTGCTGAAGAGGGAGGAGAGATGAGAAGTCCCTGCTTGTGAGGAGGAGGCCGAGATCAAGTGCACGTTTCTTTCCGATTAGTTGTGGTTGAAATAAACATTCAGCAGAGTGCTAAATGCTCAGTCTCTTTCACAGGCAGACAGGAAAGTGGCTGCTGCAGTGCTGCACTGCCTTGCAGAGCCTGAGGCAGCTAGCAGGAGGGGGTGAAAGGGTTCTGGGTCATTCAGGAGCGCTGAAATCCTTTTCTTCCAAAACTGCTGACAAGGATGTCAAAAGATGCCAAATGAAGAAAACGTGACCCATAAATGGTGAAAGGCTTCTGGGTAGCCTAGAAGAGTTTACAGATTCTCTCCTAAGCCTAAAATTACATTAATTATTTTTAAAATGAGAAGAAATAAAAAAGCCTCATGTTTGGTACATACCTGGCGTGAGTCATACCAGCTGTAATAGCACAGAGTGGCAGATCAGTGAGCAGCACTGGTAGGAGGGTGCAGTGCAGTAAGGCTGTTCCCTTCCTGCAGAAGGGAGGATTTGGTGTTTGTTTGCAAGTTTAAAGGAAATGGTGTGAAATCAGTGATTCTCACCTCTGTCAGAGAGACGAAGATGATGTTTACTATTTCCTCTTTATGTTACCACTGTAGCACCTGGTGAGTATTAGTTTTATAGCAGAGGCAGGCTTAGTCTCTCCCGGTGAGAGGTACTATCTGATGCAGTAAGGTACTTCTAAAGGTAAGGAGCATTTCTGGGAGCAGACATAAGAACTGGCTGTGGCTTTCCCTGTTTCTCTGCCCCTGCAATTCCTGGGAAGTCCTGCTCCCTTCACATTTCTCCTGTCCTGTATGTTGGAAAAGGAGGGAGGTAGAGCTTTTCCAAAAGAAAACTTTCTCCTCTTGAGATCCTTGAGCTCATGAACTTGCTTAGCTTGCTTCTGCTCCTAGTAATTTTTGGTTTGCATGACACTTTTACACAGTTGCTTTCTTCACAGAACATTTTTAATTGAAGGCATCTAAGTGGTTATAATTTTATTTGCACAGCAGAAGAGTTGCTGATAAACAAAGTTAAGACATTGGAAAAGGAAGGAGTCCAAAACTCAGTGGTTGAGTTCCAAATATTTGAATTTTGTTCCTTATCCAGCCTTCTGAGCATTCTAAAGATTGTGGCAGAGTAAATGATGCAGCTGCTTCTAAGCAGAACTTTAAAAGGTCATTTTGTTACATGAAATCTGAGTTAAATTCATGCAAGTTTTTACTTCTTGTCTCTCTTTTGGAGACATTTTTATAAACCATGTTTGCTATGCCATGTGAAGTTCTTGCCTTTAAAAGAACAACTTTTGAAAAATAAGAGCAAAAGCATTATAGTACGAGGTATCAGTGGCTATTATCATTCCACATGTAACCTTATTTTCACAGTTTAATCTAAAACCAGTTTTATTTGCCACTGAATTTCACCTATCACAGCTCTTAACATTTACATTGTAGAATTGGCTGTATGTTCATACTGTTTCCAGTTGATGGGGCCCAACTCAGTTTAGGTACTTTCCTTGGTCATAAAGAAAAGCAACTTGGGTCACATTTAGATTCTACCTAAACCTGTTCCTTTTAAATTGTATCCAACCCCACATTTTCCTTTAATCTTTTTACAGCTCTTTTTGAGTTGTAAAACTAGCAGTTGACACTTTTTTTTTCTTTTTTTTTTTTTTTTTTTTTTATTCCTTGTGGTTTTTTTGAAATTTTTTTTTTTTTGGGT
>VZTX01014581.1:570869-697594 GCA_013400915.1 Pardalotus punctatus
ATACATATATATATATATATATATATATATGTATATAGCTTTGAAAAAAGAGTTGTGGTTGTTTGCTTTGGGGGTTTTTCGTTATTGTAATTTGGGTTTGTTTGATTTTGGGGTTTTTTTGCTGGTGACAGTGTGACAGAACGGCATTGTACAAAACCTTCTCATCTATAGCATGGCTTTAGCTTCTNAGTGGCTTTTTGGAAATCTCTCTTTTACTGGGATGTTTCAGGAATGAAGTTATTTGTCCAGGATAATTCTGAATCTCTGGATTTGAAAATGGGAATGAATAAATGTGTCCCATACTTCTTCACGGGATTTCCTGCGCAGAAATATTTGTGCATGAGCTATTCTGTCATTGCAGATCTGAGACAGCAAGGAAAATCTAGGACCAAGGCTCTTTTTTCCTTTTTTCCTAGAAAAAAAAANGCTGGTGACAGTGTGACAGAACGGCATTGTACAAAACCTTCTCATCTATAGCATGGCTTTAGCTTCTCCAAGGGCCCTGCTCAGATTGTTGTTGATTTCCCATCCTTGCCAGTTCCTCAGCAAGAGATAAAACAGGGAGTTGCTGCCTTGATCCAAATAGACTCATACAGCATTTCAACANACAGGCAAGTCCAGAGAAAGAACAATCTATGGTAGTTGGCAGTCCCTGTCATTTTGCTCTTAACATTAGACTCTTTCAAGAAAAGAATACAGTGACTTCTTTGTGAATTTTCTGTCTCNAACAGAGCTGAAGAGGAATGTTTAGACTGATAAGCTTTTAGAAAATATTTCTGGGAGTGCACTTTTTGAACTGGTGAGCAGACAGTCTGTCTGTATCAGGCACTTCTCCTCCTCTTTATCATGGAATTTACTATTAAAAAAAAGCTGCCACCACCTCCTTGAGCACGGAGAGACCCTTTCAAAATGCTGTTTCTCAGCAGCTGACACTCTGGAATCATGCTGGAGGTAGTAAATGAATAAAGCTGTTTAAAAAAAAAGTGAATAAAGCTGTAGCATCTCAACTATGTTGGAGAATCAATCAAAGGCTTGAGCTCATTTGTTCCACTAGAGTGTAGTCTTATAAGAAGAGAACGGCTTGTTCCAGAAAAAAGTGTGAATAATGTGATAAAACAAAATGAACTGCAGAATATATTGTAGGCAGCAGCCAAGAAATTATTCACACTGACAGATATTACAGGTACAGTACATTTTCTGTCTAGAATACCACCTTCGACTTTTTCGTAGCATATGCATTATGGTTGCTGTTTTCCTATCTGCACTGTAGAAGTGCGCCCAGCTGTATACATGTGATTGTGATGCACTTTCTTCTTGTATATCATGCAAAGCAATCATTATCTAATTAGAGCAATTGCCCTTGCTTGTACAATTATTCAAAAAAATTCTTGCTGTTTTGAAAATTTAAATATTTAGTGTTGAAATAGAAGCATGGTTTCTCTTCTGTTTTTACCTTGAACTGATGTGCACACATGCACATTTATGTCTCAAGAAGAGGAATAGATCCTTGGGCCAAAAGAGTATATTTGCTGTAGTCTGAAGTGATAATTGTATGGGCCACAGTTTTGCTTTAGCTGTGGTAAGGAACTCATGGCTTTTTGCCCCAGTACTTGAGGTGGTTTCTACTGCATCCCTATATATATAGCGCACATTATAAAATAGATCCAGATAAATAAATTCTTGTACTTCTTTATCCTCATCTTGCATTTCTTAAATTCGGCCTCATAGAGCTATAGAAAGTAGTCGTGCTGATGTCAAATTAGCTTTGTTAGGTATTGCAGCCTTTACTGCCAGCTCATGGGTATTAATATGTGCAAGACTGGCCTAAATTAGGTTGCATCAAATATTAGCAGTACAGCCCATAACAATTGGCCAAAAAATTACCTGGAGAGAGGAGGGAGAAGGAGGATTTTGAAAGGAAAGAGTAGCCTGAAAATTGACAGACCTAGGGGAAGAAGTTAAAGGCTGGGGGAGAAAGTTAAACAGTGATAACACACATCTAACTATGCTTCAGCTTATGAGTGCTGTGTTTGAAAAATGTCATGTTCTTTCTACTTCCTTCTCTTACTGTATTTACAACCTGGAGCTTCATTCATCTGATTATTGGATATGTGGTAGGTGTTTTACTGTTGACACAGGGACCTTCAGACTTTTTTCCTGGTGAGATTTTTTTGTTCCTCCTATGGAATATATGTATGACACACAAACAGCTGCTAATCTTTTATGAAAATATGTTTGAAGCCATATATGAAAACTAGAGAGTTTGTCTAAACTTATGAGAGTTGAATTGATTACATGGGTAATTACAGGAGTCTGTTAGAGAAAACATTAGAGAAAACATTGAAAATAGATTTTTATATTTTTTTAAACTCATGGACATGATTAGTACCATCACCCCCAACCAGCGATCAGGTTTGAATGAGTGCACGTTTTTAAGTCAATATTTGCTTTTAACCTAAATGTACCATGGTGGCAAAATCTTTCAGGATTCTGGGAAAATGGATTTATACCTGTAGTAAGTGGACAAAAACACTGTTACATTGATTACACATTTGCAATTTACCATTCACTCTTGGAACTGAACTAGCAGACACTGGTTTTGTGTTTCACTCCAAAAAATGTTTTGTTTGGGTCTGTTTCCCTTTGAGAGCCTGACTGGGGAAGAATGAGGTCATGCATTTTGAAAGTACATCACAGTGTGAGGATTTTCTTTATGCATAACTTATTTCTGAGTCAGAACTTTATTCTGGCATGAGTAGCTGCTTATGCCATGTCCTATAAACTGTGTCAACTGAGGACATACCTATGAATAGCGGAAAACAGAGACAGTGTAGTAACAAAGGACTGCAGCAGGTTTAGCTTAGGGTATGGATAAGCCTCTCTTTAACCTCTGATCCCTACAAAACCCAGTGCCTTAACTCATTGATGCTCTATGTCAGATGAAGATGTCTATCAAAATCAGGCTCTTCAAAGTTACCAACAGACAGCCAGTATGTGCTGTGTGACTTTATACCAGCAGTGCCATCCGCGGGGCTCCCGCATCAGCCCCATCCTCCTGATCACAGGGAGCTGCATGGGAGTTCGCTTCCAAATGGCAAGGTAGTTGACATATTGTGTCTCAATTTAAGGCCCATTACCATTCATTAGACATGCTCCCAGTTAATTATTTTAAAAAATAAATGTAAATAACAAGTGTTAATTATACCCTCGAGGCCATTGATGCTGGCATTTCATGTTACAAAGGCTGCCTGAAAATAGAATAAAGAGCAGTATAATGCAAGGAAGAGGTTTTGGGAAATATTGTTGCTAACATAATATTTTATAATAGCAATTTCATCAATTATAAGTCTTAATATTTAAATAATGTTCTACTGAGAATCTGTTATGAAAAGCATTTAGGTGATTTCTTGGCTGCTATATTTCCCTGTGCATTTGAAAGGTTTATTTCGTTAAAAACGGTTTTCAACCAGCTATAACATCACATGGTGTTTCTAGGGTGGTCTTTGTACATCTTCACTTGTGGGTTTGTGTCCTGCCACTTTTGAACATTGACAACTTTCTCTTGAGACGTCGTCATGGTCTGCACCTCGCCATTGTCATTCCTTCTTGCTGTCTGGTCTGTGACTTCACAGTATTCCCCAATAAAGTTGTTTTTTTAAAGCCTTAGTTAAAAATTTCTTCTTACCTCACTGCATAGTCAAATAAAGGGGGTTTTCTATGGCAAATCAGTTTGGATTCTTATCCAGATACCTTATTTTCTGGCATGAAATGTCTGAACAAAAAAAAAAAATATATCCCAAAGGAAAGCAACATTAGATGTGCATTTTGGGTCAATTTGTCTCTCTTAAGGTCCTGTACTATGTGATGTGCATTGGATTTAATTCCTTTTCCTTACAAAAGTGATCTTCTTTGTAGGGATGACCGGATGTACACTTTGAGATTCTTCTCAAGAATAATTTTCTGTGAAATCACGTTTAGCCCTGTTCTGAGTAAGAGCCAAGGCAGGCTTTTCTTGGATGCAAAATTTTGTACCGTGGAAGGATAAAACACCACATGTAGATCTAACTCAAGACCAGAGGAGTGGGATTTTCTCCAAAACTTCTCCTGGTGATAACTGCTGGAATCAAGCCCCCAGCCTGTTGTTCCTTCCCAGTATTCTTAGGCCATGCTGCCAATTGTGTTGTCCATGGCTGTCTCAACACCAAGGCTCAAGCCAGGCAGTCTTCTTCTCTAGGCAGTCTCCAGCCAGTTTGCCCTGTGTCAATAGTTTTTATGAAGTCAGGAGACAAATATTCCCTATTGACTTCTTCACGCAGGGAATCCCTGATAGCACTGGGCAGTTGCACTGCCTTTATCCTGAAGTCACTGGCTTTGGGACTTTCTGTTTGTGGAAGCTTCTACTCCTGTGTGCAAGCAAAAGTAAAAGAAAGTGAAAACTGATCTCTGTTCCTAGGGGACACATTGATGAGAGGGGGAGGGAGAGGGGCATGTGAGGGGAGAGGGTGAGGGGGAGAAGAAAGAGNAGAAAAAAGACAAAGCTTTTTTCTGTGCTTATGCTTGACGTGGCCGTTCATAGTGACTTTTCTTGCAGCTTCTGCATCCTCTCCTGGTGGCACACAGAGTCCAGCAGCAATATGTTGCTGCCTTCTCTTGTCCCTACCTCATCAGAAGGCTTTGACATTAGCTTGTGTACCTTCTAGCTCATGGTAACCCAAAAGCTGGGCAGGGTGTAGTGTGGAGCTGCCTGGCTTGTGCTGAATATCATCTCTGATGCTTTCAAGCTCTTGGGGATAATTATGAGGTGTTGCATCCCCTACTGATCCTGCTAGCCGCAGCTTCTTTTTTCCCAATGCTGCCAGGCTCCCTGCACAACCTGCCACCTTCCTCCACCTCTTCTTCAGCCTTGTTTTTACATTCAGACCTGGCAAAATAACGGGAGGAGTTGCAAGGCTGTCCTCTGTGATTTAGCAGGGATCTAGCATCTTTTGATTCTTGGGGTGAATGTGGTGAGTGCACCTGTCTCCCAATGACTGCCAATAATGCATCCTTTATCTCCTGAAGTTATCCATGTCATATCATAGAGGCTGTCTTGGCTTCCTTGAGAAGCAAAAAAAAAAAAAAAAAAAATTCTTCCATTCAAATCACATTGTGATGTTCCTGTGCATAGGGCTGCAGTGATGTAAGTTGTCTCCTGTGAGAAAGTAGACATGAACTTTTCCTCTTGCATTTTGTCATCAGGGTAATAACATGATAAATTGTAGGCTGAGGTGTATGTGTGTAAACTACATGAAAGCCCATTTTTCTAGTCGACTGCTCCGATTTTATATTGTCCTGTGATCTTTCCATGAAAAATAATCATAGGTCACCTTGTCTGACTCTTGACTGTGTTATTGTTTGTCCTATATTCAGTAATAATATAAGGAAATTCCAAGTAATTTTATCTTGTATTTTTAAGGAAGGGAATGTGGGGACTGCTCTAGAAATTTGAAGCATTATATAAACTGCTTCAGGCTTTTAAATACATTCCTTTTCCTGCCCTAAAATTAACAATGTGGGGAGGGTGCTATTAAGATTTGCCCCCATCACTGCTTCTGCTAGTTGTGTCTGCATTAGGGTGGAGATTGAAATTATTTAGTTTTTAAATCTATTTTAAAACATGCACAAATGAACTTATGAGAAAATGTTGCCCTAAGCATAATTTTATGACCCATACATTTTGAATATTTAAAGCAGTACTAATAAAAATAAAGCAGTGAATATTCTCAGGGGTTTAATTTTGCTAGTGTGTGTTGATCTGATGGTTTGTGAGTTTTACTACATTTCATTAGGGAAATTTTACCAGAGAAATGGAGTTGAATATACAAAATAGTTTATCCTAAATTGGCAGCATGAATCCTCAGTAGAGCTTGTTTACATGTACTGATTCACTTGAACACTTGCTTTATGAAGAAACGTTTTGGAAATAATTTTATTTCATGCGGTACTTAAGCAAAAAAGGTAGAAAAAGACTTGCTGAAACAATCTGTTTTGGATGGGAGTCTTTCAGATCCCTAGGAATGTTCTATACATTTATTTGTGTTGGACATTATTTTCCTATCCATCAATGTAGCATGAGCTAAGTTCAATAAGCCCGTTTTCAGATAACTGTACTGAATTTGTATTAATATTGAAGTTTGAAAGCAAACAAATTCCGTGAAGTCAACAGCACTGAAATTTTACTAGATCTCAGCCTCAAAGGGGAAAATTCTTCCAAGATTAAAAATGTTGGAGGCAAGAACGCTCCTTCCTGCAAAACTTGAAAGTTTGACTAGACATGCCTGTCCGAAACTAAACCCCCTTAGTACCACCTAATTTTCTGTTCATAATGCTGTAATAGTAATTAGCTAGAGGAAAGCTCACACGTACACTTTCAACGTGCTTCAAGAGAAAATAACAGATGAAGTGTTTTAAAAGAAAATTGTCATAGTCCTGAAAATTTTAAAGAGAAAAGTGCCTTTCCTTTCAAAATCAATTTGCATTGTCCCCGGATTTGTAATTTATGCTTTCCTTTCGTAAAAATTTCATTTTCATTTTATTTGGACTGGTTTTAGTGTTTACTGAATGCTCTCTCCCCCAGCCCTCACTCTTAAAATTCAGCAACAATTTAGATTACTTACTCTCCCCTGGAGAATACTTGCTTCATATTTCCTTTTTAAGATAATGGAGGCGCTCTTTGAAGTGAAGCATTTCATTGGAATTCAGTATTCTGTGGGGTGAAATAGTGATTTCAGCCAGTGAGAGGTGAAAAGGAAAAGATATGGTTCTTTTTACTCCAACAATACATTTTTTTCCTTGATATTCCGAGTCTTTTTTTTCTTGGTATTTAAAGCCTGACGGCAAACAGGTATTAAGAAAAACATTTCTATGTTCACACAAGACTTCTCTTCTTGATTCCAAGTCCAAAGAGATTTGGATAGCCATTTAAACTCCAGACATTTCATGCCTGACTTAGCTTTAATGCTTCTGTCACATTTCTCTACCTCTTCTATAGTGTTGACTGGTATTTAAATGGTGTTATGAGAGGGTGTTATGCACTGCACTCTAGCAGTCATGTTTTACAAGTTTAATGAGGACCAGGCAGGATATATTTCTAACATGGCCCATTGTATTGAATGGAAGCTTCAATTTCTTAGTCCCAACATGAGATAACTTTACAATGTGCTGAAACTAAGCAGTGCTTGCTGAGGTTGGACCCACTCCTCACAATGCCCAAGGGAGCTACAAAGCAGTCCCAATTTGTCATCTATTGCAGCTTTTTCTTTTTCTTTTTTTAGAGCTTAGTTGCATTGCATTTATAGTATGATGGAGCTAGTAAAGAGAGACATTTCCTGATTATTGTTTGATAAAGGGATTTGACTAGTAAGAATAAAATAGCATTTAGGTAAAAAGTTGGATTCAAATACACAGGAGAAAAACAGCAACCAGAATTATTTAGACAAGTATAATTTGTACAAGTATACCTTAGAGTATAATACCAGTTACCAGTGAAGGGAATATTATGTCTCTACATGTCTCTCTGTACATCTGATAGCAGAACATGACAGATACTTCTGAAGTTGCATTTATAAGGTAAATAAATGTACAAAATTTAAAAACAAAAAAGTAGAAGAAATATTGAGTATACCAGCCTGTATACAAGATGAAGTTTCAACATTTTGACCTGCCTATTCCTCTAGTTCATCTTCCTTGGAATTTATTTTTCATGTTTGAAAGTTTTGAACGGCATAAACCACACATCGCTTTGATGATCTGAAAAGGGGAGAGTAGTCCTTCTGCTGTGATGTCATTTCCACTTTAAAAAGTATGAAAGTTGCAACTTTGAACCAGACAAGGCAAAAGCAGGTGTGCCGACTCTGGCGAAATGCAGTATCTTATCTGAATGGCTCTTGGCAGAAGTGGAAGCAACAGGCTTAAGCGCTGTGAAAGTATAGTAGGATATTTCTCCAAACAGTACAATAATACACTTTCTTGGTGGTTAGGAGGGAAATTTATTTCCATAAAGTGAAACTAGAGACACCCAATATCTCAGTGATCTAATATTTGTTTTTATCCCTGAATGACTTTAAACTTTTAAATCCTAATACTATTATCAGGAAAAAACATTTTTCTGTAAGACTTTAAAACATCTTCAGTTGTTTTTATTCTTTGCACTTCTTTTGCTGGACACTTTTTTAACAAGGAAAGCTTATCCACACAGGAAAACAGTGAGCAATAACAAAGACAGATGGTATGATTGTTGGAAACACTAACACATTCCTAAAAGAGTCACCCCTTATTTATGATGCTAAAGTCTACATCCTTGTGTTTGCTCCAGATGTGAGTGAAGCACTAAAGGAGAAGGAACCTATTAGTAAGTACAAAGGCTTTGTGGACGGATGTCTATGTCTGTGAGCAGCTACCTCTCTTCACACTTGGTCTTTCTGAAAGTATCAGGCATTCATATCATTCATAGATACTGGTGCAAAAAATTGACCTTAGTAGCCCACCTAATTAGTCTGCATTCACCCCGAAACATCTGGCTGAGTGTAGGGTTTGACTTGCCTCACGGCACGTGATGGAAGCAGGGAGAGAGTGTATCACCAATGTGCAAAGAAGGGTTGCTAATACCAACAAGTGCAGTCTGAAGCCCAGCAGTCTGCTCCAAAATGTGCATAAAGTTATGGTTCGCATTTTGAGTGTACTTACAGTGAGAACAAATTTTCTTTCCTCCAAGTTTTCATATTGAACTCAAAGCTGTGATCGTTGATGTAGCACCCGAGTGCATCAGATGCAGACCTGGAAGACGCCTTCAGATGCAGCGCACTGAAGTTGTCACGTGGGCACCGACATTATGATGTCCAGCTTTATCAATATTGCCGTTTTCTGAAACAATACTTCGTTAAAAACAATAGCTGTGGGAATTTAAGTGAAGCAATAGTGTTTCCTTAGGTTTTGAGCTGTGGAAACAGTGACTGTCAATATTCTTTGGAGTGTTTCCCCCCTGCTAACAGTGGGAGCTGGGTAAAGAGTGCATTGGACTCCCCAGGTCTCAGCACTCTTAAAATCACATTGCTCATCTTTCAACTTCATCTTTGGGGCAGTGTTACGAATAATTTCTTCACCTAGTCTTCTGCTGCTGCGATGACCTGTTTGTGCCCTTAAGAATGGGCAAGTTTAAGGCAGGTGCATTTTCTTCTTTTGGTAGTCCATTAAGAGCAACAATGTTAAAGCTCTGAAAGCTAGAAGTTTCTGTGGTGTCACTGTGGGAGCAGCCTCCTGCTACTCTCACTCAGCTGCTGTCTTTGTGGAATGTTTAGGGCTTTATTCTGCTTTAAGGGGGACAGTGCTGTTTCCTTAGAAAAATGTAACATGTTGTCCTGGTTTCAGCTACTTGCATTATTCTGTCTAATCTTTGAGGGGAAAATCCTCCTATAAACCATTGTTATAGAGGAGATGACTAAATTGCATGGTTCCTTTTTTTAGACTTTGTAACCAATCCCTGAAAAAAAGTGGTATAATACTGGTGAGCAATTAGTCTCTTATTCTTCCTAAAAAGATGGATGAAGCTGACCATAGTACTTGAGATAAAAAGAATACGGCTAAAAGAATAAACATTAATTTTTGGATGTCTGGTTGTATTTATTTTTCTGGTGTTTTGGTCTGTCCTAGTTATATCTAGTTAGTACAAGAGACTGTTTAAAGTAAGAATTGCTCTTTTTTGTTTTCATTAGCTAAAATAATATTGTTTTTCATTATACTGTATCCGCTTTATAGGAAGTAAGGCTGCATTGCCCATTTCAGATACTAGAAATGTTCTGAACCCTCATTTTGGAACCCAACCAGCCACAGACACACTAGAAATTTGTCTGGTAACCATTCCAATTGCAACTTAAATTTTGTACTTTGCTTTATAATCTCAGGCAACAGCAGGGCCTTTGCTTTCTTTCTGAGCAAACACGGGGTTTCCGTCTGCTGCCCCATCAGTAGATTTGGAGAAAGCCACTGGTGCCAGAAGTTATAAGGCATGGGAGTGGGAAACACAGTTGTGATGATGATGACTTGAATGTCATCTTCCATCTGAGAATCAAGGAATTTGACTGTGTCTAAAACCAGAGTATAAGTTTAGTGAACAGCGGCTGCAGAACTGTGAACCAAAAGAGACAGATCTATTCTAAAATATTCAGAGGTTTATGTAAACATTTCACATATTCTACATGTAAAACATTTTATGGCCAAAAGCACTAAGAAAGATGGATCTTTTTATCCTAAGTAAAAATGGAGCACTGGGTCAACTTAGAGAACAAAATCATTGCACACTGCAGCAAATATAGTGCTGTTCTCAGTGATGTTATTTTTTGTATACGTCATTCTACTAGATGTGAAGAACTTCCGTTTTCTTGTTAGAGAAGAACATTCTCAATTCTGATTTTACTATTCTATCTCTGTTTTGCACTTATAATTATTGTAACCACTGTCATAAAAAAATATCCAGAAAAGTGGCCTTAATTTTATTTTTCTGTTTTATAATGGACTTACAGGTTGGTGTAATGTCTACATTTGTATACAAGAGTATAGCTTTCCTCTGTTCCTGTCTTTCTCTCAAATAAAATTTAAAACATGGCCAAGTGTGTTGTAAACACACTCAAGAAATGAAGAGGGACCTGAGAGAGGTTTTTGGTGGAGCATTCAGCAGCAGAATTATCCAATGAAGTTGATCACTATGATGCTATAGAATTTGACAGAAATTCCTTGTCATTACAACTAGCTGGTGTCCTGAATTCACAGTGTGAATTCTCATGTGTGTTTTGGTTTCTTCAACACCATCTTTTACTACTGTTCATTGAGGCCTTCTCTCCTTCTCTCTTCTCTCCTTTACACAAAGGAGATGCTAATAAATACAATAGAGGAACCTCTCAAAGACATTTTTGCTGCCATTTAGCACCTTGCTTTTCAGAATTGCACAGACATCCTGTGAGCTTCTGTGATCCTGGGTTTGTCTGTATATGAGGGTGGTACAAGGAGGAAGAGGGAGATGTCAGTTCAGACTCTCACCTACCTCTTGTCTTCAGCCCCACAAAACTGCCACCACAATTGTGCACAGGGAGGTGAGGTGTTTTGGTTTGTTTTTTTCTTTTTCCTTCCTTAGCCTATCCTTTAAAGCTGCCCTTAAAAAGAAGCTGATGGCAATGGCAGCCTTCCCGATGAAATCTTCATTAGGGAATGGGTTGAGGCCATCCATCATTTTGCAGGAATAACTGAAATGGTGTCTGGCAGCAACAGCTCTGGCACTCTGGAGCTGGACTGAAACTGCAGCCTCAGGGAAAAATGTACTCTCATCCTTTTTACCCAACAGCTCCCCCAGCCCCCCAGTTTCCGCACAGCTCTATCAAGCAGCCAATTCACACACTGAGGGGACTGGATGTTTTCTATGTAGTTGTATGTCAACTCTCCCAGGGCTCTTAAGCATTTAACTCTTTTTTTTTCTTTGGGAAGAAAGAGAAGAAAAGCTCCAGATGTTTTGAGTTTTCTTTTCTGAAATGGGTGCATTGCAGTCAGCTCCTGTGCCTCCCTGGGAAACAAGTAACCACCCAAGCAGTCCTTCTGCTCATGCAATGGTCGTCTCTTGATAACCAATGTACAGAGGGGAGTTTCATAAAAGATCATCACCCACTTTTTTCCCATTAATGTCTTTCTTTTACAAACAGAATTGTCTGAGGGGATTTTCAAGGCTTTTTATTTGGGCAGTATATGAGCGATTTGTTAAATTCAACTCAACTCCACTTTCACTGCCACTTTCAACTTCACTTTCATCTTCGGGATCCCTGGGGCAGCTCTGTGCACTGTAGCCGTGTCCACAACATGCAGATGTTGTGCAGTGTGGTTGAAGTCACTGCTCATGCATGCTTTGCTGTGTCGCAATGCACAGTTAATCCAGAGCACTGAGCCATGAATGTGTCACCCAGATGATTTGTTTGAAACAAGAAATCCAGCATTTGTTGTGCTGGGATTTACATGTGGACATGTTGATTGTTTGTAAAGAATATATAGAGTATGATGTTTCTAAACAGAGTTTACCAAATATGTGCAATAGTTATAGGCATAGGTTTCTCTCCAAAAATTCTGGATAAAAGTTGTTGGAGTTCACACAGGAGAATAATTTCATAAGGCGTGGGTAGAAAATCTAGTGTGAATGTCATTGATACTGTATATTGGGTCACTTTAAAAAAAAAAAAGGTTTAATTTGTGTTATTAATCTTTTCATCAACAACTCAAAAAATGGTTGTCTTTCAAGACTAGATCCTTGCTCCAGCACGAAATTTTTCTGTAGGTAAAACTGTGCTTCATGGGAAGCATATTCATTTGGAGTAGACTTTTTTCCTGAGAAAGAAGTCACTTGCTCTCATGCATTCTTATACGTTGTCTGTAATTGCTTTCAGTTGCAGATAGCACATTTTCTACAGCTTAACATATTTGATCATACTTGTGGAAACATATGAGGTGTTTTCCTCAAAATTAATAACTAGTAAAAATGACAAAATAAAATTCCATGCCACTGGAGTTTGTTATATAGCCTTCAAGGAGGGAAGACACATTCTGGCTTTGCCTGAATCCTTATGAAATTAAACTTCTTTCACTGGACATAGCAATTACTTTATTTATAGCGCTGGGGATTTGGATAGAAGCTGGTCTGCAGGGCTCTGCCTCTCACCCAGCAGTGTGCTAACTTCAGCTTCAGCTGAGATACAGCCAGAGAGAAACTCTGCGGCTATAAAGTGACCTTCCTAATGATAATTCTTGTCCTCTGGGAGAAAAGAACAGGGTGGAGGAAGGAGAGAAAGCAAAGAAGACCGGGAAATGTTACTCCATGTCTAGCTTAGCAGTAAGGAGGAGGATTATGCCTGGTACTGAGCCATCTCTGCACTTTTCCTTGCTAGGTGGCCAGGCAGCTCTCCTTTGCTTCTCCTCCAGCCTGCCATGCTTCATGCTGGCAAGGTACCAAGGAGAGCTGCACATACAGGAATCAAAGAGGGCCTTTACAGAATGGCAGTGGTGCCATTGGCATTGGATTCAGCTGCCCCCTGTTTCATCATGGTGTAGGTTTCTCATTCTTCTTCATTTTGAAAGGTAAAAGGAGGAAAATGAAGTCTGACTGGTCACTCTCCATGTCTGCCACTCATCCCTACCTTTCTCAAGCATGAAAATAGAAAGTGAGGGTGTCAGAAGTAGTAAACTAGGAGGCCAGACAGTCCAAACTGGATACTATGTAGTCGTCAGAAATGTTTGTGACAGGTATTCATAATTAAGTTTTAAACTAAATTGATGGGGTTTTTTGTTTCTTTTTTAACTGTAGAAAGAAAGGTCTAAAAACTTTGCTTTTTCTATGAGTTCAAACATAAAATGGGAATGTCTTTCCTTTTATTTTTTAAAAAATTATTAGCTTTTTCTAGAGAGAAAAGCTAATATAAAAAATCGTATTCACTATGATCTCTGATGAATGCATGACAGCAGCTCTGCTTGTCTCTGAAAGTGAGGTCCTCATTTTTTGGGATATGTAGGCTTCAGCCATCCATTAGAAATGCAGAGCAGGTGGGAGCTGTGCAGCCATGTGAGTTGCCAGTTTGCACCACCACACTGAGTCCCTCCTTACACTTCAGGGAGGGGAAGAAAGAATGCTTGTTCCTGCAGCAAATTCTGAGCGTGTAATGCCCGTAGCAGAAAACTAAACTGGCAGACTGGTGTGATGACCTGTACTTGAAATCTCTGGGACTCGTGATGTTCCTGTGTTATAAGGAATCCAGAAAATGGGATATTTGGAGGGTGAATTACTGTTGTTACTGCTGTTGGCTTCCTAAAGTAACAGCAGGTGTGTTAGTGAGGACTCTGCCTTTTCCCCAGAGTCTGCTGTCCTTTTTATCTGGCTGGTCAGTAGTAGTGAGCTATGGATGTGCCCAGGACCTGGTGACACAGGTGCCAGGCTGTCAGGTTGTTGTGACACCATGGTTATGAGCATGTGCTGCTGTGGCAAGTGGCATCAATTCTGCAGTTTCTGCCACTCAATGTCAGGAAGAAAATTGCGTGAAGACAGTAGTATGATGGAAATTGTCAGGAACATTTAAATTACAGAACCACTGTGCTCCCAGGCTGTAAAATTAAATGTTACTGCTCACTGAAGTAATTGAGTTGAAATGGCTTGCAAGAAAGCACTTCAGTAATTGTCATTTGGATAAGGTGTTGTCTGTACTCAAGTTTCCATATCCACTTTCTGAATGGGGAAGCCAGCCCAGTGCTTTCAGAATGTCCATCGTGGTTGATGCATCAGTCAGGCCTCAGTGCCGGGCCCAACCTCGCCTAAGATGTGCCACAGTCAACGGGAGAGAGGGATGTAAGGATGAACAATATCACGTGCTGAAGCCCTGTGTGTAAATGAAGTCAGGCATTTGGTCACATGGGTGCAGATCAACGGAGATACAAACACAGAGGTAACTCAGGCAACCTGATTGTTTATCTTTGAAAACCTTATCTTTCTATTTGGTTTGGCAGTAAGCTGCCATTATGTTAAGAAATTATGAACACAGACAAACAGCAAGTTTGGCCATGGCACCAAGCCTACCAGAATTCAAGTGTTTGGACAATGCTCTCGGACATGTGGTCTGTTTTCTGGGGTTGTGCTGTGCAGGGCCCGAGCTGGACTTCGTCGTTCTTGTGGGTCCCTTTCAACTCAGGATATTCTGTGATCCTGTGTTTGTCCCATTTCCCTAGGAACTGAGATAAAACAGCCGCTGTTTACTGATAGGAGATGGGAATGAAATCTACTTTTGTTTTTCTAGTCATCCTCCGAACATGGCAAGGTCAAAGAAGACAACTGAAAATGAATAAGTGTGTGTGTGTGTGTGCGTGCGCATGTCCACGTGGAATGGAGCACATGTTGACGGGGGACGCCATTCTCTATGGCATTCAGGTAGAAAAAATGCTCACTCTGAACTGCCTGAAAAAAAGGAAATTTAATAGTTGTGGTTGTTAAGCGCTTAGCCAAACAGGAGCAATTGTTCTATCCACTTGAGAAATGAAGCAATAGTTAGGTGAAAAAAGAACTATGTAGGGCATAGTTAACTGCTCAGCTCATCAAGCTGCAGTGCAGCTTGAGCAGAGGAAGCCTTGTACAGGCACGAGACTGAAAGCAAGTGAAAGAAGCGTTGCAGTCACCTTGTGGAAGATACCACACTTCCACTTTCATTGCATTAGGTAAGCAGGAGGGGTTTGAGAGTGGTATTTTTCTTCCTATTTCATATCTGCCCAAAGTGCTTATCTGTCTTTATCTCTGAGTATTGATTTCTCTGTGCTCCAAGCCCTAAGTAACAGTGAATCTGCCCTTCTAACTTGTGTTAAAGCATTATTTTGCAACCTGTCTAAAATCGGGTTTGAAAATGAGGCATACTGGTTCAAACAGTTTTGTCCCACCACTTGCACTGAGGAGACTGAAATGTTCTTGCTAACCAAAGGAGAATAAAATGTATGAATTCTGCCTTTAAATTGTTTGCAGAGATTTTCTGTGGTACCTATAATTCCTCTTAACTAGATGGCTCTGTGCTCTCAGTTAAGCAGCAGTCACTGATGGAGAGAAAAACCTTTTCTCTTGTTTTGTAAAGTGCCTTGAAAGATTAGGGGTTAGACTGAAATGCTTGCTGCTTTATGCTGCTCCAGTGATGTAAAGCAGCTGCTAACTCACTGTAACCATTTGTCTGAACTGGATTTAAAATCCTTCGCATTGCTGTGATGATGCAAGGCAGCTGGAAAAGACCAGTGAATCTGTTCCTTTAAAAGAAATAAAATACTTCGATAATTAAAAGTACAATGCTACTTTTATCTCTTTGATGTTTGTTTTTTCTTCAACTCCCTGTTTATAAGGACCAGATTGTGCTCATGATTACCATAATCTGAAATTAAAAGAAATCTTTGGGAAAAGGGTTCTCAAACTGAGGAAGAGCAACAGAATGCAGCCCTGGGAGACATGTGAGGGATAGAAACCTTTAAGTGATAAATATGTTTGAATTAGGATGAAAACCTATTCAACTCTTGCCACAGGCCAAGCACACCCATATTAAAAAGGTATTCTGTTCATACTGTCTCTTGGCCAGTTGATTGATACCATTTGCTATCATTAAAATACATTTTTTTTCACCAAATCTGTGCAACTCTGTCAGCAGACAGGATGGTAATCAAGGGTCTAATCCTGCTGGATTTCTTTGGAGCTCATTGCATCTCCTGCACTGGTACAGAGCATTGAGGTTGCATTCCTTTTGAGCCTTCTTGCAGGATCCATCCCCACAGGACAGCAGGGTCTGTCTGGGTTGAACCATGGCTTTCTAAGCCAGCATATGTATCTCTGTGTATAGATGTCATGGTAAGAAAATTCATTCTTTTTTAATTTTTTTTCCTGTTCTTTTGACTGCTCTGTCTTGCTAGTGAGCTAAATGTGTTGCATTTGGGGAGGTTTGGCATTTGAGGAAGAGGGGAATAAATTTCTCTCCCTTTATTTATTGCAGCCTGTTTGTTTACTGTAAAGGAAGAGACAAGCTAAGGCAGGCCAATGTATAATTTCATATGGCCATGGATGAGTGAAAATATAAATGTTTTCTCCTTGATTTTACAAGAATCCCCAATAATCCTGTTCGCTAGTGAGGCATGGTGATGGTAGAACTCGCATTGAGGACATATTGGGAAAGACAGACCAAAGTGAACTGCTGTTTAACAGAAAAGCCTAAAAAGATGCCAGAAGGGGAGGCAGTCATGTTGTGTAGCTGCACAGAGGGGTTTGTGTTGTGTTGTTTTGTTTTCCTGCTGGTGCGGTTTTGCCCCTTGGTTTGCCTGGAAGGGGAGTTGGAATGCACTGTGATGGGCTGCCCTCCATGCCGGCGGCACAGCACAGGAGTGCCTAGCAGCAGGTCTGGCGCAGGGTGATTGATCCCTCCATTTAGGAGGCATAATGCCTTCTGAAGCAATGAGCAGATCAAAGACTTTAATGATTGACAGCTATTTATGCTGCTTTTGTTTTTAATTCCTTGACTCCTGACACTTTAAGATGGGACTTTATAAAAGAAGGATGCCGTATCCTAGGGTTACGCCTCCTTCCATAACAGGGAAGGCTGAAGGAGCTGTGGAGTCTGATAGCCAGATTTCAGATATATTAGTTTTTATTTAAATCAGAGGTTCAGGGGTTTGTGGGCATGCTGTTTCTGTTATTAAATCATTATGCACCTACCTGGGGGGGAAAAAGCCAACAATCTTACCAGGAGTGCCTCTATAAACATTTCTTACTCTCCATAGTGTAAGGCTTGTATATTAAAAATTCTTTGAATAGCTGACCTCAACAGGTGTTTTATTTGAGCAAACAAAACAATAAATAGTAATATAATCCCTGTGGAGCTGGCATTAGGCTTTGTGGGAAATGCATAATTTCCTTTACTAAACGTAGGAAGCTGCACAAATTTAATTTCTTCATTTTTGTCATTAATACCAAACCATCCTGGAGCATTTATCTCTTTGAGGCAGAGGTCCAAAGCCTGTTGCACAGAACTATGTGGAGGGGTTTTCTGTGCTTTGTGTTATATTTTTCACTCCTTTGTCAGTGCAGGTGCCCTTGGGGGTATCTGCCATCCAGGGCACAGCAGGGATGACAGCATCCCAGCAGCCCTTTTGCCCTGGGAGAGGGTGTCATGGGATCATGCTCACGGGAAATGGGGAGCGATCTCTCCTCCGAGTGGTGCCGGATGTGCTGCAGCGCTCTGCTCGCGGCCAGCTCTGCTGGCAGTCCCTGCAGTGCACTATAAAGCAATTATTGTACTTTTGGCTTCTTGCTTCTGGAAGGCCTCATAATTTAAGGGCTGGTTTGTTTGTTTGTTTGTTTGTTTGTTTGTTTGTTTGTTTGTTTGTTTTAATCTAAACCATATGTAGATTGCCGTTTTAGTGGCTGTATTTGACATGTTCTGGAAGATGATGTCAACTTAAAGGATGTGCTTTGCTGAAAACATTTTGTCATTTCTCCATGTGGCAGAAACTGTGGTGTTGTTCTGGGGTCTCCAAAGGCAGGGACAATGGATTTCCTAAACCATTGCCATGACCATGGCAGGCAATAGAAGGGCCAGGCAGGACCCAGTGTCATGATGTAGTCTTGCAATTTCCTAACCCAGCCTTTCATTTTAATGGCAAACAAAGAGAAGTCCTAAAGAAAGTTTAGACCTGAAACTTATCTTAATTTAGTCTATTTTCTATATACTACATAAAGCAGTGATGACTTGTATTTTCATTTTCCCATACATACGAATAAACTCTACTGTTATATTAGTAAAAGCTGCTGTTGGTCTTGCATTGTGATGACAAAACTGGTGTAAAGAGATCTTTACATCTGTAAGCTCCAGGTTAGGTGGGCCAGCACCTCACCCAGGATGGCAAATGCTGCCTTTTTATGCTTACCATAAAGCCTGAGGTCCCACCCATTAAGAGACGATGGCTGAACTGTGGAAGCCATTAGGAAAGTCCATCACTATATTTTATCATTCTCGTAAAGTTCATTAGTTAAGGGCCACATTTTGAGCATCATTTACTGTTAACCCCTCTATTAACTATTTATGTATCTTCAGAAAGAAAGTGCTCTAGTAGTAGTTCTCAGGGGATTTAAACTGTGCTTAAATCTTAACTTGCAAACTATGTTCAGCTTGCTAGGTACAGAAATCTGTTCCATACATTTCCATAAGAAGGTTTCAAATTATTTTGGACCCCTTGTGTTGGCAAACTAAAGAATTTGTTTAAAACCATGTGGACATGGAAGTTTAGTAGTCCAAGTATAGCTACAAGTTTGACATGTTATAAAATGGAAAAAAAAATAGCATTTCTTTGTAATAGAGTGGGCACAAGCGTAGAAATCAAAACACAAACGTAAACCCAGACAACTGCATTTTCAAAAGTAATTCAAAAGAGCATTTGGTACAGGCTAATGTTGCTTAAGAATCTTCCTTACTTCTAGGTGTTCTTTTACTTTATGAGTTTAGTGATATGCACTTTTTTATTGTTTCTATAGCCTTTCATCTTGGGATTTACAAACAAATATTGTGCTTTAGGTTGTATGTAATCCATCCCATTCAGCATAATTTGGTGTTGGACCTGTTGGCCAAATTAATATTTACTCTCTCATGGTTTTTTTGTTGTTGGTTGCTTGGGTAATTGGCAAACCGCTTCAATGAAGTTGGACCAAAGCTTAGGTACTTTGTATCAAAAATGTAGGAAGTCTTTCACTTCCAGATTTACGTATGCATAGAGTATTTAAAGCGAAAGATAAGGAGAGATATTCCCTGATAACTTAATTTCAGTCCTGTGGTTCTGTTGCTGCTAGAGGTTTTCTAGTAACTAGTGTAAGTTAGATGAGCAAAATGCTTGGCTGATTAAGGCATCATTGACTTACATACTTGAAACAGCTGAAACAGAAATCCTTTCTGGTTTGTTTGTTTGCTTGTTTTGTTTTGCCTCTTTGGTGAGGATTTTTGTTGTTGGTTTGAGTTTGATTGGGGTTTTGATTTTTTTTTTTTTTTTTTGTAGTTTGATGGGTTTGGGGTTTTTTTCTGCTTACTGTCTATTTTAGAAATACAGGTTCTTGCGTTCCACGACTTTTTCAGGCCATATTTGAACCTTAGGTGTTGCTCATGAAAGTGAGCTGTTCATTTGCCCCACTCTGAGCCTTAGACTTGTCCTCTTAATGTCATCTGGCAAGGAAAGGCCAGATGCTCAAAACCACAGGGGATTGCAGGGGATAGCACCGAGATCTGTATGAGGATGAGATCTAAAGGGATGGTACCATTTTCAGCTGCCACAGGCAGCTTCTAGGATCAAGCTGGAACTCACTTTGGAGTAAAAGCAAACACAACCTAAACTCTTAGCCAAAAATTCTTGGTCTGACTTTAGATACCAAAGTTAAGTTTAGTCTAGTCATTTAGAATGGCTTATTCCTCCCATTTCCTTCTCTAAAATGGTAATCATACTCAGTGCAAAGGAAAAGCCTTCAAAATCAGACACAGTCCTTGTGCTGGGGTCTGCAATCCACAGTCTTTGCCTGGATGTGAATCTTGGCACCAGGGTCAGGTGCTAAAGCAGAGTAGTTTTGGATTAGTACAACTGAGCTCCCTTATGAGAATAGCTTAGGCTAAAATATCTCTTGAATGTCTCTCACATATGCGGGAGGGAAACTGTATGTGATGAGGCACCTACTCCCAACTCCAAAGCTAGATACTCTAAATACTGCACGTAAATATTAATATTTCATTTGTGATCCTAAAGCGTTAGTAAATTATTTTCTTTCCACAGCATGAAGTCTGGACAACACCTGGAAAATGTTCAGATTTTTTTTTTTTCTGGAAAGAACATCCCACACTAAGGGTCAAAGCATAATTAATGAAGAAAGTAAATAATTGAAACTGTTCTCAGAAGTTGGTTTGAAAAATAGAAAATATTTCATGCTTGAAGGCACTGTGTTTAAAATCAAGTAAGTCTTTTTCCCGGAGCCAGAGTAGGATATACAAAGCCAGGTGCATAATGCACATCCGAACCTCCGTGATGTGGGTATGCAGACATTTGAGCTCATACCTCCGCCTTTGTGTGCAGTTCACTCATTATTTGCAAGTAACTTTTAAATGCAACCATGTGCTTTCAGCTCCAAATGCCCAGTGTTATTCAACTGCAATGATCTGGGATGCAGAATAGAAAGTTTTGATTTGTAGTTTTAAAATAATTCTGGGAAAATCTGTGCAAGCCTGATCTTGTCTCCAGAAGGGAACTGATTGTGTAAAAAGATTGGTCCATTTTCTAGAAGGAGTAAGATTACGATAGCTCTTAAGGTGTACTTGATCACACTGCAGAAGGAGAGATGCTTAATTCTTCTGCTTGGATGTAAATGTAGTTGTGTTATTTTCCAAGAGAACAAAAGCTTAGACTAAATAAATTAAGATTGTTGATAAGACTGTGATAGAAGGTTGCCATTCTATTTTAAGTTTGCAAAATACAAGATGGCAAAGTTCAATCACTCTAAATTATAGGACAAGGAACACCCGGAGCTGTCAGTTTAAGCTTTAACTTTCCAGCATGATTTCGAGGTGGAAGGTTGAGTTCTGTTTTACTCAGCAAGGGGAATGAATTCCACAGTGACCCCTTCCCTTTTGTTGTAATGAAATGATCCAATAGAAAGAGTAAGATGGATTCAGGAAGGAAAGCCAAAACACTTCAAGGATAAAAAGCTATTGAAAATGCTTCTTTTTCTGCTGGGCACTGTTATCCTGTTCAGATGGAAGAATTGGCTATCAAATTAATGTTTTGAAATGCTTAGAGGTCTCCTTTCCTTCTTTTTATTGTCTCCACGTGAGTATCAATCAGTTCCCCAAACAACTGGCCAATGAACCTGATACAACCCTTTACTTACTGGGTCTGTTTTCGGAAAGAAGTTGGGATTTGCCACTTCTGTGTCTCTGGCAGTATTTGACATGGAGGCAGACACCTCCTTTGCCCGCAGTACTGATGGCCATGCACCGGCAGTGGCTGGTCCCAAGTCTCCGTGGCTGGGAAGCAGTTGAGGAATGTGGTCCTGGAGGGAGTAGGTAGGTGTTACACCTGTGTGTGCTCCTGTGGCAGTCAGCAGGCAAGTTTCCTTGCTCTCCTCACTTGGCGTGCGTTAGGTATCCCCAGCTGAACATGTGGAGCCAGAGCCATGTGCCAATGGGGGTGTGTTTTGTCAAGATCTCTAGGGCTGGGGTAGTACTCTTCAGCTAAGCTTTGAGAGCTACATTTTTTGTTGCCAGTAACAAAACCATCTCAGCTTGTACACTATCAAAGTATCTTTTGCTTTAACCACATGCCTTGCTTTTGTCATACTGTAATCTTCCCTCATAATGTTGCTTTCTTTGTTTAATGTAGATGGGAACTCCCACGAAGAACCCCAGCCCCTCTTTTTCTGTAATTAATTCTGTGATCTTCGTTGTGAATATCTCTTATTGAATCTTTCAAACCCACTTCTGAAACAGATAATCTCTTCACCAGTTTCGCATTGTACTTTCCTCCATTCCTTTCAAAAATGTTTAGAGGAGAAAAGGGAACAATTGCCCCCTCTCAGGGAGACAATCCATTTGTTGCTTTGGGGAATAGTTTGAAATAAACAGATAGAGTTTGCACATAGAATTTAACAAGCTAAGTAATAGTCCTGAGTCTGTTTCTTTCAGTTTTGTCCAGCACTAAGATTATGATGAATATTGTGAAATCTCTAGAGTAGTCACTATTCCCATAGTTCTTACTCACACTTAATTTTTGGTCAGTTGCTGACTTTTTTTTCTTCTGTTTTTCAAATACCAAAGGAAGCGTGGTAGGTGGCCCAATGGAAATTTACTTAGAAACAAATTCTTCAGCTGAAGAAATCAGACTGATGCACACAAGTGTTGATAAGACTTGGGTTTCTTTGCCCTGTGTTTGGTGAGGCCTGTCGATATGAGAGACACAGTTGTGACCCTCCTGACTGAGGAGGAGGCAGAATATACAGTTACCAGATCAAAGAGAGGCATTTTTTTCTAAGTGCCATTCACAATCACTTGATAAGCAAAGTGTCTGGCTGCTGGCTGGGAAGGGTTGGGCACTGGTTACCTTGATGCAGTTGGAGAAAGATGGAATTTTGTTGAATCTCAGAAAGTTGCTGATTTCTGGTCATCAGGACCAGCACTGTGCATCTGCTGGAGGATGTGTAGGAAACATTTATGGGGAATCCATAAATTTCCTGAGGACTTGTCCTGTTTGTTCTGGTACCATTTTGGAGGCATAAACTCCAGCCCCTCAATGAGCAGGGCAGGAGGATATTTTTGGCATGCAGAGTGACCATATCCAGCTAGTGTTACTGAAAACACCCACCAAAATTCTGAGTCCTGTGCTTTGGGTTCAGAAAAATGACACCCAAGGAAACGAAGTCTACTTGGCGTAGTTTGGTGGGCAGCTTGAGAGAAAAACATGGATTGTTTTCTGCCTCTGAAGATGGTTAGTTTCTTGTTGATGGAGAAAATTAAATTACAGTCTAACAAAGAAGCAGCGATAGCTGAGGTTTTTGTGCTGGGGGAGGGTTAGTACAGTATGCTTGTACATTTTGCCTTTCTGTTCAGAATATTAGTGTTATTGTGGCTTTTTGTTTCTTACTTTCAATGAAAGAGGTTGACGGAGAGGTTAGATACCAGTTCTGCCTCAGTGATTCATTAAAGCAGAGCTGGAGGAACGGAAGTCGTCCTGTTAAAAGGTGTGGGGAGTGTTTTATTGTTCTGCACGGTGCTGTGAATGCCAACGATTTTGCAGCTGTGAAAAGGGCTCTTAATGAGTTTCAGCATTTTAATGTACTTCAAGTTCCCAATTGTACAAATTTAAGAAGCTTAGCAATTCAGTATCTCCTGAATAATAGCATTTATTTTATACTCTAAATACGCTTGGGGAAGTCTCAACAATATTGCAGGAAGTCTTGGTAATATTGTGGCTCCTTCCCGATGTAATAGCTTTAGAGGACCTAATTGACTTGAACAGTAGAATTGGTCCTTTAAAAAACATGCACACACAACTTTTGATTAATGAACCCCATAATAAATCATTAATCTTTTTTGGCTCAGAAATTGTCTGAATAGTTTTCAGAGTAGAAGTTGTGTATGTTTTCCTAAACTACCTTTGTGATAGGGTGCTTTCATTTCAAATCTATTATCTTAAATGTAAAAAAAACCCCAAAAAACTAACATAATTTAATTTTAGAAAACCACATCCAAACTCTGAACTACTTGGTTACTAAGAGGCATGTGAAGAAACATCTAGATAGGAATACTTCCTCTTAGAATAATAAAAGCACTGTAAAATGACTATGTAATAAGTGTCCTTCTTCCTGAAAGATCCCAAAGTGCTTTTACACATTTTCTATAGTCAATGTGGGTTATTCACCCATCACTTTAATAAAACCAGTCTTACTGACTGTGCTAAACAACACTTTTTATAGGAAGGAAATCACAAATAACTCTTACATTTGAAACTCTGGGGAGAATTTGAGGTAGGCAGATTGTAATTGCCCAATTTGGAAATGGGCCAGAAGACTGTGATTAATATACCCAGGCTGCACTTTAATTGTCCCAGAGTACTCAAGGCCTTAGTTTCAAGTGGGCTTTGTCTCTGAATAGTATTTCTTTTTCTTCATGCTAATTTTGGAGCTTATAGAATGGATAGCAGGTTTAGCAAAATTGAAAAGTGGAGAAATTTGTTACTTACATGGGGATTAGCAACACTGGGACAGTGCAACACAGTTTTCTCGGTGTATCTCAAGTGACAGAAGCTGGTTATATATTTTATTGTTTCTTGTGTTTTTATTTCACTGCATGACCTTTGATTTGGTTGACTCAAAATATTTTTCCCTTACTTGACTATTTTGAACTCTTTAAATATTATTTAAGGTCTGAATAGCACAGTAAATGCAAATAGCTCTACTCCGTAGCTACTCACTTTCCCTCAGAATTGCTTTTGAAACAATGTAATATCTCAAGAACCTGTGAAAGGCAGCCTAGCAGGTTAAGTTGATTGATCTTTAAAAATAGGGTAATGTAACTTGAAACTATTTCCCATAAAAAACAAACAAGCTGCAGAGCTTGTTGATACTTTTCTCAGCAGAGCCAGCCTCATCCGCTCCCTGGCGTGGTAAGGCTGGGAAACCTCTGAGTGTCAGATCCCATCCTGAGGCTGCTGGATGTGCAATCCATCTGTGGCAGTCACCAATCTGCAGGTCCACAACTGAGTCAACATCAGACTGAGACACTACTCAGTGGGATCCAGTGGATATTTATTTTTCTCTTGGAGAACCTGAGAGTTTTTAAGGTTTGTTGGTTGTTTTTGTTTGGTTTTTTTTGGTTTTTGGTTTTTTTTTGGTAGTTTTGAGGTTTTGTGACCAACTCCATATTTAGAACATAGATGTGGGACTTCTTGTGATTTGGGTTTTTTTTCTTTTTAAGTGGCCCACAGAATACACATAAAGTTAGCTTGATCTGTTGACAAAGTTGAGCTGAGCACAAATTTCTCAGGACTGCATAATATCAGGTTTGGTCCCTTAGGTTTAAAGTGTTTACACAGCTAGTAAGGAAAGCTCACACATCCACAGCTGTATGTTTTACCACGTGCCACCAGGAATTGCAATCAAGCTCTGGAATTTCACAGGCATCTTTTCAGTCATACCTCCTTTAGAAACGACTGCGTTTTACCTTCTCAAAAAATGGTTGAAGTTGCAGGGTTTTTTGGTTGTGTCATCAACTGCTGGTATCAGTATCAGCAAGGATAAGCACTGGCATAACAAGTGCACCTCAGATAAACCACTCCTAATTTACACAATAAAATGGCTCTCTCTCGTTCTAATTCTTTGCACTAGTGGTGTAATATTAGAGAGCTGAGAGTTTAAGGTGTTCCACTTTTAAGCCCTCAGCTTTTCACTAAAACTGCTCTGAAAACAAGTTATGAATACAGCACCTGAGAGAGGTAATCCAGAAGCCCAAAGTGTTCAGTAGTTCAAGTTCTCTTCTTTAATGCTGTCTTTTTCATTATAAAAAGGATTCTGAAGCTGGTGTAAAGTCATAGAATCATAGAATGGTTTAGATTGGAAAGGACCTTAAAGATCATCTAGTCCCAACCCTCCTGCCCGTGGGCAGGGACACCTTCACATAGACCTGGTTGCTCAGAAAGCCCCCTCAGGACCCCACCCTGGCCTTGAACACTGCCAGGAATGGGGCATCCAGAACTTCTCTGGACAACCTGTGCCAGTGCCTCACCACCCTCACAGTAAAGAATCTCTTCCTAGTATCTAATCTAAACCTCCCCTCTTTCAGTTTGAACCCATTCCCACTTGTCCTGATGACTCAGATCATTTAAAGACCAACACAGGAGTCAGGTCCAGCTTTCAGCATCCTAGGAGGAGACCACACCACTCCCTTTACACTCTTTGTCTTTAATTCCCAGCCATCCACTGTATCCAAAATGCCCAACTATAATTCCTTTCCAGTCTGGGACTCAAGGAATGCCTGTGCATCTTGTCTCACAGTTTTATTACTTCAGAAATTCTTAGAGTTGCTTATGATTTATAAGTGAGAAGGAGAATAATAACATCTTTTATTTGTTGGATTGGTGCAGCCATCACTTTTTATATGAACAGTTTATACACATATACAAGTAAATGCAAAATATGATTACATGCAGATAACATTTAATCACATGCAAGCAGACCACCAGCTAAGCACATTGACTATGTATGGGGATACCTACTTTTCATACACAGTCACTCACATATATGATGCACAATTGCAAATGTGCATCCTTCTTTTCGAAGTCTGGATGTAGTCTTATATGTTTTTACACATAGGCATCTGTTTACCCAGATCTTCAAAGCAGAAAGCATACATAAACTGGAATGCACTTTTATGTGTATTCTTTGTTGTTACATATGTAATATAGCACTGTACTTACATCCTCAAACACATTATTCCATCATTGATGGAGAGAGACTATTTACAAGAGCATGCAGTGATGGGTCAAAGGGAAATGGCTTAAAACTGGGAGTAGATTTAGATTAGATATTAGGAAGAATTTTTTCACCACAAGGGTGGCAAGGCACTGAAACAGGCTGCCCATAAAAATTGTGGATACTCCATCCCTAGAAGTGTTCAAGGCCAGGTTGGATGGAGCTCTGAGCAGCCTGGTCTAGTGAAAGGTGTCCCTGCCCATGGCAGGGGGGTTGTAACTAGATAACGTCTAAGGTCCTTTCCAACCCAGGCCATTCTATGATTCTACAGTTTCCATGCATATACACACACACAGGATCACGCATGTACATATATACCTTAAACACAGCTGAAATATTGTATAGACATAAGAACAAATAAGCATGAGCCTTAGAGAGCTTAATATTGGAATGCTAGTATATTTTCTCACAGGCCAGTTTAGTGCAACATAGGTCATTGACATGTAAGTAGTCACAGCCAGCCAAATCCAGATTTCTGGAAACAGAAGGAAAGATGGAGTTACTGTGCTTGGACCATTTCCTTCTTCCATTTCTGCTCCTTACAAGGACTGATCATATGTATTCGAGCTCGAGTATTGTGCTCTGTTTGAATTTCAACTTGTAGTATCTTTCTGCTATACTGTTCTCTTGCATCATCTTGTGCCATCCCTGTACAGTTTGCCTCCTGGTCTCTTGGTGACAAAGGCACTGAATTGCATGAGCTTCATGCAGCAGCACCTTGAGCTTATCCTTGCCACCCTGTGAACAGCCCTGTTCTGCACAGCCCCTCTCCAGCCACTCCAGTCCTTATGCATCTCACCAGCTGACAACTGTGTCTGCTATTTCAAGTTGGTTGCCAGATATCTTTGCTTAATGGCTGTCTGAAAACTTTGTTACTGCCACAAGAGCAGCATATGTGCCCTTTCACACCAGTTTCTTGAGCAGAGGGAAATGCTTTTTCCTGTCCGAAGTAGGACCAGGTTATGGTTTGTCATGGCTCAACAAAATTTACTTTGTAACTCTGCCTTGACCTTTCATGGGTGGATAGAACTGGCCATGTTGTCCATTTTGCTATACCTATTTCAGTTTCAGAGTGGTTTTCTCCTTCCTTCTGCAGACTTCTGACTTTGTCTTTTTCTCTGTGAATGTGCAACTGGAAACATTCATTGGCTTGGACAACTTGAGTCAGCGTTCATTGCTCAGCAAACGGTATTCTTCTAGCTGATGTGAAATGTGGAGGGAACTAATAAAGGGTTTGTAGGAAAACTCATTACGAACTTGTGCTTGCCTTGGTTTTGGGAAGTAAGAGAGTTCATAGACTCCTTCTAAGTAAGAGAGTTCATAGACTCCTTTTTGGTTCACTGCTTCCCCCCCCCCCATCTTGCGCTATGTTCTTTGTAGATGCAAAAGTACAATAAAATCCCCTTTCCTCTCTGCTTTCATCAAATGGCAACGGAAGAACCATGTTTCTCATACTGCTCTCCCTATTCTTCCTGTCTCCCCCAGTGTTGTAGAGGTATAGTAGTGCTTACTACTCTCTCCTGACTTTTCCCAGACCTCTAGGTAATGCATTGAGCCACTCAGATCCCTATTTTCTGCCTGCACGAAGTGTAATATACTCTTAAATAATGCTTCCTTCCCCAGTGGTGCTGGGTTTCTGTGTCAGGGAAGGTAAGCTTTGACACATAGCTCATCTTCTCCCAAGCAGGCTATGAGGAATGACAGACACCTGGCCCTCTTCCCCGGCCATCATGGGTTATTGATTTGTTTCCTGTCATTGCTGTGCTTTCCTTGTTCATTAGTTGTAGCTTTTGCAGCACCCCTGGAGCTGGTCACAGCCCCAGATTAGCTGAGGATAGAGGAGGGAGGGAAACAGTCCTACACAACCCAATCCTCCTTCAGCTACCTGCTGTCCAGGCTCTGCTTTTTGACATTGACTGCAGCTGTGGAGCAGTGGAATTCTCTGGCAGAAAAAACCCAGTGGGACAGTGCCAGCACTGCTAAGACTCCAGCCTGGACACCATGGCACCATGCCTGCTTGATTTGGCAAAGAGGCAGGATTTTAACCCCATCATTAACCCTTGCATGTTTCTCTCCAGATGTTGGCCCCTAATCTCAACTTCATTTACCAAGGCAATCTCATCACATGGAGCAAGACCTGCTCTGGTGGGTGCTGAATAAAGCACAGACAGCTCAGCTGCTCTGTGAATCCCATGCAATGGGATTCAGCAGTGTTAATCACAGCAATCCAACCCTGCCTTTTTGTTCTATTTTAGTATGTTGTGTTTTAAATACATAAAAGTTTCATTTTCTCTCTTTACTCATAATGTTTCCTTGTTTTCATCTCTGGGAGTGGAAACTGAGTATTTCAAGGCCTTTTTGCTAACCCTCTGCTGGGTTGTGCTGACTCAGCTTTGGAAATTCCACAAATAGGGAAAATGTGGTAATGTTGCGTCTGTCATGCTTCTGAGTGATAACCATCCCTTGTCACATTTGAAACATGACTTGGTTGCCTTTTTATATCTGATGCATTTAGATATAGTACAAGTATTTCTGCCATGTATATTTTGTGAGCTGAGCCTGATCTTAAATGGAAATGGTATTTTCGACTGTGTTAAATACAGATTTCTCAAAATAAAACTGTCAAGGCAGTGTTTTATGATGGATTTTGGTTTCTTTATGCAATGTCTATGTAGATTTTTTTTTTTCCTTAGGTTTCTGTAGTAGTTAAAAGAATCCAGACTCCCTGAAAATTGATGCATCCTCAAGGACTAGTAGATTTCTATTTCTGGCATGTGCATCAAGATGAATAACTGTTCTCTAGCAGTTTGTATGGACTCAGGCTAAGTAGGCCTCAACCTATATCCCAACAGGAATTCCCAGACTAGAAAATTCTGACTTCATTTATGGTTTATAGGAAGTAACACAAAACATGACAAAAGAAAGCCTTCCGTTTTCTTCACAAGCAATCACATGGGACCTGTGCACTGCTTGAATTCGCCTTTGGGTCAGTAGGTCAAATATTAAAAAACCTTATACTGTCCCAAAAAGTCCTCTTAAAGCCTTTAATGCTGTCCCAGTGCTGCTAACTTACTACTGTTAATAGCTACAATCTTTTTCCAGGCCAAGTGTAGACAGTTAAACGTTAAGTCTTTGAATTTTACATGGAGAAATCTGAATTTCCTTAGATTTCTCAGACTTAGCCCCAAATCTAAAGGAGCTTCTCATGAGAAAAACATCAGTTCCTACTCATCTAGTGAATACGATAGGTGGATACAGCATTGATAATAATTTAACTCCATGTGCAAATACGTGTTGTCTTCATTTTTCTGGCTGTTCTGAAATTAAATATTAAAGGCAAACAATAAATGCATGATAATCATCAGAGAAACGCATCAACTGGGTTATTTGCATCTTTATTAATCTGAATGCAGTTCTGAATATATTTTCTGAGCACAGATCCTGATACTGCCAATTAAACCAAAGAAAATTTTCCGTAGGATCAGTTAGAGAAGGATCAGGCCATGACAGAGCAAATACTGTGTCCTTAGGAGGAACAGGTGCTAGAAGTAGTGAATAGAAAATCCTAAAGCCACCCTGGCCAAGTACAGCGTATGTGTGCATGAGCACATCTGTAACTTGTGGCTCTGCTGCTGCATTATGACGTCCTGGGGCCACTGGCAAATCAGAGAGCAAAGCCCTCACCTTTGCCATGCTCCTGTTATTTAAGAAGTCCCAATGCTTCCTCTGCTGAGGAAGGAGCATCCAGCCTCTGCTCTAACACATGCTACAGTCTCCACAAGTTACACGGAGAGGCTAATCCACAGGTTGATCTAAATGATTAACAGCTACACTTTGAGGAACCCAGTTTTGTCCTCTACAATGATGCTGCACTCTGGCCCCTGCACTGAGCAAGTGGTATTGTATCCTGAGACAGATTAGCGAGAAAACCATTTGTTCACACTGCCATTTGCAATCCTTTTGGTCTAATGTTGCTGTCATGATAATAGAGACATTCTGCTTTAAACATTGAGGTTTGGAAGTAGCACAGCCCAGTCAGCTCTAGGACTCACCAACTCTTGAGAGTTGCCATCTTGACAAGTGTAGACTAAAAAAGCAAGATCTAGAAATTCTGTAATGATTTTAATCTTTTACTCTAGAATCTACATTGCTTTGTACACAAATCCAGCTTCTGAGTATCTGTTATCATAACTCTTGGTATTTCAGCTTATGCAAAGTAGTACTGTAGAACTCTTGTAAGAGATATGTTGCCCGAGTTCCATCTTGAAATGCTTGGTGTTTATGTAGGTGTTTGGAAGTATTATGATTTTAAGTAAAGCAAAAATAATTGTGAATTTCTCTTTCAGAAACTATTGCAATCAGAGTGTTTTTCACTGAACATTTTACATACATAAAAAAAAGCATTTCAACTAATTACTGTCACTGGCACTAACGATATTTTTAAAGAACTGAAGTAAGCAGTGCTACTAAATACTTATTTGTATATTTTTCAAAATTACAAATAATCACAAGGATCCATAAAAATGGGATATTTTAGTGCATAGTTCTAAGGTTTTTTTTAAAGATACTTTAAATTAAGCCATTAATTTAATGTTATTGATTTAGTGCATATGGAAATTTAGGTCAAATTAGTTTTCTTTCCTCCTGTATTGATAATGGAAAGTTTATATTGTGGCCTGTTTTCATGCTATGTCTTCTGTAAAGCAAGTAATCTCCTCTGTGACCTCTTTGTTCTCTGTTGCACATCACAAATGCACCCTTTTCTGTTGGACAGGAAAACACAATTCAGGCAGAAAGCAGAAGTAGAGTTAAATCACAAGATTCGTTAACTCTCTGCAGGGGAAAAGGACTTCACTCTTGTCTGAATATCAGTAAGAGAATCCTGCGAAATATACATCAATCAGCATGTCATTAACCCAGTATAACATAAAGCAAACAAACATACTTGAGGCAATATTGTCTGATGAGCAATAGGAAACTGCATCGTAAGTTCACTGGCACACCGTTGATGACAAATCAAAATAAATAGACAAGGTGTTCAACTTAGATTGCAGCTCATCTGGCAAATTAGCCTTTTGCTTCCAGAGGTTATAAGTGAGTTTCTGATTTCAGGTTTGTGGGTAGGGGATTGTGTAGCATTTTCAGAAATTGCTATAGACAGCCGTCAGATCATCTAAGGTAATTAATTGATTCCTACTTAACAGCAATAAAAATAGCAAACCAGTCATTAAAACCATGTGAAAGAAAATATGGAGACAACTGAATATATTCGAAGCTAGAATGACACAATGTGTTTTTATAGTTGATCTGCCTTTTTCACTGCACTGCACTGTGCAAGTAAGAAACCAGAAATTTGTTTCTAGGAAGACAAGAAGTAAGGAGTTTTAAAAATCTCACCTTGTAATAGCAGAAGTATGATGACGAGGTTCTTACATCAGTCTTTGATAGTTCTGGTTATGCCTGCATTTTGTGGAAATGAAAGGAGGTACCATGTATCTTATAGAATGCTCTGAAGGCAGCAATCATAGTGACTCAAGCCCATATTTTCCACACAAGACTAAGGGCAAATCAAATCACCATTGGCAGGTGAATTGCATGAGGGAAGGTTCTGCAGCAACTCTGTGCTGGACAGACCAATAACAACTCAGTTCCAGCAATATTTAGCTTTAGCAAATGCTGTGCTGTCCATGAGCAAACTTAATTAAAAGAAAGCTGAGTCTGGCTTACACAGCAGATACAGCACTCTGATAGTTTACACAGAGAGGAGGAATCCTGGGCATATATAATCTGTGAACTCTTTTAAAGTTCATGGTTTTAATTGAAACAGTACTTATAAATAATACTCCACTGTGGAGCTGATACAGGGTGTTTGTGACAAATAATTTCCTACAATACTTTTTGTTTTTTCTTTTCATAGGTCATGGGGTTTAGGAATTTGCTCGTTTGCAATTTTTGGACAAAATTTGGTAGAGCATATTTTAGCATATGCTTTGTTTAAGAAGTAACTGCTAAGAGTGTTTCAGTGATGGCACAGTAATGCTGGGTACCCAAGTCACATCTCTCTTTTCTGATCAGATGACCCCAGGAAAAGGATTTCAAATGGCAGGAGTTATTTTCTTGGATCATTATAAAGTTCAGAAGTGCTTAAATTGACTTATGCAAATAACAGTAAAATACTTTCTAAAATCACTGGGAAAATGCGTTTCTTCAGAATAGCACTTATGACTGTTTTCTGTGTTCATGTGCAGAACCACTGTGTCTTTTCAAAAAGTATCCTCGTTGTTAACAGACTTTTGAAATGACTTACTGACTTCAGGTTTATACAGAAAATGGATGTTGCAGGTTTAGCTTTAGCTATATTTGTAGTGTTTGATGGATTTGGCTTAATTATTGCTGTATAGTGGTTGCATAATTATTCTGGAGCCAAATTTCCTGTGACTCTTTGGAATCACCACACTGTTAATAAATTTTGAACCATCATAGTGTAAACATCAGGTAGGGCTGGGCACAGAAGAAAGATTATTTATGAAACAGATAGTCAGCACTAAGTCTAAAAAGGCACAGTGACTACTGTGAAGTTGATCTGTCAGAGTGTGAGATTTAGCATCTCAGGATGTTAAATCTTTACTTTTTGGAGCCTTTGGAAGACCATCAAACAACACAGAGATTCTTTTGAAGGTACCTAAGACAAAATAAGCTGCTTTGAATAACCAAATGCACTCTGTTCTTCAGTATTTTCCCTGTGAAACCATCCATGTTTAGACAGTCTTGGTTGAGAAGATAGCTCATGCTTCCAACAATGCCTAATGCAAAAAAAAAAAAAAAAAAAAAAAATTAAAGGGGAAAAGGGATAAACCAGGCTCAGGGGAGATAAGCCTGGGGGCATCATGCCAATGTTTGAGGGACAGTGTGCTAGCGAGATCTGCTGTCTCAGTGGAGATAGGGGATGAAGATCCATGCAGTAGCAAGAACACAGGAGGTATTGATGTGTTAGAAACCTCAGAAACACCTTAGAATGGTCATGTAATAATTAAGGCTTCTTCCCCAAAAACCATGTTGGGATCAATAACCCAACTTGAACTTAGTCTGGCTACTACCATGAAAGAAAGTAAGAACTGCATCTATAAATATATCAGCAACAAAAGGAGAGCAAAGAGAAATTTCTATACCTTATTAGATGCAGAAGAGAAACAGTGTCAAAGGATGAGGAAAAGGCTGATGTACTTAATGCCTTATTTGTCTCAGTCCATAATAATAAGACCAGCAGTTGTTCAGGTGAGCTGAAAGATGGGGATGGCATCAGAATGAAGCTCACATAATCCCAGGGAAAATGGTTATTGACCTGCTATACAAGTTCTGGGTCCAGACAGGATCCACTCAAGGATACTGAGGAAGCTGACATAGTACTCATCAAGCCACTTTCAATCATTTTCCAGAAGTCCTGGCCATCCAGGGAGGTCCTGGTTGACTGAAGCCAGCACATGTGACTCCCATCTATAGGGACAGGAGTATCTGGGGAAGTAGCCTGTCAGTCTGACTCAGTACCAGGGAAGGTTATGGAGCAGATAATCTTGAGCACAATCCCACAGCACATACAGGCCAATCAGGGCATCAGGCCCAGTCCGGATGGGTTTATGAGAGGCAGGCACCTCTTGACCAACATGACCTTCTATGACAAGGTGACACACTTAGTGGATGAGGGAGACTGTGAATGTTGTTTACCTAGACTTTACTGAAGCCTTTGACACCATTTCCCACAGCATTCTCCAGGAAAAAACTGTCTGCTCATGGTTTGGATGCATGTGTTTTCACCGGATGGCCAGGCCCAGAGAAAGGTGGTGAATGCAGCTGCATCCAGTTGGCAACTGGATCCCCAGGGATCAGTGCTGGGGCCAGTCCTGTTTAATATCTTTATCAATGATGTGGATGAGGGGATCGAGTGCACCCTCAGTCAGTTTGCAGATGACACTAAGTTGGGCAGGAGCGCTGATCTGCTGGAGGGTAGGGAGGCTCTACAGAGGGATCTGGATGGGCTGGAACGATGGGCTGAGGCCAATTGTATGAGGTTCAACAAGGTGAAGTGATGGGTCCTGCACTTGGATCACAACAACCCCACTGAACACTGCAGACTTGGGGAAGAGGGGCTGGAAAGCTGCCTGGTGGGAAAGAACCAGGAGGTGCTGGTCAACAGCTGCTGAGCATGAGCCAGGTATGCCCAAGTGGCCAAGAAGGCCAATGGTATCCTGGCCTGTATCAGCAATAGTGTGGCCAGCAGGACCAGGGCAGGGATTGTCCCCCTGCATTCGGCACTGGTGAGGGCACATCTCAAATCCTGTGTTCAGTTTTGGGCCCCTCACTGCAAGAAAGACATTGAGGTGCTGGAGCAAGTCCAGAGAAGGGCAACAAAGCTGGTGAAGGGTCTGGAACACAGTCCTATGAGGAGCAACAGAAGAAGATGGGATTGTTTAGGCTGGAAAAAAGAAGGCTCAGTGGAGACTTTACTGCTCTCTACAGCTGCCTGAAAGGAGGTTGTAGCCAGGTGGCGGTCATGTCTCCCAGGTAGTAAGTGATAAGAAAAGAGAAAATTTCCTCAAGTTGAACGTGGGGAGGTTTAGATTGGATACTAGGAAAAAAAAATCACCCTAAGGATTGTCAAGCATTGTAACAGGCTGCCCAGAGAAGTGGTGGAGCCATCATCTTTGGAGGGATTTAAAAGACATGAACTTGTACATGTGACAGGTAGGGACATGGTCTAATGATGGACTTGGCAGTGCTGGGTTAAGGGATGGACTCGTGGTCATAAAGGTCTTTTCCACCCCAAACAATTCTATGATTCTATGACAGAGCTTTGGAATTACTCTTGAAAAGGAGGCCAGCATTACTTTTAGCGGTTTCCTTCAACTATGTTTGTTGTATTATTGATACATAGTGCACTAATAAAATCCATATAAAGTTTAGACTTTCTATGCAGTATTGTAAGCGTTTGGTGTGGTGCTCAACAGGAGAGTGAAACCAGCCAGGGATCAGTAGTTAACTGGCCATTGATTTAGCTGTCCACATTGTTAAAAATGTGCCCACACAAAGGAAAACAAGCAAAGAAAAAGGCAAAGGGAACTCTGGCAGCTGCACTTCATTCATTTTGTTCACCTCATGTTACTGCAATGATGGCTCAAAATATGTCATTGACAAATCTAGAAGGATGCATTATGTGGACCATTGCTATAGCAAAGGTTTCGCAAGAGTGTTAGTTTTTTTGTTCCTGCTTTTTATGAAACAAATACGTAATGTAAAAAAATCTTTGAAAACAGGACTACTATCTCTTCATATCAGTGTATCTTCATTGATTGCAAAGGCGCCACATAATCTGCATGGGCAAAATCTCCATCTCTAACTGCTACATCGCACTCTTGCCTCCCATCCTCGCTGAGAAAGCGGAAAAGGGTTTCCTGCTGTCACTCCACTGATATCAGGAGGGGGTGGAGTTTGGGGTGACTTTCTTTTAACTGTTGCTTTATTAGCCCATATTCATCCTATCTAACACTGATTAAGTACGTTAGGAGCATCCTGCCATGCCTGGATAGGTCAGTGAAGAGAGAACCTCTCTAAATGTTACTTGAAGACATTAGGTGTTGGAGCTGTGTGGCAGTGGATCAGACCAATTCTAACGCTGCAGGACCTCACTGGTGGAAAAACCTTCTAATCTAAGCACCCCCTGGAAAACACAATGGTCTCTCCCCAAAACTGTGTAATCCCCTATGGTTGTAACCCATCCCTAAATCCTACCCTTCCCTACTCCCCGTTGGTTAAGGGGGTTTCTCCCCGCCTCCTGTTATCTGGCCCCAGATCGTCCCTATAACTGGGGGCTCTCGGGGCCATCTTGCCCTCTTTTCTGCCTTGGACCCCTTCAGAAATAAACGTCTGGAACTTCCAGGAGAGAGGGCCTCTGAGTTCTTTGTCTCTGGGAATGCCAGAGCTATCCGGCTCAGTGGGTGAGTGAGAACTGTGCCTGACACCAGCATGGGTGTGAGAAAAGCCGTTCTGTACAGCACCAGAGCAGTGCTGGCTGAAGTGATCTCTCAGAAGCCATAGAGACACTTTCGGTAAATGCAGAGGCTTGTTCCACCCCCTCCTCAACCCTCTGCAGAGCTGAAGTTAAACACCAGGATTATAAATTCAGTATCTTACTCTGTCTGAAAACCAGGCATCTTTTGCACATGTGAAAAAATATGGCACATTAATGTTGAAAAGCAGCAGGAATAAATGGAGTTACTGTAGAAAACTGTGGGGAAAGTATTTTCATTCGGAATTTTGGTGTGTGAATCCAACCAAATGCACATACAATCAGATTTTAAATGAATGTCTGTTTCAGATGTCCTGAAAAAGTCTCATGATCTGCAGTACTAAAAACATAAATACTACTAAATAAAACAACAAAAAGAGTTATTGAATGTAAATCTATTGAGAGAAAGTATTACGTGCTTCCTCTAAATTTCATTTAAGCTTAGTGGCTATAAAGAATACAGTTTAGAAATAATTTGATAAACTGAAGATGAAACCGATGCTACCATACAACTACAGTTTTCAAAACAGTGAGCAAACACTGGAAAATATATGAAATGGCACACAAAAGTTTCCATATAAATGATCAGGTTTCGTATACATGCACATAAATGGCTTTTGCTATAAAAAGTGTGACTATTTTTATCTTGAGGGGAGACAGAACTTCAACACAGGTCTTTAAAGGAGACAAGGAGTTCAATGCATGGGCTGAAGACCTGGGCAGTAGCTGCAAGCAGAGATAAACTAATTTGGGGAAAATACTCATTGAGGGTGTTTTGAACCTGGGTCTAAAATGTTCAGAAAGACAGGACTGTGTTTCTAAAGGTGAGCTGTAATATTGACCTGTGTCAAAGTTAATGTTTTTAAGTCTCAGTTTATTAAAGACAAGAAAAGCATATGATCTATTAGTATAGATATTGATTGTATCTCTTAAAAGAGGAGTTCAGAATCTCATATTGTTCCACATACAAAGTTATATTCCCAGAATAAGTTTGGAAGATAGAAAAAGAAATAATTTGAGCTCATAATCAGAGCTTAGTTTCCTAGAGCAAGCTGCTCTAAGGAGAAATAAATTAGGTCCAATAAAAGGAATTGGTACATAAGGTTTTCAGATAAACCAAACACACTCAGTTTCCAGTCCTACTGAGGTCACAGATTAGAAGAGGCTTGAGTTCCTTTTGGGAAAAAAAGAACATCGCCAAAAGTTGCCTGCCCCTCCCTACACGTGTCTTTAAAGAATGCATTACTAAATGTACTGTGTAAAGAGGCTCAGCCTCAGCTCACACAAGCAGGAATTGTTCTTTCAGCTTTTCACGCATTGCTTCCAAAGATTATCTCAAGATGGGAGGGAAAATCCCATCTGAACATTGGCCTTCCTTTCAAAAGTGCCTGGGAGGGCCCAGCAAAGCAAACAGCAAACTTGGAGTTGCAGCACACCCTCCACTAGTTTTTTGGTTTTTGTTTTTCTTTTTCCTGTTTGAAATGCTGTTGGTATAGCGCATTTCAAATCCTCTGCATTCTAAACTTCTTTTGCTTCCTTGGCACAGGCCTTGGGAGCTGAGTGCCCAGCCCAGTTCTTGCTAAAAGGCAGTGACAAAATTTCTGGCCATTTCCCCGGTACAACTGCTCCTGACTGCTGAACTGCACAGCCTTGCAGCAGGATGCCTGCTGCTGACCACTGGAGTTGGTCTCAGCTAATCAAAAACATGGGCTTGACCTACTGTTAGTTTTCAGTATTCACAATTTTAAACCTGCCAATTTTAAAATGGGTTGGTTTTTTGTTTTTTGGGTTTTTTTTTGTTGTTGTTTGCTTGTTTGTTTGTTTTTAAATAAGAATTAAAAACATGTTAAACCTTCACAGCTTTATGCCTTCCTAGGTGTGTTTTTGACCACTTTGACATTGTCTATCATACACATCCCCAGCCAGAATGGTCCAAATCCAATATATACATGAAGCTAAAGCTGCTGGAGCCCAAGGGCCAGAGGAGTTGAGGTATTTGGGCTCATACAATGATGGGGAAACAGGCTCCAGTGGAAGCAAAGGGAGTTGCAAAAAGCCATGCGCTTCTCTGGAGAGGAGCTTAAACTGACTTAATTTCCTTTTTTTTGTTGTTGGCTCATTCTCTGGCACTCAGTGTATCCACAGAGACTGGCACACACCAGGATCCCAGAATGTTCTTAGCCTGAGGTGTGAGTCTTTGCCAGGGTTTCATGGGGTTGGGACTGTCTGGATAAATTCATCCCTGCTTCTTTGGGGCTGCAGTGAAAGTGCAAACCATACACGGAAAATCCTTGGGCTGTCAAATGGGAGATCCTGGCTAAAATTAATATCAGTGAGGATAGCCAGGAGCAGGCTTTTGATTGTGCCTTGAGACTGCACTTGCAAATTTGCCTGTCTTGAGCATGGTACTTCTGCAGCTGGCACACACAACAGGCTCCACAGCTGCTTCACCACTCTCTTCACAAAGCAGCAACTAGGCCTGGTGTTGTACCCATTATTTATCTGTGTTTGGCACACTGGGCCTGGGAAAGGCAGAGGAACTCTGCAGCAGAGAGCCTTCCACTGCTCCCAGCAGCCCCCTGCTCCTGTGAACCTCCAGGATGGCAGTCAGCTGCAGTGGCTGGCCCTGGTCCCCCTTCTCATACAAGGGGGATTAGATCCAAGGGACTGGTATGCTTTGGGAAGATGGTGTCAACAGGTGTGTCGTTCCCTTGCAGTGCAGAGTCAGCATGGTGTGTCTTGTGTGGTCTAGGGGGTTAAATTTCTTTGCTGAAAGGGTGGTCAAGGATTGTAACAGGCTGCCCAGGGAGGTGGTAGAATCATTGTCCCTGGAAGTTTTTAAAAAACGTGTAGATGTGGTGCTTAGACACATAGTTTAGTGGTGGACCTGACAGTGTTAGGTTAATGATATGTTAGGTTGGACTTGATTTTGAAGGTCTTTCCCAAGTTCAATGGTTCTAGGATTCTATGAAATCACTAGCAAAGCCCAGGCTCTGCTTGGCTGGTGGTCCAGCTCCAAGTCACCAGCTACAGGGCATCCAAGGCACAGTGGTGTCGGAGTTGTTTGTGGTGAGTGCATGACTTTCTGCCACCCCATCCCTTTGGTTCCTGCTCAAACTGTTGGGGGCATAAGAGGAAGACACGGTTCTGAAGTGACTTTCAGTATGAAACAAAAGGCTTCCAGTTCTCTCACTCATGATTGGTTAGTCAGTACAGTTTGGGACTGGAGACAATAATAAATGGGATTTTAGCATCCCAAGGTGGGAAGTAGCATTTTTTGATGTTTAGTGAAGAGTCTTAGAAAGAATTAAATGAACCAGAAGGAGCCTGATCCAGATGCCATCTGTCCTGCAGCCTGAGAGGTGTTCCTTCACTGAAGGCAGAAACTGAGCTGTCAAGTGTTAGGATTATGAAAGGCAAGTAGTTCATGGAATGTTTGGACTTACGGTTCTTGTTAGGCTTATCTTGTCAACAAATAGGCACATTGTGAACAGCAGGGCACTTACCTTTGACAGTGAAAAGCTCAGCACTGGGATGAGGAAGAGAATATCTTACACAGGAGCTTGGGGAATCTGGGATGAAAAGGCTTGGGAAAAACGAGAGTTGTGTGTCAGCACCTCCACACTGAACATCAGAGATGTCTGCACAACTGAAAAAGATCAAAAGGAGCCTCTGTGCCAGAGGCTGGGAGTGGGACCAAGCCTGAGAAACAGGGACTCCTGAGGGTAGGTGGCAGTGCGGTCTGCCTGCGCAGTGATAGGGCAGCTGGGTTCCACACCACGCTTGTAAAGGCTGCTCAGCTCCAGGCTGCATTACTGTGAAGGCATTTCATCTTGTTTCAGTTGGTTGTGTGATATATGGCTTCTGTGGGATGATATTTCTCTGAAAGGGAAAGGGGTATTTCTCTAAATGTTATATTTGTATAGTAAGGAAAAATAATGTGGATTTTTTTCCTTTCTTAGAAAACACTGTTGTTTTGTGGAGGTAGCATGAGTGGCCTCATCTCTCTCTCTCTGTTTTCAGCATTTATTTATCACATTGATAAAAGATAGGCTTGGCAAATCCCTGTGAAAGAGTGACTATGGTCTGCTAGTCTTTCATTCATCCTCAGAATATAGCTAACTTTCCACCGATATTTAAAACAACATTTAATCTCTAGCACAGTTAAAAGGCTTATGTGTTCCTGGTTCAGAAGTGAGACACGTTGGCAATGGTTCTTATTTATTTTATTTGTTTGCCCCAGCTTGAAAACAGAGTAGTCAAAAGAAGAGATCTCGTTTTAATGTGCTGCGGGACTGAGTTGCTTCAGTGAAAGCAGAGGCTGTCGTGAAGTTACTGATGCATAACTCCACTTTTCCACATTAGTCTAGTCTTTGCCTACAGGGATTTCATCAGCATATTTTCTTCTAAATATTAGCAAGGGATGTGAGTCCTTGAGCATTGATTGGTGGATTAATCAAAGTCCTTAACCAATCAATAGGTAGGGGTTTGCATAATAATGGAATTATTTCTGAAGAACCGTGCCAATTGGAATTGCAAACCTTTCTGCTTCGATTTGCTTCTTGAATGCCTCTGCTTTACCTGCCTCTATTGCTCGCACTTTCAAAGTACTTAGTAACAATGAAGATGCTTCCAAACTCCTACATCTTTCGTTTTCTTGTGTGGCTTCAGGGTGTGGAGGGTGGATGAAGGGGGAAGTAGCAATCAGTAAAACCTAAATAGTTTACATGCAGAAAAGGTGAAAAATAAAAAAAAAAAAAAAAGAAAAGAAAAGAGTGAGAGAAAGAAAATGGTTTGCATTCTTGTCTGCTTGCTTTTCCCAAAGCTAAAAGTGTGATCTGAAGCTCATATTCCTTTCCTTTTCTTGCCTACGTTCCCTCCAGGACTGTTTGCATGGTTTTCCTTCCAGTGTCAGTACTGTACCAGTTCTGACCCCTCACTAACATCTTTTGGTTACTGGAAAGGAACTAGCTTTTGGATCTGTATAAATGTGAATTGATGTGGGAGGAAGGAAGATGACTGCAGGGAAAGATAACTGCAAAGGGAAAGAAGTATTTTCTAGATTTGAGGTTTGTAACTTCAGTTGAATTTGCAGTAAGTTCAGTGTTCATGTGTGTGGTGTTCCTCTCCTCTTTACTATAAGATGTGATAACAACTGGGTATACTTTATGGACAGCATCTTGAAAACATGCCTACTTTGCTCCTTTATTTATATTTTATAAAATACTGGAGAATTCATCATGCATGGTAATGTGTTGTTTTGTGGGGTAATGAATCTGGAGACGCAAAGCCAGAATGCAGTGGTCATTAGGCAGAATGTCTAAAGACCAGCATCCACCAATGCTTAGATCAGCATCCACATTCTGTACAAGCAGTACAGCAGTATTACATGCCTCCTGATTTTGGACCTTTTGGGGTATCCATTTTCAGTATTTTGTCCAATCCAAAAGGGCTAAAATTTCCTTTGAGCCTGGGGTAAAAAAAGCTGAAAACTTCCTTTGGTTTCTGATTCTGGTGTTTAGCTAACTTAGATTTGGCTTAGTCATTCTTGTCCCTGCAGAGATGGGGTGTGTGAATCACAGCTTGAAGCAATTTCTCTTTCCAGTATTGAGGCCTTGAATGTACAAGGCAGTGATGGAGCAGACGTCTTGGCTCTGTCCTGTCTTTGTACATCTCCTAGAAACAGAATGCATGATTGTGTTCAACAAGGCACATCCTCTCTGATTTTAATGGAGTGTAATTTGAAACTAGTTTAGTTAAGCCAGGGCAGATGGCTGCAGGACTGTGGGTAATTTCATAACAGTGCAAGGTTGCTGTGCTGCTGTAAGATTATTAATCTGATTTTAGGACAACTCATAGCAAGAAAAGTGTATTACTGTTGTCAACTCAATGTTGAACAAGTACAAATTAATTCTGCCCATTAAAATGTGTAGTAATAAGAATTAAAACTCTGTCTCAGAGAACTTTCTCAGATAAAGTGTTGTCTGGATTACTGCGCAGTATAATGATTGTATCTTTTATTTTTAGTTATCTAACATTAGCTGAAAGTATGTAGTAATGCCTGATCCCAGTCAGGCTTGTACTGGTGGGTGATCAGATACTGTGTAAAGCTTATATCAATGAAAGTGGATATAGCCATGAAAATTTGCAAGGGAATAACTAAATTGATTTAATGCAATCAAGACACGGTTGTCTGTAGACAAGGGGGTTTTTACTGCTGTAATACACTTATTTTACATATGACATCTATGTCTCTTTCATGTTTCTTTGCAGTAGTTCAGCAAGCCAGAATAGGAGTTGGAGTGGTTACCAAAATGGAAAGTTTAGCCTGAAGATCTGAAATAGAATGAGAAAGCTGCTTTCAAATTTCTTTTTCTCAATTATTCATGCTACAGGCTTTGTTTTATAAGATATTTTAATTTAGTCTCTGAATAAACATGTGACCTGTCTCACCAGGACCACAGGTTGAACCTCAGAGCTTGCCCTCCTGCCCCGGCCCAGTTAGATCGTGTTGCTTATTATTAAGAAAGACATTTTTGATGGGGGGAAAAAAGGGAAAAGATACTATGAAAAGTGTTCAGTGTTTTCAACCAACTCTGTTCATGATGAACAGGCTGAATGGGAAGTCTTCAGGCTGGAAAGCACATCTGCTTAAAATATGTGTTGAATTTTTGTTCTTTATTTATGTTAACATTAGCACATTTGTGGAAATCACATTTTCTTCACAATCTCTTTGCTAAATTAGGACATAAATCCAAGAACACTTGTGCATGAGAGTAATTTTCTATAAATGAGTAGTGTCACTGAGTTCAATACGAGCAATCACGCACAGAATTAAGCACATGCATGAGAGTTTGCAGAAATTTGGCAAATATGTTGCCGTCATGAAAAGATTACCCAGCTTTTCTTCTAATGCAGCTATGAATTCTTGGCTTGGTCCTATTTTGAGTAGCCCTTATTGTATGAGCTATAATCTATTCTATTGTGCTAAGCCTAACTGAGGAATTTCTCTTATTTCATCATAGCAACAAGAGCAAGATCCCACAAATCTATACATCTCAAATTTACCTGTGTCCATGGATGAGCAGGAACTGGAGAATATGCTGAAACCCTTTGGACATGTCATTTCCACCAGAATATTAAGAGATGCTAATGGAGTCAGCAGAGGAGTCGGATTTGCCAGGTGAAACCTTTGCTCTTACTTTGATTCATGCACATTTTTTGCCTTTGGTCCTTCAATATGCTGTCTGTTCTGTAGCTCTAAAATGTCACAGCTGTGGAAGGCATAGAGTGGCACCTTTATCAGATCGTTCTTTCCACCAAGAAATGCCAGTGCAGAAGGATGTTCATTTCATTGTTCTAAAAACCAGTTCATTCTGTGGAGGTATATGTAAATAAAAATTGCTAGGAATAGTAAGCTATCCATGCAGGATCAAGCTTGGGTAATAATAAATGTCCTATAGGAAAAGACACACACTTGGTAAAGAAACCAAGGCCTGTGCTTAGGAGGTCCTGGGGTGAATTTATTGCGGTCTTTCAGTGCCTGAAGGGGTCCTGTAAGAAATCTCTGGAGAGAGACTAGATGGTCTTTAAGGTCCCTTTCAACCCAAACCATTCTGTGACACTTTAAATATTTGGCAAAGATTTTGCAACAGGAGAAAATAATCTTAGCAGCTGGAAAAGCAAAGGGTAGGAACTGTAACTGAAGAAATGTGTCTTCCTTGAAAACTGCAGCTTCCTTGAACTGCAGCTGTGAGAAGTGTTTAAGAAGAAATATTTGCATAGAACAAGCCCTGATGGAGTAGTCAGATATTTTAGACAGAATGGGCAACATATCGTTACCATGTACTTCATTGTTAGCACAGATAGACAAGGTTCCATGTTTACTCTCAGGGAATATTTACATAGATACTCTTCAGCTTGAAACATTCTCAAATCAAATACTTTTCTTTTGAAAAGCTAAGCAATAGAGTGCTATATATAGAAAGGTATTGAAAAAACAAGAGAAATTTGCAATTCTGCTGTAAATCAGTCTTCTGCTTCAAAAGAAAAGGGAAAAAAATCCCAGATCATTGTTTCTGCAGAATATTCATAACATTGTGATTTGTAGAGGAGGCAAAGTGATTTCTTCATCTTGCAAATTTCTCTGAAATCCATCTTATCTTGGTATATTATGGCACTTCTGTTAGTGTCATAACACCACTGAGTGATAGGAGGTACTGTATGATAAAAAGTTAGCTTTCAAGAAAAGTGACATTGTAGTGTTACCTCTGCCCTTGATGTGGAAGATCATCATGCACAAAAAATGTTAAGATAATATTGTCTGAATTCAAATGGAAAAAGGCAAAGTGTTTACGCTGAAAGATGGCACACTATTCCCTATGCATTCTTGCAGATAATAACGTGAATTTTTTTAGCTCACTAAATATAGATTAGTCTAAATCATGGATTAACTCGCATTTTTAAAAGTTGACTTAGTTTGTGAAAATGTATTTAATTATGAAACATATTTCAGGAATCCTTTAATGATCCAACTTGAAGGTTGTGTAATTCACCATGCAAATGACAGTGGGATAAAACACTCCATCAAAGTATGCAGCAGATCTCCCACTGATTTGAGTGAGGCTAAAGGTAATCCAGGAACTTAGAACCATAGTTGAATGCTGACTCTTTTCTTTGCACCATTATCAATAAAATATTTAATTACATGACCAGATTAATTTCTTTTTATAATGAAGTGCTATTTGATATCTTTTTCCTGCATGTCAAACCAAATAGATTTTTAATTTGTTTAGCTTTGCTTGTAGTCATGAAGGTTTCGTTCCAGTGTACCCACAGTGTGAGCACATGCTGAGTGGGTGCCAGTACAATACAGGTACGGGATGGAAGCTAGATTTCCAGTCCAAGTAAGACTTTAGAAGTTCAAATCAGCACCCCAGGTGAGAATCCTGCCTATTGTGACCTGGGACCTTTTGTCACAGTATATCTTGCCTGCCTGTGTAATGTGCCATGATGCTTAGCATAGCTCTAAACTGAGCCACAGAAGCACTGGAGAAAAAGTTAAATTTGCATATGCTGAAATGATGCAGCATCCAGCAATTTTGAAATTTGATGTTTCAGAGCTATTAATTACATTTTATGATGATTAAAAGTCACTTTTTGAGTCTGCCCAATTATGGAAATAGTCAATCTCAAAATAAGTATATTCACTCAAAAAGCAATCGAAAGTAAAGACTGAAGGTAGGCAGCTATTGTCGGCTTTATCTTCTAAATGGGTATGATTAGCAATACTGCAGGTGGCTACTTAATCATTTACAACCTGGAGAACTTCAAATGTTCTTAGATCAAAATTATCTTAGTAATGTCTGGTGACATTAACATCCTCCCTTAAAGTATGTTGCGTACAAAACTAGCTCTGGGTGAAAGTTAAGCCATGAAACTATTTCCTCTCTTTTGCTTCCCTCAAAAGCAACTGAACATATTTTCCTGACTCTTTCCAGAGCATTTCACTGAGCCAGCTGTGCCTGGGTACACCTCAGGGGAGATTTTGGGGAAGAGACTTATGAGCAAGGGGCCAGAGAAGGGAAACTTTAGATTTTGACTGTGGCTTCATAAAAGCCTATCCATGCTATCACCTCTGCACATCTGCCTCTGCCTCGCCCCTGGCCCACGCTTTGTACTTCAAGGCCATATTGCCTGCCTTCAGGCTCTCTGTGGGAGCTGGAATTCCACAGGGCTTCTACTGCTGTGGTCTTTTGGCAGCGGTGTTTCTGTTGACACCGGCAAGCAGAAGCTGAGACTAAACACAGCCTATCCTAGAGCAGAGACAGAAATGAGAAGAAATAGGAGGGGGAAGAAATACTTACTAGAAGTAGGATATTGGAAAAAAGGAGGCACTCCTTTGGATGTGAAGCTTTGAGTTCACTCTGTTGTAAGATTGCCTGTCGAAAGAGGGAATGACACTGTGTTGCCCTTGCACAGAATTTCATCACAGCACTTAAATTTGTAGGTGTTTCTCTTAAATCCCTGTTGCTGGGAGTCTTCTAATAACTTCAGCATCTGATCTTTCATTTTAAAAGTGTAAGTGTATTCTTTAGAGCTTAGAAGAAAATCATAGTCCTTCATCCTTAAAAAAAAAAAAAATCAGCAAGATGAAACAAAACAAAACCCACCAAAAGAAAACAAAACAAAAATGGAAAGAAAGCCACAGAAACTGGATTTGAAGACTTATTTCAAGATGTAATTTTAAAGCTGATATCTTACAATTTTGGCAAATGGAACATTAGTAGTGTTGCTGATGGTATGAGTAAAAAGCAGATCAGAGATAGTAAGAAGGCCTTTGAGGGAGGCTGCAATTACTGGATAGGGGAAGGTATTGAGAGCATGGAAGGAAATATTTATCTTCATCCTGATGAAGTTGCCACTTATAAAGACGTAACTGTATGTGCTGGAAGACCTGGCTTTCCACAGGCCCACAAAGGATAAGCTCCAGATGTTAAGGTGGGAGAAGATAAAGGAATAACAAATCACGGTGGTGGCAAAGCAGTGGTGCTGTTCTGCTAAATGAAAGGAGGAATATTTAGAAGGAGATTTCTGAGGATCAGTGATGTTGCCACTTTGGAGACAGAGAAGTGTCAGCAGCACCAGGGGATAAAGAACATCCAGGCAATTTAGGGATGCATTTGTGAAAAGGAAAAGTGCTTTGTTCTTCCTTATTCAAGGGTTTAATTGAAGGCAGTTGAAAAGGTGCTATAAATTTAGCTTGAATAAATCCATCACCTGGGACCATAGTACAGGCTTAGATATTATGAGGATCATTCCTACTTTCAGTCAGAAGAATGATCTGTCACATCCTACATCTCACCCAGGAAATTGCTTTATAGTTGAGTATCTCAGGTGAAACTGGAAATCCCAAACCTGCCCCAAAGACTTTGTGTGATATCTGTAAATATTCCAATGCTTGTGGTGATGCATTTCCATTGAAAAGCCTCCCTGGAAGAGCCTCAGAGCAGCACTGCAGTGTGGTGGGGAGGTCTGTGGGAGGATGGGATCTCTGAGATCGTCACATTTCCATCTGGTGTTGAAACCTGGACAAATGTTGGTAGACTTTGTACATCCATAAGAAAATTGATAGGCATGAAGCTGTACTTTCAGGGAAAAGGAAACTCCAGAGAAGGACAGGTGGGTCAGGATCTCTAGAAAAATATCAGTGGGACTCCATAAAATGAAAATTAATATGAAGCTCTGAAAGGTGATGAGGGAGGAAGGAAAGTTGGGAGCCATCAGATAATTTGGCTGAGCAATTTGCATAATTCAAGCCTGAGGTACCATGAGTTTAATTGAAGAACTCACTGGGCCTTGGGAAAGGGAGCAAGGAGACATTGGTATATACCTTGGGGAGAGACTTAACTGGTACCAGTGAATCAATGAAATAAAAATTGCTTTTTTTAACCCCACAATAAAATACCATTCAAGTATTATTTAAGTATCTTCCCTAAAGAGATAGTAGTATTAATAATACCATACACAGGTTTGTCACACTCAGCTGAACAGCCGAACAAGCATTTTATAGGTCCTTTTAAATGATAAAGTGCAAAGAAAGAGTTAGAAACCACTAACTTTTTTATTTTGTTTGCTGTCTTGTAACTTAAAACGACCTTGCAAGATTCCTCCCCCAAGCGACATTTTACAACGAAGTCATAAGCTTCTGAAAACAGACATTTATGATGGAAATGCTGACAGTCAGACAGTCAAGTATTGCACTGCTGGCGGGCACCAGTATAATACTTAACCTGAGACTGTGAAGACAGTAGCATAAATCAGCCTAGGTCTAGGTGGAAATGACTGTGTGTTCATGCTATTCTTTTCCAGCAACATGAGAAAATTTGTCCAACACAAACTGTCATAAAAGAATGTTATGATGCTGTTCCCAGCAGATCACCAAAGTCAAGACATTCTCAATTAGCTGTCACCTGAGAGCAAAGGTACACATCAGGGAGATGCTGCCATCCCTTCGTGACCTAGCTGGGGCATCTGTAGTGAGGCATTTAAGCGCTCTGCTCCTGGGGCTTTGGGCTTCATCCTCATCTTTTCCCTACCTTATTCTTCTGGACAGGCTTCCTATGGGTTGCTTTTCTTTGTCTGCCTAGCTTTTTTACTAAACTTATCTCCTGCTTGTCCACATTTTACTGAAATGTAGTCTTTGGAAGTAAAGTTCAATTCAGCAACTGAAAGGGAGCAACAAAAAATAAGAAATGAGATTTTGAGCCATCACAGGATCATTATTCTATTTATAGAAATTTTGCATGGATTTCAGTAGAAATGGTTATGCTCCAGTTTCCACTGAAGTGAAACAAGAGAAATGAGCCTTTAATTTCTATGGGTTTTTTTCCTTAAAGGAAGTTGTGTATCTTTCAGGGTTTTTTGGGATAATGTAGGTGTAATTAAGCTTTATTTCTCCTGACACAAAGAGGTTTCTCTGTGGAGAGCACTGTAAATACAGATACTGTAGTGCAGAGATACTCAGGCAGCTCAAAGTGGTCACCTTGGCATAATGGGTGATGCTGCAAGGTATAGAACAGACCATATCTCAAGAGAAGAGTGGTTTCTGTAGATTTTGTATGTTTATCTGAGAAAGTAAACAACCTCCTGTTGTTCAAGCAGACAGTTGAAGAATATATGGGCAAGACATGTTGGGAAAAGATGTAATTTGTGAACAATGAGGAGAACTTGTCAAAATAAATCTCTTCTTAGGCTGTGAGTGGCAAAGGGAATAGCTTTTTTCCAACATAAAATGGATTCAAACCAAAAAGCAGAAACAGCTTGAAGCAATCTCTTATCAGCTGAAAAGTTGGGGAGATAAGATACCTAAATCTGTTACAGGGTAGGAGGAAATCACAGGTTGCAGCCATTGCAGTGTCTTAGAATGCCTGGAATAAAATTAGCAAAATAAACTAAAAAAAAATAGGGAATGCTTTTCCATGGAAGGATGAAGAATATAAGGAGGTGCTAGGAAACCTCATGCTAAAACTATCTTGTAATTTTAGAGTATTTGAGACCTGAAGATCATTTTGCCTCACATCTTTTATGTCATAGGCAGTTGAAATACTCCAAGTTACCTAATATTGAGATAATGCTTGTGTTTTACTAAAATAAGGCTTTCGGAAGTGATTTGAAGACATCAACCAGAAAAAAGAACTTCCTCTTTTCAATCTAATGTTTGCTAGTGGATCATCTTCCTTGCAGTTAAATGTTTCTGCCTAATTTCTCTTTCAAATTTATCTGGTTCTTGTCACAACTTTCTCAGGAAGATTGAAGAAGCGCTTACTCCCTAGTTTATTCTCCCCACAAAGGTACTTTTGCAGTGCTGTCAGACTGCCCTAGTCATCTTCTTGATATGCTAAAGAAATTGGGTTCTCTGGGGTGTGTTCTAACTATGGTCTCTGTTCTTTGAACTCCCTTGCTGCATAATACTGCTACTACCTACCTTCTTCCATCTTTGCAAAATTACTTAAATAGGAAGGAAACATTGTTCTCCAAGACTTATTATTCCTGCTCTTGTAAATGTAAACAATATTCATATGTTGATCATAACATAAATGTGGTAGTAACAATTTAATCTTTAAATATTTACTCTGGATAGTTAAAAAAAAAAAAAAGTCCTGACTCTCAGTTACATTATTATTATTAAGCAAAGTGACTATAGGTTATATGTAAACCAAACCCACACTTTCCCACTAACTGGTAATTACATGGTACTGAATATTTCTTAGGTAATAATTATGTAATCATCATGTTATTCCTTATATAAAAATTTTATTAAGTTGTTTCTTGAAACTGCATCAATCTTTGTAATAAGCATGTATAAGAGCTTTAGGGGGGGTTTAAAATAATTTCTCCTCTCGTCTCTTCTCTTCTCTTCTCTTCTCTTCTCTTCTCTTCTCTTCTCTTCTCTTCTCTTCTCTTCTCTTCTCTTCTCTTCTCTTCTCTTCTCTTCTCTTCTCTTCTCTTCTCTTCTCTTCTCTTCTCTTCTCTTCTCTTCTCTTCTCTTCTCTTCTCTGTTAAATGTTCCCTGTTACTTCTAACAACACATAATGACTACCTTGTTGCCAGTGTGGTCTGTAGAGAGAGTCACACAAAATTTTTAAATGATCTAAAGTAAATATTTAATAGCAAGATGTGAACAGTAAATTATTTGGTTCTGGTGCTTGTTTAAGCCTCCACTGCTTTGGATTTGTGTGGTTTTTTTTTTTTTTTCTTTTACTTTTCATATTGAAATAGCTTTAGTTTAAAAACTATAACTAGAAAAACAAGATAAAAATTCTTCAGATTTTTTTAAATTTCCTTCTTTTCAAATTGAATAGAATATAGACAGTGTCATTACTTATTTTGTGTTTGGGAACCTTACAACTTAGTTTCCAAAACTGGGAGATATATAGACACAGGGAAAAATAAATTATCATGTTTTTATTAGTTTCTTTGGGTTTATTCATTATCTATGCCTTTAAAAAAATTAGCAAAGCCTATGACTTTAATAATTTTTTTCTTTCTGCAGTGCATTTCCTGGTTCGAAATAATATTCAGGTGCATTACAGTTATCTCCAAATTGCATTTAAACACAAATTATTGTTTTAGACCCTCTTAGAATCAACACCAAAGATATACAGTTGACAGGAATTTGAAAATGGTACTTCACAAATTATCTAATCAGAACCAAATTTCTATTATCATCTGAAGCTGTTTTTCTTCCCTTTCCAGCAGGAGTGTTGAATATCTATATACTTCACTAGAAGGTTTTGAAGCATCTAAGATCTTTATCTTTTATCCAGAATATTATATTTTGTCATATTCTTCTATCAATTATGAAAGGAACATCAAAATTTTTAAAAAATGTATTTAAGTGTGTTCTTCTCTCAGGTTTACCTGTGCTCAGGTGACATTCTTTTACAGAAAACCTGTGCCCTAGAGGCTGACTTTTAGCATGTAGCAATTCCATTAGTGATATTTTTATTAAATAATAGTCTCAAGCAACACTTTGAAACATTTCTATCTCATATGAGAAGAATAATTCAAAGCACATTCTACAGTAGAGGAGTGCCAGAGCTTTCTGAAGGAAAAGTAGGAGGAATTTATTAATGTGGACCTAAGAAAAGTATTTTTGGGGCCTCTGCCCAGATACAGCTTGTCTTTGGGGATAAAAAAAGAAGAGAATGAGCAGCATCTGAATCAATGTGTGCTGATAGGTTCAGCTAATGTGTAGGTGCCTGCCATAGACATTGCCACCTACGTGGTTAATATTGATCAGAATTTTGACTAAACTAAAACCAGGGTCTTTCTATGGCAAGTATCAGACAATTTTGCTAATATATCTGGTTGCTCTATACCCCTAACTTTTCCCAGTTGATCAGTGAGATAATCACCCTTAAGTAAAACAATTTGAAAGGGTTATTTCCAAAAAAAGGGATATTGCAGAAAAGTATAAATTAAAATTGATGTTTTGGTGGCTCTGGAATAGATGCCATCCTGGTGGCTGCCTGGCAAGCCTCAGCCGGGCCAGGAGGAGCATCCACCCCCAGAGGCACATGTTGCAGAAAGCACACAAGGACTCAGGTAGGGTGGGCAGAGGATGGATGCAGCTGTTACTCAGCACCAGGTCTGAGGGGAGCATGTATAGAGGGCTTTGTCTATTGTGCTGCCTTTTCAGGCTGAGTCGATAATGCCAGTGTCGGTTTCAAGCGAAGCGTGTGCCAGATTACGGATAGCCGGCAATGGCATTTGAGAGCCGTTAATTGTGAAACTTGAGAGGAAAATGTGCACATTCTTTTTCAGAGTGCTATTCGAATGATGGCCTTTTTATCCCAGAACACTGTGGGTTTCACTTTTATTCTCTTCCCACATAAAACGCATGAAGTGCACTGAGTCTCTTTCATTTGGCAGCTTATATATTGCATTCTTTGCAGGGACTGCTTTGGCTTGTTAAAATGTACCCCATGTATTAAAATGAAATTGTCACTGCTGTGTGGTGCAACATAACATGGTTTGACACCAAGTGCCTGCAGCTACAGAAAACAGACTTTTATTGCATTTATTCTTTCAGAGACAAGAGTCTCTAAAGGCTCAGTGTAGACATTCGCTTAGTTAAATCTGAATGAAGCCAAAGTGTACAATCTAAGTCTCTGTTTTTGCACTTGTAGAAACAGCCCAGCCCACATGATACACAGTGATACAACCTGGAAGGGGAAAATTTTAATAACTTCACCTGAAACAATTGGACAATAGACTGACTTCCTCAAAGTATTAAATGGGCAAGCAGGATTTTAGATTTTTTTTTTGGTAGTGTGGTATGGTCCTTTGGACTCTGGCAAAATTGTATACTGGGAGACAAACTGCTGCTGTATGTGAGCCAGTCTTTTCCCAAACTGCGTGACAGGAAGGGTGGTGGATAAATTAATTTTAAAATGGTGTAGACTGGTGAGAAGTAAGCAATATATATGTTTGCAGAGTTATTTTGTGGAGAATACCTCGAGGTAAGCACCGGTGTATTGCAGGAGCAGTGAACATGGTTTTTAAATACAACTCTTCTAGGAAATTACTAGCTTTCCATTTCTCCCTTTCCTCTTTTCAAAGTCTCTATACCCTTCTGTAGCAAAGTCAACTTTTCTCTGGATTTGTATGTAAGATCTGAAACGATGGTGAGCTCCCAGATGCGGTATAACCATGGTTTGGGATTCAACTAGAAACCTTGTATTCCTAACATTTCTTCAAAAATACATGTACAAATTCATGGTTAATGCTTTAATGTCTCAATGCTGAAAGTTATCCTAAACTCACAGAAGATCAACAGTCAGGCATTTCCCCTGCCGGTGTTACATGTAAATTACTGTCTTCACCCAGAATTTGGCTTTATATTGTAATAGGCATATATGCATTGTCTTTGGTTTTGCTATAAAGTCTGTCTTTGCAAGTTGTTTTTTTAACATTGTAGTCCTTAATAATTGTTGTTTAATCTGCCATGTTCTTCTCCAAATCCTGTAATTAATTTCTTTAAGCCGTTTGAAGTTATTTTGGGTGCACAAGGAATCTCGAAACACGTCCTTTGCCTTTCCAAGCAGCACATGAGAGCATAAAGCATGTCCTTGTTGGGGGTGATGCCCTGGAGCCAAAAGGGGACTGTTCATTGACAGGGCTGCGGCTCAAACACAGCCAGGAGTGCAGCTGCAGGCGGGGAGGGTGGCAGGTCCTCCTCATGAGCCGCGCTCTGCCTAATGGGCTCACCCAGTGTCCCTGCAGAAATCTGCAAGAACAGCTTTGAAGATTTCTTTCAGCATCTGTGCTTGTCCTTTTCCTCTCCTTCTGCTCTTTTGTTTTTTGCTGACTGAGTACTTCCATAACAGTCTAGTAACACGTATTGCCTCTACCCATATCCCACTCTCTTCTCTTTTCCAGAATGGAGTCTACAGAAAAATGTGAAGTAGTAATTCAACATTTTAATGGCAAATATCTGAAAACTCCGCCTGGTCTACCAGGTAAGTCTAGCCATCATTATGGAATTTAAAATTCACTGAAGAGTTTAGAATACAGAAATACTGGAATTTATCTTGAGAGTGGCTTGAATTACTGTCCCTGCTAAAATAGCATATAACCTCCCTGGTTGAAGCCTATCCTTTATGGCCCATAGCAACTTCTTTCTTGCTCAGGTGTGTAAGTTTTAAGCATTTATGCCTGATAGCAACAAATTTAAGAACATATAAAAGTCATGTTGCCTTACTGTGTTTTTTCCTCTTGAATGTTGTTTGTTTGTTTTTTTCCAATTAGACTAGAGGCCACATAACTAAATGCTGATGAATTTCTAACAGACTAGGAATATAACTAGCTTAGCAGCTTCCTTATAGGTTATAAAATATCCAGGATTTCAGGTTGTAGAAGCTTTATATTAATTATTACTACTTAGTGTTTCTAGTTGCTGTTACCAGTATTAACAGCAGTAGCTGTTAATACTGAGGATATTTCAAATATTAAATTATTTTATATCATTTTTACTTGCCATAACCTAATGAAATCCGATATTTTCGCACAATGCCTATGGAACACATTCATTGGTGTGTCCATGCCACATTGAAAGCCAAGTTCCAGCTATTTATTCTGCTTTTCAAATCTTTATCTATCATCTGTGTATCCATCAGCTCTGCAAAGTTTAGTGATCAGTTGCTTGATACTTAGTGCTTGACAAGACCTCCCTAAGGCCACAAATCTGCAAAGATTTCTCCTCTGGGTTGTCTGAAGGGCTGCATTAAATGAGCAGGAAATACTTGCAAGAATTGTGTCCTAAGTTGTTATCTCCCCTTTTTTTCTTTTTTTTCTTTTTTTTTTTTTCCCTAGCTTCCTTTAAACTCTTTCCTTTTTTGGTTACTTTCATTAAATTTCTTCTTATTCATTGCCTGGTTCTTTATGCAGAAGATGTACTAAATACTCTAATTAAAAGAAAGCCATCTGCACAGCTACAGTGTACAGTAATTGAATGCTGCAATGTACATATAAATTTTAGTCAGATCACCTTCATGAAAGAATATAAAGCTTTTAGTATAAGCTGTAAGACTCCATTTTAAGATTTCTTTTTCAAAGGTAGACACTGACAATTTTTCTCAGCACCAGCTAATGAATTGCACCACCAACTCTGTGAAGTGCAACAGTCTTGGGCTGCATAGAACAAAGGGCAGAGCAACGTAGGCAGAGAACTTTAACCTTTGGCTTGCCTTTCTGTATGCACACTTTGAGTCCCAGTAGTAATCTGTTTAATATCATAGCAACACCCAATGGAAAGAGTGTGAATAGCAAGGAATCAGTAAGTTCAGCTTTGTCATTGTAAGGCTGCATGCTCCATGGTCACATTCCCAGTTGTCTCAGAGAGCACACATCATTAGATCCAGAAATAAAGTAGAATATTCTTACAGAGATTGCTTGAGACAGAAAGCTACATGGTAAAGAATGAAAGCTATAAAATGAAAATTTCTTTTTTCTTTTTTTTTTTAGCTTTGAAATTAATCAGTAATGTACTGGGTATTCAACATGACCAATGTCAGACATCAAAATAGGAGTCTAGAAAAGATAGCATGATTATTTACTTCTGTTACAAGAGATACACTGAAAATGGGTTTTAATGGCTATAGCTTTTGATGTTTTCTCAAAGGACATGATTCAGCTCAGTTTCTTGAAGAAGTTGTCCATGTGTAAAGATTGTATTTTGTGTTTCTCCTATAATTGTTGTTGTCAGATGGCATTTAGTCATAAGGATTATTTGGGAAGTGACTATATTAAAGGTTTTAATTTACCTGAGTACTGTTCAGATGCAGATATAGCATAATGCAGCTTGGGACAAAGTCACTGCGCCATTAACTGAACTCACTCAGCTATGTGGGAGGTATCTGTAAGATCCCATTTTGTCCTCAAGTTTTGGGAGATAAAAAGATTTTGTATCTCCAAACACAGACAATTCGAACTTGTCATAGGATATTTGGTCCACGTAAAAGAGACTATTTCTGCCTCATTGTTAGAATAGGGCACTATTCTAAATCCATAATTAAAAGATTTGTTGTATTCATTCCTCTTCTTCTTAGGAAGCCAGGGTACAAAAATGATGACCTTATCAGCTGGGTTGATTCAAGGGATCATTTATCTTTGATCCAGTGCAAAAAAAAATTCATTCCTAGTTTCTTCTTGTCATAGATTCTTGTTGAGGGTTGTATTCAATTTCTACATCTGTGCTATGAACCTGTATTTAAGCTTCTCAGCAAAGACAGAAGTGTCTTGCATGAAGCAGGAAGGGAAATCAAGTCTCTTAGTGTGCTTGGAAAATCACAGTTATAGTCTGAAAAGGATCCTCCCAGCATCTCAGTAATTGGCATAGAAGGAGAATCATCTCTAGTTTATTGCTGTGACCTCTTTATGGATATCAGTTAAAATATGAAGAAGCGGAGAATATTAGTGGAAATATGCAACACCAGCTGTTATTAACCTCTGCTGCTCAAAGGCCTGGTCTTACTGAGAGAGAAAATGGATCAATCCTTTTAGGGTTAAATTACATTGATTTTGGATTTTCAGATGGATTTCTATCAGCTCTGGCAGTGAACTGAAAGGGTTTTGAATTTTTGTCCATATCTCTCATCCAAGCGTTAATGTTCCAGTTCAGGTTTGCCAGCTAATAGAAGGTTGCATGAGGCCCATCAAGAAAGAAATCAGCCTGGCTGCTGGCCATGTAGTACTGGCCTGAGACAGTGGGATTATGGACCAGACAAATCATTTTGGCAGCTCTCTTCCATCCATGCTGTCTTTCCCAGCTGGGTTCCCTGAGCTGTGATCCTGATGATGTGTCACCATACGTCCTGTGGGATGTATGTTTGTGAGATTAGCATGTTTAGAGGATAAAATGTTTGTGTGTTTCAGGGGCAGTTTTGCCTGATTACGAAGTCATGAATGAAGAGGGACTGGAGTAGGTAGCTTTCACACAATGCTGAACAGAAAGACTCATGGGCCATGGTTCATGGGCCGTGATTTAGTTTTCATCTTCCAAAGAGTTATCTCAAACGTTAATTTTGAATACAGAGCTCTTCTTCAACTAGTTTTTTCTTGGCAAATGAGATGTAAATGTAGTTGGAATTTTTGGGGTCTTTTTGTTGTTGTTGTTGGGTTTGGGGTTTTTTGTTGTTGTAAGTTAGAAAATTGTTACAAGAGAGCAACTGTTGTGTACCTGGATGTTTGAGTCGAGCCAAGAGTCACACATCTAAGCTGGCCCAGGACAACAATGCAGCAGGAAAGCAGTGTTACAGCTGCAAGGAAAGGAGGGCACACAGTGCACTCTGGAGGCTCTGTACTCTGTGCTTTCTGAAGGCAAAAACACATCCATCCTTCTTTGACTTTATATAACTTCACTTACTGTCTGTTGTTTCTTAGAAATTGTAGAACTGAGCACTTGCAGCTCCAGACTCCTCTGTTTCAACCCAGTCATAATGTAAAGGTTATTTTCTGTATATTAAAACATTTTGCTGGTCAGTTGTGTAGTGCCTGGGTAAACTGAGCATCACTGTGCCGGTGTTAGTGATTAACTCTCATGAAGGGGCCTTCTCCATCCAACTCCTTGGCTTCGTTCCATTCCGAAAGGAATTACTCCACTGTCCTGCTTGTTCAACTAATAAGCATTTAATGATGTTCTGTCTTAGATGCACAGCACAAAATAATTGGTTGTCCCATAAATAATTAGTTAATAATCTTTGCATTTCTTTCAGACTGAGAAAGCACAGTGATCTCCAGAAATCTGCAAAATCTCAATGCTTGTCAGATTCCATGAGAACTTCATAAATATTCTGGGTAGCTTTGAGTGATTGTTATTTTAGTGGGTTTTATTTGTGAGGGGTTTTTCATTTTCCCTTTATTAGCACTGCTTTTCTGAGATAAATAGACCAGACCTACTGGGTATGTTTTCATCCTATAGAGAGTGCCAGCCCTATGTGGAGCTAATTGTATAGGCCTGGTACAGCCGCACTGAAAGTCAGCAAATGAATTCTGTAGCACTCTATGTCTCCATCGAGATGTAAAGAGAACTGCTAATAATGAAGGTAGCTCACTCTCAGTCTTTCCGTACTGCATCTATTTTTGTTGGTGAATAGGAGACTTCATATGAAATCCTGCTAATCTACGACATTTTGCAATCACTGAATTAAATTAAAACTTCCTAGCTCATTTCTCAGTAACAAATTGGATTCTCTTTGGATGGGCAGGTTTAGGGTACAGTATTTACACAGATTTTGTTTATCTCCCAGTATCCTTGGATGCCTTTAGATAACTTCATTTTCTCTTTCTGAATAAATGCAAAAATTTAACAGGTTCTTGCTTTTCTCTCTGGAATTTCACAGGAACATGCCTCAGTTGTGGTAATTATCCTCTGCTGGTATGTTCATTATGCTCCCTCACAGCATTTTCTAGTCATTATAGTACCTTCTAAATTTCATTTGCTTTGTAAATACTTTGAGTTGTCAGAGGACATTGGGCCAGTTCCTATCTCAGAGAAAATTTAAAGCAAGTAAGGCACATCAATGCTATATCACATGGCCAAGGATTTTTTTTTCTTGTATTGCTAATTTAATTACAGATATCTGACAAAAAGAAAGAAGAGGGAATAATTATCCTTGTGTAGGTTAAGAACCCCACAAGTAACAAGTGACTGTCATTTTGATACTGGCTTTTAGTAGAGTAAAAACTCTTAAATAAAAGAAATTATCTGCAACAATACAGATATATTTGCAAATACCTCATATCTTGCATTAATTATTACTGGACATGCCTGCCTTTTTTTTTTTTTCCCCTTTCTTGAAAGAGTTCCAAGCACTGCATTTTTATGGACTCATTTCACCAAAATCAATTGATATTTTCTGCCTCTCTCCTTAGTTTTAATATTTCTCTTAAGACATCTCTCAGGTTCTTCTGCCATGAAGGAATAGATTCAAATAGTTAATCTGCACTTCAGAGAAGCAGACTTAGAATTTGGAATACTCTATTTAGAGCAATATATTTTCTAGGATATTGTGCCTAAAATGGTCATGAGAGAACAGTATTCCAGTTGAGGGTCAACTGTGTAATGGATATTAACAACATTTCCCACTGTTTTTCTCTTAGTGGGTGAACAAATGCTATCTTATTTGTCATTAGTGATGCTGTAAACTGTTTCTCTGAGTGCATGAACTTAAAATGTTTTGTTTGATAACTTTTTAGCCCCTGTCTCTTGGTGCTTTCTCTTTTTTTTTTTTTTTTTTAAGTTGTCTGTTCATTTATATGCATAAAACACTGAAAAAACTCTTCCAAATATTTATTCTTGGGGCATTTACCTAGCTCTCTCTATATATGTAAATGTTTTCAACATTTTAAACTAGAGAAAACAGCAGCCAAAATTATAAACTAAGTATTGATTTGTAGTTATCTTAAAATATTTGTTGAATGCTACAGAGAACATAGAATAAAGGGCATTCTGCCAGGTTTGCTACTGGTAATACTCAGTGAAGCTAGTTTAAAAAAGGGGTTATCTTTTACATGTTGTTATCCTCAAAAATTTGCTTTATTAAAATCCCCCAAATTTTCTCCCTTGTATTCTCAGTTCCTTTCATGTATATGCTCTTAATGTTATCTGAATCTTTTCTATTGTCTACCTTATAAGAATTCAGGTTTGTAAATACTTTCATTGTTATCTGCTGACTACACTATATAAATTCTTCCTCATTGTATCAGAAAATATGATCCATGTAAAGACCTTTGTAAAAAATAATGGTTTAACAAATTTTCTATTTATTTTTCCTGTTTCCAATTTCTGGCTGTCATTTTTTCTGGAATTGCTGTTATCTTTCACTTTCTGTGCTCCATAAATGCACAAGCTCAGCTCATTGTTAGCAGAAATTTTACATCACAAACCCTCTGAACATTCTTTTAACTTCTGCTGGTTTCATCTTTCAAAGTTTTCATCTTGGACAAACTGGTAAAATCTTTAACTTCTGTCTGGATTCTTGGTGGTGACCATAAAGCCACTGTAACCCTGTCCTGCTGGACCCCAGGTGCATCCCATGGCCTCAGCAATGTGCAGGTGCCATCCCAAGCTCAGGTTTCTGACAATCAGTTTGGTGCAAAATGGGATCTGTGGACCTATTCCCTGGGTCACGTTGGATATTTAGAGGTGCCTGGGTGGCTCTCAGAAGAAAGTATCCATAAGGAAATCAGAGTTTCATTTATCAGGCACCAAATAACAGTTAAGATCACATAGACTATGCAGAAGATGGTCATAAAGATGGACTTTCTAATCAGGAAACTACAGAATGCATACTGAGTTATTGGAAAATATAAAACCGTTTGCTTAGAAAGCAGTTCCCTGGTTAGCTCTCCATGACTTTGGTTTGTGGCTCTTGCTGGCTTCTATGATGTGGCTGAAACCTCATCACTACTCCTTGTTCTTCTCTCCCTTTTAGACCCACATCTGTCTCACAGCACCAGCACAGGCTCCAGGCTTTGCCCTCCTTCCGCTACTTGGCCAAACAGCATTTGTAGTTAATTCAACATGTACCGTCCCTTCAGCAATAGATTTCCAATAGCTTGTGACTTCAGCTGAAATCAAGTGTTTCTTGGACTTTCTAATTTCCTTCCTTTCAAAGACAGCCCTTAAAATCTGATGGTATTTGTTTTGCTTCATGATATTCTTGGAGAATTTCAAATATGAAGTGTGTCATTTTGTACCCCTGAACAAGACAGGGTTGTCTGTCTTTAGATCCTTTTTTTTATTATTTCTTCAGAATTACGTCTATATAATATTCAGTTATCCTTGCTGTGCTGGCATTTCTGTAGGTGTTTCTGATTTCATTGCACACATTTCCATGTCATGATGCAAAGATCCATTCCAATTTCCTAGATTTCTTGGATCTTTTAGATTGTATATTCTTTTTATTCTTTAAAGGCAAGTGGTATTTTTCCAAAAAACAAAAAATACCTATCTACTCAAGACTTTCTCTTATTTCCATTTAGTTAAAAAATACTCCCTTTGGTTAGGAGGATACAGAATTATTTGTTTACCCAGTAAACCGCAGTAGCTGGTATGCAGTGATTTCTTGGAGTAATAAGGGCCAAGCCAGTTTGTATTTTAGGTATTAGGAGGTGTGTATCAGTGCTAAGTCATGTAACTTGAGCTTGTGAGAAAAGCTGTGTGAGAGAAGACAGAATTGTGACATCATCTAAAGCCTGCTTTTCCAGAAATATATAAAGTTGTTGATAATGGGGATAGTCTCAAAGATCTGAAGTGCTACATATTTATGTTGTGTTTCATTTGATCATGTACTGGTCTTTAATTTCCTAGGAAAAGAACCAAGCCTTTTTGTATTTCAAAAAGCTGTATGATCAAATACTGAGTTTTGTAATCTAGGTGTATAATTAAGGAGAAAGTCTTTTGCAGGGTCGGGGTTTTTAATCACTTTGTAACTAGAAGTAACAAAAAATGCATAAGATCAATTTGTTTGTGATATCACAGTTATTCAGGTCATGACATCTAAAATAGCATAACTGCAGTTTGAATTAAAATATTTCACTGGTTTATAAGAATGAAAGTTAGAGAACAATATGGCATATAGATGAGAAAAGGTTATTATTCCTTTTTCCTTCGTGTCACAGTACCACCTGTCATATCTTTCCTAAGATTTCCAAAAGTCCGCGGCATAAACAGAGAAGTGCATTCCTTTCTCTTTCATAATATCTAGTGGCAATGAACTGTGCCACAGTTTATCTAAAGTAATTTCAATATATACTTTTCTTTTAACTCATAGGCATTTTTTGCTGTTAAAGAGTGACTATGTAAACCTTCTAGTTCAGAAAATTCGTTCCCTTTAAGTGAAATGCTGGATATATTTTTTTATGACCCAAAAAGTCCCTTCTGTATGCTCCTGCTGCATAACCAGCACAGCTGAGAGTGTGTGCACTGAATTCTGTCTTGCCTCATACATCAGCAGGAGAAGTGTCGACAAGTTTCTGGTCCAGGGACAGTGCTGTTCCTTGGATGCACTTGTAAAATCCGAGACAAGACAGACGAGTTGCGCAGGTGTTATGGCAGGCAAAATTTATGAGCCAGAAAGATTCACAGCTTGAATTTCAGATTGTTTAGGTCTAAAGGGCTGGCAATTTAAAACAAAGCAGTGCAAATAAATAAAAACATGCAAATCAGAGAATGAAACAATGTGGAACATTGTAAAGTCATTTGTACGTGATTCAGATTTCAGGGAGGAATTCTGCGTTTCCATCAGCTGTGGCCAGCAGTAGCACACCTCCTCCTGTTTCTTCCTCTCCTGCATTACTTTATTAGTCCCTTCAGGACACTTTAAATGATGGAGTACATCTGCTTTGCAGACCCTACTGCTGCAGTATAGTGTTGTCACACCTGAGCCAACTAGTTTAAAACTCATTTAGAAAGCCAACTTAAGCAAGGCTGAGCACAGACTAACCACTTGAGCTCATGGTGTGTTATGCTCAATAATGATAATACGCAGCAAGTGGTTTGCATGGTCTTTTTTTTTTTTTTATCTGAGGAAAATTATTTCTCCTTCAGGCCTTTCATAGAAGACTTCTTCCTTTCCTCCTTCCTCCCTCACACTTTTCCACTTGTTTTCACATTGAACACTTTTAAATTCAAAGTGTAGAGAAAATTTATGTCAGAAGATTCAGTCTGAACCTTTACCCTGTAAATTCCAACTAAGCTGGACAAAAAAGTTTTATTGAAGCTTAAAAATGTGCAAATAGATATTTTTTGACACAGTCCTTTGGGCATCTGTATTTCAGCCAGAAGTGGAAGCCTCTGGGGATGGACTTTTCAGATGTCCCAATAAAATTGGAGTATTGACTTTTCACACGTTTTGGAACACCGCTGTAAATCAACAAACATCCAGGCAAGGTTCCTTCAAGTGTCCTTGGGTGGCAGACAGGCTCATGGAGGCTCTCAGCTGGGTTTGTCCCATCAGAGAGTTTTCTACAAAGTCATTTTCACTGTCAGAGCTTGTGAAAAATTTGGTAGCTGGAAAGAGAGGATGTGTATGTGAACTTCTGAGTGATTTTGTGAACAGAAGTAATCCTTCAGGTGCTTGGGGAGTCCTAAGCATTTTGGGAAAAATTTGGTGCTGATGCCTTTAGGAAGGACTTCATAGGGAGAAAGGGGGTGTCATGGGAAAGGTAAGACCCATAATGGGAAAAGGTACACAGGGCCTATTCTCCCTTCGTAGTCTTGCCTTTCTGCCACACCGTGTCCCTCCCTCCCTCCAAAAGTTAACCTGTCCCTGGCACCAGAGGAGCATTGAGGACTCTTCTGCAGGCCTTTACCCCTGAGCGTGAAGTGACAAGGAGTGTCTGAAGTACTGTGTGAAGATCTTTCCCTTTGAGATTCATCCAGACACAGTAAGATGAGTGGTATCACAATAGCAGTTTCCTTATGTTTTGAATGCCAGGAGCCTCTTGCGTGCTTGAAGTCTCTCTCTCCCCCTTCTCCTGGAATGGTACTGCAAAGCAGAGAAAAGCAATTCAGCCTTGAAAGCACTGGGAAAGCAAGAGGCTAAGATTCTATTTGATTTTTTGTTTGTTTGTCCCAGCAACAATGTCATTATGCTGGGCAGCAGTCCTGAGCAGCTATAAAAGCCTCATTTCTTAGCTATTTCTCTTAGCCTTTCTTGTTTGAATGGCAGCATTTGATCACAAGATCATAGAAAGGTCTTTCCCAGGTTCAATCACAGGAACTTGAAAGGAGGGCAAAGCAGCCTACATTTTACTTGGGCTGCCTCAGTGTCTATGATGTGTCTGCAATTTATCTTCTACAATGTAATAGACATCAAGAGGGAGGGGAAAGGTGATGGATATCTGATTTTACATTTGTCCTTTTTGTTAAAGCTCATTAAAGCAGCATTTTATATGTAGCCTTTACCCTACCACCCAGTATATGATCCTTCAGTGTATAGTATTTTTGGAATTGCTGCAGTTCAGCAAAGAAAAAGAAACCAAAAACTGAGAGAAAAAGGGCAAAGGAGTAATTTAACTTTTAGGTTGCACAGATATGTTATGAAAAAATACTTTTCAAATGCCAAGTTTAACAATCCTTACTTCACATAAGACTTTTACATTTCAAAAAATGCACATTTTAACCACAAAATAAATCTCAAAAAAACAATTAAAAAATATGTCCCAGTTGTCATGGGTGGCTCTTCAGTTACAGTATTGTATTACTGAGTACAATTAGCATCTTTCTCAATTAGGTTACTGATTCCGCAATGAATTCACTGATTCTGAGCCTTTTATTCCTGTCTTTTTCCTTCCCTTTCCCTCTTCATTTTCTTTCGTCCTTTTTTTTTTCCCCCTTCTTTCCCTCCTTCTCCCTCTGTCCCCCTTTCAGTAAATACTGTAACTTTGTGACCAGTTGTTGTTTCTTTGCTGAGAGTTTATACAATAAAAATTTGAAATATGTTTTCAAATTAAGAAAATATGACCCAGCAGCCTCCTAACTGTATTCTTGTCTGGGTTTCCCACTCCAACCTCACCCGTGGTAGCAGCACCACAAATGAGCACCTGCCCTTCAGAGTGCTCTTCTTCAAGGAATTCTTCATCAGCTGAATTCTACATTGCATTTATGAAAGCCTCAGCATTTGGAATCTTCAAAAGAAGCCTGGTGGCATAGGAGTAAATATATTGTGAGAGCCTGCATTTCACTGATGTAGGAGTTTATGTCACTGGTTATTTTCATCTCTAATTTATCTTATTTCACACTAGCCCCAAGGGTGGCTCTAATAGAAACCAGGGAAAAGTGAGCTGGATTCTTTGAAAGCAGAGTATTCTTCTTGAATGTAAGCAGTTGCACCAAGAAATTTGCCTTTGCCTTAGGAAGCTGTAGTTCCAAGATGTGTGGTGGACACAAGTTTAGGTTGAGCAGTTTTTTTTCCATATGAGTTATCTTTACTTCAGCATACTGCATATAATGTAAGAAGAAATAGTCATTAAAAAGCTTAAATGCAATTTTTTTGTGATTAAGGTGTTGGTAGGCAGTTTCACATTTATATATATTTTGCCTGCCTGTAATTTCAACCCAGAATAGTCCTTTTCTGTATCTCATGACCCAAGCTGCTGGTATGGCATTGTGTACTGCCTCCAAAGTGGGATTTAATTTCAATGCTAAGAAAATAAAATATGTAGATGGGAAATAATAGTGGAAGGTGGAAAATATTTAAGGGATTGGGATATGCCTTAAATTTAATTTTAACTTTTTTCCCAGACGTGGTTTGTTTGTTGGCTTTGGAAGAGTAAAAAATATTCAGCACCCCTAAAAATGTACATAAGGAGTTGTCAGAATCAGGATTATGCTGTTCTGATCATTGTGTGTGATCATTGATTCAAGAATGTTTATCTGAATGCCAGAGTAGTGACATAAAGGAGGCTTATTCTGTAAGTGGGTTCCATATTACTCCCCCAGTATCTGTTACTAATTTAACATTTTTCTCATTTTTTGAACTAGTTTGAGTGAGAGGTATGTCAGTCCCATTAATTCGCATGGATACTTAGGTATTGAAGTCTTTTAGGCTTAATTGAAACTATTGACCATTAATCAACATTAGTATAACCAAGTGTATGAAAATTAATAGATAGAGGCAGACTGTCAGACCTGGGAAATAAAAGTTTCTTCATCCAACAAAAACAACTTGGAAGCTGAAAGCTTCTGTTTGTCACACAAGAAAGATCAACTCAGGATCAGGAAAAAGGTCCACCCTTCCTTTAAGGCAAGAGTTTCAAAAAGATGCTAATTATATTGATTTTGATAGTGCTTTTTAGATCAACAGATGTTCTTCTCCTAGGAAATACATGAGGACCACCAACATACTTCAAACAGACCCCCAGAAAAGAGCAGTCACCACATAATGGCTTTCAGTCATCACTGATGTGTCTGAATCAATGCCTGATTTGTTATCTCATTACCATTTCTCATGCATCAGATCCTGTACCTAGCAATGAACATGAAAACCTTTCTGCCTGATTGCTGCATATCTTCCAATAACAAACACAGAATTAGTTCTATTTATTTTCATGCTTCTAACCTTTTGTAGGGAAAAAACAATATGGGCAAAGACTAGTGGTAACTGCCGTGCTAGATTGCCATTGTAATTAGCCCTTTTTCCAGGAACACAGTGATTCCCAAGCAGTTCAGTCTCAATCCGAAACCTGTAATAGTGCCCTAAGGAGGTATCGGGAAAGGCTTTAGCCAGCACAAGTACATTTAATAAAACTAAATGTGGCTGTCAGAACTTACAAACCCTAGTTAAGAAATCGAAGTAACTCAGCTATCTAACACAGCTGATAGACTCCAGGTTGGGGTCTATCAACAGTTTATGTACAGCATCTAAGAGAAATGTGGCAGGGAAGGATTAGTCAGGGGAAGATACGATGCCAGGTTTGTTGGGATGTCATTCTTACTACACCTATGAGCAGAGACCTTTATTAGGTACCACAGTGGAAACTCCACACATCATGCTTCCTGTGAGGGAGTTCAGCTCTTAGGAATGTGGTACATTTGGTCTTTAGTTTAATCCACATTTTAAAATTTTTTTTAGTGTTTCTTAGACTGCTACTTTCTTGGTAAGAACCAACTTAACCTGCACAAGCAACTACTCAGAGAACAGCTGACTGTATCTCACTTTTCCTTGCACCTTGGAAAGAATGTCTCAGTTAATAAAATGGTTGTCCATCATTCTTTCCTGTTCCCAGCAGGCTTAGTGCAGTGTGTCATCCCTACAGCTAGCAGTGCCTTGCTGTCACCATCTCTTTTATGCCAGCATTTCAAAAATTTCCTCCATGGGTTTTGAGCAGCCTCAGCTGCACTGAACTTCTTGTAAATACAATCCTGCATCTCCATATCCTGTGCCTGCAGCAGTCGATCAGACACCGTCTTCATCTTGTCACTTACCTGCTCCTGAAGGAAGGGTTTTGCTGGATGATGACACAGCACAGATTCCTCCACTCTTGGTAGGCAGACCAGGCACCAGTGACTGCAACCTAGAGCCTGTCTGTTTCTCCTTTTCTCAATGCAGAGTCAAAATTGCTTAATGTTTTAGCTTGTGACAGATTAGACAGCAGAAGCCTTCTGTTTTCTGATAACCTGTTTTGATAACAAGTTTGTGTCATTGCAGCTAAATCCCTATAACAGTTACTCGTCTTGGTATATCCCTTTTGCTTGGGCTTTTAAAGCTCTGATACATGTGAAATATGCTGACTTCAATATGCCTTGCATTGTTGCTTTTTGTAGATGAAGATACAGCCCAACAATCTAGAAAAATTTGAGTTGTGCTCCCACCTGTCATGCCAGAATTGTTGGCAAGCCCATTTTCTATTAAAGCTGATTCTCACAGGATTTTGTGTATGTGTATAAATATATATGTATAAGGTTTATTTTCCCCCTGAAACCTCATTGATGACCTTGATTGAGAAAGGTTTCTTAGTACATACTTAAATAACCCCTACTCAAATTTTAAATAAACGCTTGATTTTTTTACTCAAAGAGCAGTGGTCTCCTGAGTCTGAACCTTCTATATAAAGAATAAAAGAGCATCTGAGTGAGAGAGCAAAGTTCATTTTCCAACATCTGCCAAGGTTTGGAATGATAGTTTTTAATCTTTTTCTGAAAGACAAATGAAAGCTAAAAAATTTGGATAGATCAAAATCAATTTACCTGTATTGGTTGAGCAAGCCAAGAACTCCTCTGAATCGCCAAATCTTTAGAGTTATGTGGACATTCACTTGCAGTAAAAACAGTCCTGTTCTTTTTATACGAGGAATGCTTTGGACTTTTTTGTTTGTTCAATATGCATGTCTATTTCCATTCCATTCAATGTCCCTGATATTTGACCATCTTACAAATTAATTCGCTCACAGAATAATATACAGAAAATCTTCAGCCATTCTTTGGCAGCAAAGGTGTGACCAAAAAAAAGAAGGTATCATGTAGGAAGTTTGGAGTGCTAAGAATAATAAGAATAATTAATGCATAGCTTTTTCATATAATTTTTCACTAACAGAGCTAAAAGAAATCTGGTTTTTAATCCTGCATCTTAGTTCAAGCTCATTAACTCTTCTTAAAGTCAGATTGTGTTCATTTTGATGGTTTTGATGGATTTTATTTTGGTTTTAGTGATTATAAATCTGTTTGCCTAGGTAATCCATTTTAAGGAATTAAGTTTCCTGATATTTTACCATTGTGTGATGATTTTTGAGACCATTGCTGCCTGCATCTTCCATCTGCATACTGCTTTTAATTTGTTGGCATATGCTTTTGTGCTGAAATACCTGTCTTTTGGAATTAGATCTCAGCTCAGCTGGATGGGCAGTTGAGCCCTGAATGGTAACATTAACTTGCCTTAGTTCATTTTTACAGGCTTCTGCATTTGAGATTAGCTCTTAGAAAAGGACTTGTGTTCCTTTCAAGAGGATATCCTTTTGCTCTTGTGGCACTTTAAAGGTCTGTCCCTAATATCTGCCAAAACCAAAATAACAATTCCTTAGGTATTTCCTGTTTTCTCATGTTAAGAGCTCAAAAGCATCTATCAATTTAAAACAGTTCCTCCTCTTCCGTGCTAGCTTTTAAAAATTGCATCAGTCTTAAAAACATCCAGTTTTTAGCAAGTCCCCTTGACTTCGACATCCTGATAGATTTTTCTTTTAATGTGTGGTTTTCAGTTTCATTATTTTTGCTGTGTATTGAATTTTGTTTTTCTCTGCTCATTGGCCATTTGGAAATCTCAAATCTCTATTCTGGACAAAAAGACAATCTTTAAGATGCTTGATCTCCTCCTTTGCCAAAATTAGCAACATGCTTAAGGCTTTTGTCAGATCCTGGATTTAATTTCCTAGTTAAAGGACTTCACCTCCTTTTTTTTCTAATGCTTCTTTTCTCACCCTTATTTGCCTTTAAATTGGTTGCTCGTTTCCCTGCGCAGTGAGATGGCAGTTCTGAGAATGTCTGGGCTTGTGAGCTCACAGGAAGAGGATGCTGGGGAATAAGCACTTAGTGGCATCATCACTGCTTTCCCATGGCTCCTACTGCTTGGTTGAGAGAAAAGATTCTAATCTACTCTATTTATATTCTTTGTTATGATTATTGGGTTTTTTCCACTGTACAAAAATAAAAAAGAGAAAGCTTAGAATCTCTGAACCCTAGATTCTAAGTGGTATCATTTTAACTGCCCACAAAAAATATTTTTCCTCCTGAGACTCTGCTTGTCAGGGTCCAGTACTCTCTGATCTGGTTCCTTCAGACATTTCACACGAGAAGAGTTCCAGATTTGTTTAAAGATACTTGACATTATGTGGCATTATGATTTAGAAGAGCAATAGAGCAATAAGCTGAAACTACAACACAAGCATGATATGGCAGTCGTTTTACATAGCAGAATCACAATAAAAACATGATTCCCAGGGCCAGTCTTATGCTTCACTATCATGATGCTGAACATTCCCAGTCACTGTAGAGGAACATGTGGCTTGAAGCCAGCTCAAAACTATTGCTTTTTTTTCCCCCCGAGTTTCTCTTATTAGCTGCCTGTATGTTATGCTTTATATGGGCCTGAGATTTGTAGACTTTTCCTCTCAGAATGGCATTCACACCCTTTGGATTAAGTCAGGGAGCTCCATTTACACAAACAGGTGATCCACTCAACTGATGGTGCTGTTTATCTAAGGCAAAGGGCTCTTTCCCTTGTGGGTGTCCTTTGTGTTGAGTTCAGATCAGCTTTCTTAACAAGGCTGTGGTCACCTGTAAATTCTTGCCTGAACCTCATGAGCACATACCTCACCTGTGCCCATTCTCTCTTCCTAGGAGGATGAGCCTCAGTGATTTTCTACCCCTATCTCAGACCAGCACTAGCGATCACTGATGTTGCACAGTGAACTTAATCCGTTCATCACGTGTATGACCAGCCCTCTTGCCTGGTCACAGTGAGGGTGGGAACATGTGCCTATGGGGAATGCTGATGAGCCCACCCCCTGGGCTCCTTTCTGTCGATTTGCTTCACAGGGTCCACCCCATCATCATTTACTCAAGCACTGGTGATGACTTGTGCCAAAGATGTTCTCTGGTGTCCCTTTTCTTAATCCATTGCCTTTCCTGCTGAACGAAGTGACCCAGTCCGTGGCTCAGTGCAGTGCCTCTTTGGCATGCCACGTGAAGGACAGCAGCCTCTGCTTTCCTCAGTCCTGCTTGCTCCAGGTATCCTTGCAGATGTGGAGCATCTGAAGACTATTCTGATGGTCACTGAGATGATTGCCCCTGCATGTGGCCACCAAAGCAACCTCTTGATACCATGAGTTGCCACAATGCCTTACTTCCTGAGCCCCAAAGAAACATAGACCCCTCTTGCTGGCGCAGAATTCATGGAGCTACTCATCCGTATAGTGCTAAGAAAACTTGGTGGCTGCCAGTCCTGGCCTACAAGCTGTGGTCTCTCCAACAGGTCTGAGGCAGCAGGACTGTCCAATATTTTAATGCCAAATGTAGGTATTTGAAGATATTTGATGTTACGTAGGATTTTGATTTGTAAGACTCATAGAGCAGTATGTGGAAATCACAACAGAAGCATGATACAGCAATTGTAATACACAATCTTGAACCACAATACAAACCCAATTCCAAATGCCTGTGTTTTTTTGCTCCACCATCACAAAGAGGGATGTTTTATCTTCATTAGAGAAGTCCCAAACACAGATTGAATAAAAATCAGCCTGGAAACCTTTAGATGGCCTGCATACTGAGGCAGTCTTACTATTTGTTTCCTAACAGCTTGCATTCTTCTACTTATTTGTAAGAATCAATGTTGTAATATTTTTTTTTTGTATACTAAGTCATGGGTCTCATTTTAGCCACTACTTCTCAAAGAAAAATCTTTATATTTCATTAAAACCAAGTCCTGAGGTTGTTGGGAGAAGAGAATAGCCTGCATAATGCCGGGAGGTATTTAGAGATTCAGAGTCTAAGACTCTAGGGTAATTGCGCGTGACATTTCAGATCTGAGATCTGTCTGCTTTGCGAAGGGGGCAGCTCACTTGAAACATTTCCCAGGACCAAGGCTTTTTCTGGCTCCATCAGGAGTTTCAGGTTTAAATGGCAATTTAGTCAGATGTATCTTGTGCCATCAGCATGTGGATGCCAGCTCAGCCGTGCAGGGACAGGGTGGCTTTGTGTGCACTGGTGGGAAGTTACACCAGGATGTAAGGCTGCATGTGGTTAATAGAGTATTAAATATTATATATACTGTTGATGTTTTAGGCATCATGATTGAAGTGAGGAAAGAGCAAAGCCACAAAAGTTAATTTTCAATTTTCCATGCTAAAAAAAGAAAGAGGGGAAGTAGCTTGGATGTTGATAATACAAACCATATATGCATGAAGCTGTCCTAACCTTTGCTATGCTTGTAAACAGTTCCTGTAGAGAGCACGGTCAGCTTTTGAGCTGCAGCCAAAATGTGGAGAGCAGTGGATTTTGTGCATTCTATCTTCTGTGCCATGGTGCTGGAGCCAGGAGTGTCTGATGAAATCTCGTAATGAAACATGTGAATGCTTTGAGCAGTTGAACACAGTTCAGCAAAGCAGAGCTGAACTAATGTGGACAGCCTCTTTGCCAGTAAACAGATAATTGCACTCTCTTGTTTAATTGAATTTTCATGAAAGTGAAATAGATTTTGGTGAAGTCCACCATGAAAATGTGTTCTACTTGTTGATGCTGTATAGAGGGGATCAAGATATAGGGGAGAGGGAGGGAGTCTATCCGATACACAAATAAAGCTTGAGGTTAAATTGTTACAAAAATAATACAATTTCCACATCTTATGCATTTGGATGTTTTTACCCAGAAGGTTTTCCATTGCTGCTGGTTCTGTTATCAGTAGCAATCTCTTCATAGATGATTTAGAGTCAGGGAGCATTATTAGGCCACAAAAAGTTCTTTTGTTTTTTCAGAATAACCTTGACACGTATCATTCATACATGATTACTTTGTGGTTTTTGGCTGCCAGCCCTTCTAAATGGTAAAGAGCGTAGTACTGGACAATGTGAGGTTTTGGGGTCTTATTTTAAAAATGGAAAATCAAAGAATCCTTTTGATTCATGTTCTTTCTTATGAGGCTATCATTTCAAAGGCTTGGCATGCAAGTTATGTCATCATAACCTCCTCTGTTCTCCTTTACTTGCCTCATGAACAATTTTCTCATGAAGGAGGGGGTGGATATTCTCAAGAATATACCTTCTCTTTGGAAAAACTAAACATTTTTTGATTCCCTGAGGTGCTGTTGGCAAAATTAATAATTCCAGTTTGTTGCTTCATTCACAATCACTTTCCATTGAGCATTACCACATCACTCTTATTTACAATTCTGGAATTTAGATTTTGGGCTTGGAAGTCAAAAGCTTGGTACTTGCTTTTTCTCTATATGCTGCAAGACTGCAATGAGGAATCAGGCAGACATACGTGATTCCCTCATAGCTATTGCCAATGAAAGCTGAAGAGCCGAGGTAGAGACCCTCTTGTCTGGTTTTCAGATGTCCTTTTGGTGTAGATACCTAAATTTAAATACCTGAAGATGGTTTTAAAAGTTAAAGACCACTGAAAGTTTCACTGCTTAACATAAACCTCAGAAAATCATGCTCTAGACAAGAAAACAGACACTTTTAATAGCAGAAATGTGGGATGGAGGGAATTATCGTAATTTTCTAATTCCCTCATTTGGTTAAGTATGTGGAAAGAAGACAATTAAATGTTAATGGGGCTTCTAGAATTATTACTGTCTCTATTTGGTACAGGTAAAAGCAGTGGTCTGGAATTTTTTTTGACCAGTGGACAGCCTTGGTCTTCTATCAGCCTGGAAAAGTTTTTAGAGGTTATCATATCACTGCTTTTTAAATTGGAAACACCATCCTGTAAGTTTGCTTGAAGACCTTGTGTTTTGGTCTCATGGTCTCTAAGAGGTGCTATACCATGCTTTGAAATCACACCGTAAGACAGTCCTAAAATATCTAGCTTATTTTAATGGTTGTTCACAGAGTCCTGATTCAAATGCTAGCAGCATATTTTCTTTAATAAAACCCTGTCCTTGTAAGGAAATAATCCATTCCCCAAGTTAATTTTAAAGTTTCTTGTTCACTTTAAATATTTCATTACATTAATTTTTCAAAGCAACAAAACAAACATTCATCAAGTGAAACTAAGCATGTCACCCTTGAATCTGCACATCTGTTGCTCTCCTACTGCTTTTCTGCATAATTCATTTTAATACATTTAAAGTGTACATCTCATTAAAATTCCTTACACACATTTATGTACACAATTCATATTTAAAAAGGAAAAAAGGTGGGAAAGAGTTTCATGGTAAGGAGGTTTGTCAACATGACCGTTTCTTAGTTTTTTTGTCTGTTCAATGTATACCTATGGACTGCCTTTAACCACCTACCTCAGCAGACACGGTCATTTGCCTCTCTGAGGCGCTCTGACTCATTTCTTTTGTGCCTTTAGAAATTTCCTACAGGCATAGGAAATTTTCACTTCCTCCTGATGTCTTTGTTCCTCTTTAAGTGCATATATCCTCTTCTCTTCGTTCTCTTTTCATCACTTTATGTAATTGATGTCCACAATGTATTCTGTGAATCAGTCCTGCTATAGCCAAGAGAATCAGATGCCTTAGGGCGTCAGATGCCCTAAGGAGTTCTTGTGGGCAGGCTGCAGTGCTGGAAAGGATTTTTATTTTTGTTGTTCATCATTTCTTTTCTGTTCATCATTTCTTTTCCTGTGTCAGTATTTTCAACCATTGCACTTTCTGATTTGGTTTTATTTATTTTTAGCATGGCATAGTTATTTGTATCTTTTAAACCAGATGTAGAAAAATAGTCAGTCTGGTAGCTTGAGGTGGCAACCTTTTGAAGTTGGTGACTTTTTATTTCAGTGACTGCTGAAATCTGTTCTCTGAAATCCCTCGTAAGTGTTTAGGATTATGTGTGATTGTTAAAAGCAATCATAAAGTGTTATCATAACGCTTGAAGAACCTTAAGAAAAGCTTATAACTGCATAAGAGGACTCAAAATGCTTTGTCAGGGAAAGGAGAACCATATTTGAAAAGAAGAAAATACAAAATGGTCATTTAAGGATTTATCTTCCAGAATCATTCTTTGGCAATAAATGACATTTTAGGTAAGTGGTTTATGGTTTCTTTGGAATTTCACATTTAGCTTTTGACATGTATCACTTAGAAACCTCATGAGAGGTATATGCTAAATGAAATTCAGAAGTAGCAATTGTCTACTTGAATAACCTTTTTCCTTCTTAGAAATAAGAGTTGAAATACACTTACTGAAAAGTTTATTCAGAGTTTGCAAGGGAAGCTCCACTTTGCTTCCTGGATGTGATACAATGTCAGTCAGTGAGGAAGAGATTGAAAGCTATATATGAGCCCTTTAAAAAGATTAGGTCAGGTGCATTCAGTCACTTTGGTTTCCTTGAAATTGAGTAACAGAAAGTGCAGCTGTGAAGGGAAAATTGAGAGAGTTCTCTTCTGAGGAAAAGTTATTTAATTTTATTCCGATTACCTAGTTCCAAATAAGCAGCACAGGTTTAGATTCAGCAGTGTCGAATGTAGGTTATGAACTATGGGAAATGAGCTCAGCCCTGGGAGGTGATGGGTCTGGAGGCAGCTGAGCTCCTGTGTGCTGGAATGCCTCTCCTTGCTCTTGAGTGAGAGTTTGATCTCTTCAGTAGCAGGCAAGCACAATTTTCAGGTGCTGACTGTTGTGAGATTAATTCATCTGTGTTCAAGATCAAGAGGAAAAGAGTTTCATGTGGAGTCTAAATCTATTGTCTGGATTGCCCCTGTACAGGTATATGTTCCTGGACTGTAGACGAATGCACTTGCATTATTATGGGATGTTATCTGGTGTGTTATCTACTTCAGGCTGTATCATAAATACAACAAACATTGCATGCCACAGCAACAGAAAAGGTGGAGATTGGGAACAGACTTGGAGGACAGTAGACTACAATAATTTATCTTCAAAAGGTCTTAGTGTTAGGAATGACTGATGCAAAGTTCCTAGTTTGTGCTTTTCCTTGGCAGTTGTATGTGCAGCAGTTTTGCATTAAGTGTGGAAACCATACCATTTGTTTCAAGGTATTTCAGCTACTGGAAGTGTGTGAAATTTAAAAGAGCAGAATGAGGTTCACAGGTTGATTTTTCCTAAGTAGTGCTAGGTAATTTCATATGTATCCCAGTGAGATTAATGAGTAAGAATCCCGCAATATATTTTAAGAGACTCAGGATGACAGGGCAAATAATGTTTTCTTACCGTCCATTTGTTTCACAGATGTCTACAGTTTGCTTCCTGGAATTTTCCTTGTATGTGTTGGATATGGAGCACTGCCTGTGGCAGGCAGGGCATTGGTCTGATCGGGTCATTTCTGGTTTGCCCCAACAAGAACTCTCTTCTGTCTGCCAGCTGTGTTCATTTTGCTTTCCTTTTTGGCTTGCATAGCACTGCATACGATGAAATTGGGACAAAAGCTGCCCAAACTCTTTCTTATTATAAGCTAGAAAACTAAAACCCAAAATGCTTCTTATTCTGAACTCCTAATTGAAGTCCTAATTAGTCTATGAACTCAAATGATTTTATGATTTTTGCCCTCTCATTACTCATACTTCTATTCATTCTGTTGCACCAGTTTTATTTAATTTCATCTTAAGCTATCTAATACTTTAATCTCTTGATGTCAGAGACTGGATTTGTCTATGTCTTGGAAAGCTCCCAGAAAAATGAGTCTGGGAACCATCAAGTGCTACTGCAGTGCAAGAAATGGTTGATTAGGCTACGGTCAGGTCAGTGGCTTACTCCTGATCAAGAGAGAATTTCATGTCCCCTTTTATTAAACTTCAGTGATGTGTAGCATACTTTAGTCAATAAATACCATTTTGCTGTGCATGCCCGTTGGAAATAATACATGATGCTGCAAGTATTGATCAAAGAGCTCTACTCTGTTAATCCCTCTGCTTGTAGCAATGTTAAATATTTACAGATTCTCCCTTGGTCTCCTGAAAAGTGCTTCAGCCCTGCAGAGCATGCTCAGCCTTTCTGCTTTATACATGTTTTACAAGTATGTTAGTCTCTTTACTTTTGTTTCAAGAACACATGCATGACAAACCATTATAAGATGCTTGCACCAGTTTTAAGGCTTTATTGCATGAGCATGTTGTGAATGTATACATTGATTGGGGTGGTATACTTATTGAGAATTAAAAAGGAGAATGCCTCAGAGAGAAAATCTGTCAGTGCCTCATCTCCAAGTGGCTGAGTTACATTAAGGACTGAGAGGCTAACACTGTGCAGCACATTTCTGTATCGTGAGGCCACAGATAACAAAGAAGACATATTTATATCAGGTTTATTTATCCAAATTATCGGAAAATTATCAGAGTACTAAAAAATTGAGTTATTTCTCTGCTAAGTGCTTACTTGTATCTGTATTCTCATCAAAAAGTCTCGGAGTTTTGTAGCAGAAGGTACAATGAAACATGTAGGCTTTCTATCTCCTGTACTTGTTCATTGACCTTATGCAAATGTAATCATTTATCCTCAATTTTTTATACTAATATATCGAAGACAGACAGGCATGATATTGTCAGGCATGCAATGGAATACGCTCCAGGAAACCTTCCTTCCAGGGGTGAGGTGACAAATGAAAAAGAACATAAAAATGGATTTTGCAATTTAAAACATAGTGTGTTCAGGGAAGAATGCATAGCAAGCTGTAATGTGATATGATTTATTTCTATGTATGCAGGGAGGGATTTTACACAAAATCTTTGTAGGAGTTGTACAGGATATTTAAAGTAACATGAAGCCTATTCTACATAAAATGGTGCTTGCCTTATCTGTCACAAGCTAGAAGAACAGTTTAAATACTTGTGTTTGCCCTCTTATTTTTCAGTAAGATGTCACATTATACTTCATCCCATTACATATTTAATCATCCTTTAGACCTGATTATGTGTTTGGAGGAGAAGGTTTATAGAGAGAGTAAAACAAAATATACACATGCTTCTCTCACTAAATTGCTGAAGATCTTGTTCATACTATGTAAAGAAATTGCGTTTTAGATATCCTCAAAGCTGGTGCGAAAGAAATCAATGCTTTATGTTGAAAATTTTACATGACTTTGAAGGATATTCTCTTCCAGGTGATCAATGGTGAGTGGGTTTTAATGATTTGAGCTTCTGTGATGCTCATTAAAGATAAAACATCTGGTGTTTCAGATCCTTTAAGTGTTCAGTCTTAAATGGCAACATGGGTGTTAGGAGGGACAGGGCACTTTTAAAAAGCTAATCTTCATTTAAGTGGTTTTGTGAGGTGAAACTGAATATCTGTCCATTACTGGTGAGAGATTCAGAGGCTGATGGTGCCACCACAGAGTGACAAAGAATGTCTACAGCTGCCCCTTTCTTTCGTCATGCCTGAGCATACAAAGTTGTTTATATTTAGGGCCAGCACAGGAATGCTATCTTATTTCTTCTGTCAGATCTTCTCAACAGACTAAGAAATCAGGTTTCTGTCAGCAGTATTCAAAGTAATGTTTTCCAAATACCGATTATGTTAGCTTAATTCTGTTCCTATATATGAGAAAAACATCGCTGTTTCCCCAGTAAAGATACAGTGAGGTGATGTTTTGGAGTGCTTAATAACTTTTGTACTCAAAAGCATCCTGCTCAGATGAGTTGACTTTACCTTCCAAAGGCTCCTGTTCTTCCTGCGCAGTGCACAAGTCTCTGAGGCATAGAAAGAAACACAGCCCAGATCTCCACCTTTCTAAACCTGGGTCTTAATTTTGAGAGCAGCACATATGTTTGTAATCCTCCTAATCTCTACTGACTGGCCCTCAAAACAGGGTATAGATCTTGGGATTAGTGAGAACTGACTTTAGTGTAAGTGGTTGGGCCCTATGTTTTTGGAGCATTTCTGTTGAAAATATATTTCACTGATTTCTATTGGTGTGTTTTCATTTGTGGCAGACAGCTATATCTGAATATATGATTTATTGTTTTGTATTACATTTTTGAGCTGATTTTTCATCATCTGTATGTAAATAAATTGTGCTGTCAAAGTCAGGAATTGAACTCACAAAGCTTGCATAGCAGTCATAACCAGGTGTTATCTCAGATGCATCATTAAGTGTTCAAGGCCAGGTTGGATGGGGCTTTGAGCAACCTGATCTACTGAAAGGTGTCCCTGCCCATGGCAGGGGAGTTGGAACTGGATGATCTTTAAGGTCCCTTCCAACCCAGGCCATTCTATGATTGCACAATTGTATTCGTAAGACTAACGGCTCCTCACTCTGTGCAGAGTGGGGAGTTACGGGGGATACAACCACCTCTTGTGTCCTCCATAACTGCTCGTGGGCATGCATCAGCTGAGGTGGGCATCCCTGGGTGAGGAAAGCTGTCTCTGCTCTGAGAACAATGATGCATTTTTCTATACAAAGGATTTGAGGCTTGAAATTTTTCTTGAAATATCTCCTAATACTCCAGAGTGTGACACAAGGAAGAGTGTGACTGCCATACTGTGCTGCAGGTTCCAGGTTTCCACATTTCATGCATTGTATACTCAAATGATGGAGTGCTGGCTGCGGTGCTAGTAACCTGGATGGGATAGAAATACAGCACAAGACAATGCATTGTTTTGCATTAACTGGTTAGTATGTGTTCTAAGTTTCTGCAGTTTGCCAGTAATGTGATTACTCTTAGGATTTAGTGAAAGTCTGGAACAGTTGCAAACTGGTTTCACTATGGTGAAACTGAACTGGTAACACAGGAGGCCCTTTAGTGGATGGCAGCTTGTGTACTTTATCGTGCATAGAACAGGTAATGATTCCTCATTCTGAAGGGAGAAGATTCCTTTATTAAAAAAAAAAAAAAAGTTTTAAAAAATGTAAGGAGTACACTGAATCATAAAATTAAGGGAAAAAGTAGAGCTGAGCAGATGTGCACTACAGTGGAATGGACTAACAATTTATGGAAACATGCTTCAGAGATTAAAATACAAGGGCATATTATTTTTTAGTTAGGGAATACTTGTATGATCCGAGCTGTGTGATGAAGAGTTTTAACTTTTGTAGGTGGATGTTTAGCAGAGTGTGTTTGCTGAAATATCTGTCCTTCATGGCAAAAAGCTCTTTTGTGCCTTGTAAGTCCATGTGGCCTGACAGAAGTAGTTTTGTGTCGATGCTGATTGATTGCATGCTTTCTGGGTCACTCATGTTAACATTTTGATTATAGTGATGAGTTACAAGGGATGAGCTGCACAGACTGTGATGTTGCATTGGAATGTACTAACTCAGATGAAGAAAAAAGACATTTATCTAACTGCAAAGGTTTTGAGACAAAGTGAATCACATAAACAGATGATCTTTAAAGCAAACTTTCCGCTCTGTGTTCTGGTGGTGTTGTCAGCTGTTGTTCTAAAATCTTGGTGTCTTTAGAGTTTGCTGTGTTTTATAGCAGCTGTGATCCCAGGAAGTCTGTATAAAATACTAGGATGGGCTCAGTGATCTTAAGGTATGAATACTTAGGAGAGCTCAGTTTCCCTGATAATTGTCTTGTGTTGGGAAAATACACGTGATCCTGGAAAGCACACAAATGGAAATTGTGAGGAAGAGAGAGGGGCATAATCCTGCATGGATGAAAGCACTATGCATTATAACCAGCTCTGTTCTGCCACTTCCCCACCACCAGGAGACAAAAGACAAGAGTAAGTGCTCTGCTGTTAAGCCTAAGTGCTATATCTTAATTCTTTTCTGCCCAAAGCACTTCAGACTAAGTGCACAGCTATACATTAGGCTCGAGAATCCCACTCGATTTGGAATTTTTACACCTCAGTGCATCTATAGGCTGACTTTGTATCTGTGCTGGATGCCATAGTCACTTCTCTTTGTTGGTCAGTGTACAGAGCTGCATGATCTGCCTCTAAATAAAATTATTTCAGTGTTTCTTTAAACACAATGACAGGTAAAACCCCAGACCAATCTTTGGCTTTCAGTGAATTGTATAAAACCTGAAATAAATCTGCTAACAGTCACACAGGGCAAGCTCACCTTCCATGAACTTGATTCTTAAGACTTATCTACCTCAGGGATCTCTGTTGCTCATTCCCTGCCCATTCTATGCATAGAAGTTTCATTGATCTCAACACAATTTCTGTGCACTAGGCACTGTCAGGATATATAGCAGAGACCTGTGGTGGAGATAAGAGATGCACAATACTGATTGGAAAGAAAATATGCATCAGGACATTGCCCACCTAGAACATGTAGTTAGCTTTTTACATGGAGAGTGGTACTGAGCTGAATTTATCTGCAATGTAATTTATGTTTCATACCATTTTCAAGCTTCGTTCATCTAATGCCCCTATGAATGCTGCAGGTCCCCCTCTGATGCCTTCAGGTGCAGGCTTCCTGTTTAAACATTTGCTAAAATGGGTTATCTGTGGCTATGAAGCATATATATATATATATAGTACAGTCTGAAATTTTGTGTGGAAGAGGAAAGGGGCATTCTCTGTGTCTTTTAGTAGTTATGAGACATATTTCTTTGGGAGAGGAAATATTCTGATGGTAGTATCAGGTGCTGGATTGACCTGCAGCTACTGTTTACTCTTGCATTGTCCCACTAGTGCTTTGTGAAATCTTGAAGGATTAGCTTTGCCACAGAGCGAGTAGGGAGACATTATGATTTCTCCCATGGGAAATAAGAAAGCATAAATAAATAAAAATAGGGCTGTCCAGTTTGCAAACTGGAAAAGAATAAATGGCTCTCTGTTATTATTTCAGCCAAATAGGTCCTCTTGTACTCTGCAATGCCTCAAGTGTTTTGACCTGATTATTTTATCTCAGCAGGTCAGATTTGGGGGAAAAGTCTTTCTCCTTCCATTGTCCTTGTCCATGCACAGAAAATTTTAATAAAGCAAGGTTAGAGGGGCTGTTAAAAATCTTTTCCTTGTTTTAGTGTTAATCTCTCACTCTTCTCTCATATAGACTTTAGCTCTCATTAAGTTTTTTTTTTTTTTTTAAATTTAAATTGTTTTTATCTTATGTTGCCAACAAATCAATCAGAGGAGCCATCCCTATGAATACAGAACATCCATGGAGGCCAACATTGATTTCTCCTCAGCTGCTTCTTATTATAAAGTTCCCTGGTGTGAGGAAGAAGCTAAATACAAGCTAATAGATATTACATCTCACATACATTTTCACATTCTGAAAAATACAGTTTGGGGATTTTTTTTTTTTTTTAATTGAGAATTTAGCTTGTCTTTCTTGAGAAAGGTAAAAAACCATTTCTCCAATTCCTTTCTTTCCAGGAGAGTAGAAATTTGCTCAGGCATTGGGAGTTATTCACCCTGGCCAACAGAGTGCAGTTGCCTTGGAATGATCACTTGCATGGTAGAAATGTTTATATTCCCTGTTGTGTTAATTGGTATTACTAGTAATGCTTGCAAGATAGGAATTTGTCAGCTACCAAGAAGTCACTTGCTAGCCAGTCTGATTAGTAAAGAAAGTGAAAGACAGCCAAGTTATTTTAATAAAATTTTTAGCTTTTCCAGAAAAAAATAAAATTGCAGAAACAAGAATAGACCACTTAGAAATCTGCCACTGTTTCTTGTTGACACCAGGCTGTTGTGCAAAAATTTGTGAACTGCCATGACACAAATGGCCAGTGTTGTCAAAGGCAGCTGCACAAAGATAAGAAAACCTGGGATAAGATAAGTAGACCTAATGCTCCCTTGTTGACAGAGAACGTGGACTACTCCTCTACTGTCATTGTAAAAAAGTGTTCCAAGCTAAACCTCAAAAAAACCAGCTTACCCCTTTCCCCAAGGAAAGCGCTCCTTGACTGGGTGTTCTGCGTATGGTGATTGTTACTTGGGGTGTAAGAGAGAAGCACAGGTACACTTTCCCATTGCCTCCTCTGACAGCTGGAGGCCAGAGACCCCCTACATGACAGAAGAGTCCTGATGGTCACAGCTGTCTCTCCTAGTTCAAATTTTGTGGAAATAGGAAAAAAGCCCCTATCCTCCATGAAGCAGAGCTGCTGACTCAGACTTTGCCCACTGCAGCTGGAATGCTTGCTGCAGCTTCCTCTCCAGGATTTTCTTTAATTCAAAGAAGAGTCAGAATAGGCTTGTGAATGTGAAGACAGATTTTAGAGAATCACAGAATCACAGAAGGGGCCAGGTCAGGTCAATCTCCCTGCTCAAGCAGGGCCATCCCAGAGCACATGGCACAGGACTGTGTCCAGACCGTTCTTGAGTATCCCCAGTGAGGGAGACTCCACACCCTCTCTGGACAACCTGTTCCAGTGCGTGGTTATCTGCACAGTAAAGAAGTTCTTCCTCACATTCCAGTGGAGCTTCCTGTGCATCAGTTTCTGGCTGTTGGCTCTTGTCCTATTCCTGGGCACCACCAAGAAGAGCCTGGCTCCATCCTCTTGAAAACTCCCCACTTTAGATACTTACAGACATTATAATGTTCCCTCTGTCATCTCTTCTTGAGACTGAACAGGCCCAAATGTCTCAGCCTTTTCTCAAGAGAGATGCTCCAGTCCCTTGATCATCTTTGTTCCCCACTGCTGGACCTGCTCCAGGAGCTCCATGTCACTCTTGTACTGAGGAGCCCAGAACTGGACACACGACTTCAGATGCTGCCTCAAACGGGTCTCTTCACATTTTTTCCTCTCTCAATTCTTATGCTGAAGGTAATTAGTTGTGTTGATAAACACCGGAATCAAGCCTGCTGGGTCTAAAGATCTATTTGGAAGTTTTAAGAGGGGTTTGTTGTTTTTTTTTATCCCACCTTAATGCTATCCAGTGGCTACTTCTCTTAACAGACTCTCTGTAGGCTGTTGGCTTTTCTTAATCCCTGTATATGGTGTTTTACCATGATTAAGAGAACCTAAGCATTCTTCAGATGTCTACAGCTTTGGAATTTAAATTTAAATTGCTTCTAGGAGAAACAAATCAAACTTGCATTGCGGACCTACCGAAAATACATTAATATATTAAGCTGAAAGTTCTTGGCGGAATAAATTGAGAGATTCAGCAGTCCTTCTTTCAGCAGTGTCATATCCAGAGACATTTAAATTAATTTTGATTTTAAATTGAGTTTCTTTCCAAATTCCAGGCCAGACCAGCATTTCTCAGCATACTTAATGAAAGCATCTGCTATGCTGGACTGATGTGATATGCAAGTAAGTGAATGGCTAAGAGAAGTAAGGGACTGAAGACAATAACTGAGCCCAGGATGTGGATCAAATATGAGTGTCTTCTGTATGTAGAGAAAATGGGGTGATGGTAATTTCTGTCATTATTTTTGTCTTTTACCCATCCATATGTTGAGGACATTTTTCACAGACAAGTCAGAAAGAGAGAGAGAAACTGGAGTCTTAATCGAATTCTTTGTAATTAGGTTCCCATTTTCTTCTTGTACAACAAAGAAGGCTGAAAGGAATCTTTCTCCCTGACCTCTCATTCACATTCGTCCATCACTGTGTCAGAAATAAGACCTGTTAAGCTAAAGGATAAATTAATCTAACAGTAACATAACACAAACAAAGAAGAGCATGTCCTTGCGTATACTCAGCTTCAGTTGATATTAAAGAGAGCTGATACATATACACACTCTCACTGACACATATGCACATATACATTTAATGCATAAGATCAAAGTTCATTTTCCTTTTGACTTTTGAAAAGGAATTCTGTTTACAGTGGGGCAGTGACATAATACTGCAGCATAAGTTGCCCTTGCATCTACTCCTGCCATGTCATCAACAAGCAGCCAAGAAACTTTGCTTTTTTAAATCAGAATCACTAACTTCCATATGTAAAGTACTATTGCCTACTTTCTTAGCTGATTTTATTATTTCACTGTCTTTTTTAAAATATTTTCTACATATTTTTACCATTATCAGTATATTAAGTATATTGCGGTCTTTATAGTATTTCTAGTCAGATTAGAAAAAATTGAATGTCACTCCACTGTGGTAAGCACTTCTATGAGCAGGAATTCTAATCTTCAGGCTCAAGAGCCTGAATTTAGCCACTAGAAGCTGGGTGTAGAAGCTTGCATCTCACCACATCACCTGGTCTCCTCTCACAGTTAACAGAAGGAAATAGACATTTTCAATTCATTTTTCATCTTGTCCTGAAATTGGTTATATGTCCCAAGTCACAAGTCTGCTCTTATATCTCTTAATTGATTATAGAAGATTCTCAGGAGGAGCAGCTCACATGTAGAGGTCTGTAATGCCCATATCTGTTTTAAGGTGAAACAATTCTTCCAGAAATGTAGTCATTCAGTACCATGAGGGAATCTTGCTTAGAAACCATAGAGCTGACGTCAAAGGCCTTTTTCATTTGTGGTGTGTTTCCACCTTTTGCTCTGTGTATGCTGAGTTCCTTGTACTACATTTTCCCTGCCTCTGGTGAGAGGACATGTACCCTAAGCGGGGTTTTTACCCAGCGAGTGTGTATATAAACTTCACAGGAAACATGACATTAGTAGGAGAAAAATATAGCAGTTCTCCCTAGTAAAACCTGCTGAGTTTGTTTTATTTAGGCAGGCTCTAGCAGCAGCAGATAGCCACCATCTCTGTTGTGTTAGGTGTTGCTTAGAGAAATCATTCTGAGAAGCCTCCCCCATGAATTCTAGTTCACAGAAAAGGAATTCTGATTGTACCGGCAGTAAGTATTGGGCTGGTGGTTTAAGTGAGTTTCCCTCCAACAGAGCAAGAGGAAGAGCAGTGTAGGTTTTGCCAGGTCTCTTAAAAAGAGATTTGTAAAGGTCTTAACCTGTCAGCAAGAGAGAAAAGTAACTTGTTCAATGTTAAAGCTAAATACTGAATGCAATAAAATACAAAAAAATTACATGAACTGTGGATGGCACTGCACAATCTTTTACTGTGGACTTGGATGTAATGACTCTGTTACAGTTCATTTTGGCAGAGAGATGAGACTCCCATGTCTCCTCCCTCAGAAAGCCAGTTTGAAGATCAGCACACTGAGCATAGTCTGGTATCACAAGTTATAATAAAACATGTGATACAGCATGCTTGGCTTGAAGTTGGTAGTTTATCTGCAATAAACTTTCTTTACTTTGTGCTGTGAACACAAAAACCTTGGACTGAGCTGTAATGTGCCACTATAGTAATAGTGATTGATTCACCAGATGCTGTACTGTAGGTAGTGCCAGTTACCAGTGTCAAGTCAGTAAATTCTGGGTTACCCCTCTTACAGAAGGTGAAGTAAAGGAATGTTATTCAGGGTTATTATAACATATGCAAGTTTTCATCATTTAAGTAGAAAACCAAAATAGTATTTATCAGCTTGGCTTAAAATGCAAAAGACAAGAGCAGATCTCAGCCTTGTTTTTAAACAAACTGAGCTTTTAAGACTAACATTGAATGTATGGACTTCATAGGATTTTGGATCTAGCCTAGCCTCATTGTTCTTTTGCAGTTCTCAAACGCGTGCTACAAGCAGGAATAAACACCTACATAGACTTTTTTCTATTAGTATCTTTGCAAACATAACAGTCATGCTGTAGTGTGGTAAGATGTGTCAATTTAAAGGAGTTAACAAAAAACCAGACCAGGAAGTGTTTATATGGAATATGTGTTATTTTCAATTCATTTTTGTGCAAATGTGCTATTCAGAGGTTCTATGTGTTTCTCTTCATATTGTCTCCCTAATTTAGTGTGCTCTATATGGTATGAATATAATCTTGGTATTTTCCAAGGCAGTATGCACACACTGCTGCCACCACCTTTAGTGATAATTGAATAATCACCTACTGAGTATTTTCTTATTTCTGTGATTCTTCCTATACAGATGTGACACAAGTAGTAGTTTATTGAATCATTATGATTTTTGGTGGTGTTCAGATATATAAATGTTGGATTTAAGTGTGTGCAATGAATGTGTGTACTAACTTTGCTTTTGTTGTATCCAGAGGGGATAGCAAATAGTTCTTCATTCAACTTTAATTTTAGAGTTAGTCCCAAAGTGACAAAAGAATGGAAAAAACATTTCATAAAATGTTTTATAACCTAGATTTTTTTAATTTCATATGGTCAGTTAAAATACAGATACAGTATTTTCATATCCAAAAGCTGTACAGCACAATGTATTGCAGATACATGAAAGTGACATGTTTTGATGAAAAAAAATGGGAACAAGTAAAAGAACTATCTTGGGTGAAAATGGTAAGAGAAAGAATTCACAAAAAAAGTGTCAACAGCAACAATGCTGAACTCCAGCTACTTTGATCTAATTTTCATTTTGTCACTCAAAGCAGGAGAAGTTGAAGTCAAAGTTAAATATCTCTTGACAAGGGCACAAGTTGCAGAACTCAGGAAGAGTTGCCAGCCTCTAAAAGAAGTGCTGATATTTTTCCCCTTTAAAAATGAGAAGGAAACTTTTAAGTTGAAATAACAAAGAAAACTAAGAACAAGGACAGAAAATTTGAAAACAAACAGAAAACTTGGAATCAGACGAAAGTACAGTATTTTATTCCAAAGAATTTGTTTTTCTGTCCAAAGGGATGTGATTTTGTAGCATTTCTCTCCTGAATGAAAATCACAAAAATTTCCTTCATTGTGATCAAACAATGAAACCTCATATATTTCAATAGTCCTGAATGTGAGTTTGAACTAACTTTCATCTGGGTTTTAACACTTTTTTCTTTGTCCATCTTTCATGTAAGATGTGCATTGTTTTTCTCTTTTTTTTTGGTTTTTTTGGTTTTTTTGTTTTGTTTTGTTTTGTTTGTCTTCTATGTATCTAGAATGTAGAAGCATCTGAAAGTCCCTATCACAGTTCTTCTCCTGGTGGTCCATCCTTAAAACTCTGTTTGCAAAATCTCTATCTACTACCAAAAAAACCACATCATTTGGGCATAAAGAGAAGTGCCAAATATTGTCACGTATGTCTTCTGTTTCTAGTTTTGTACTTCAGCAGTAAAAGCTTTGTTCGTTCCTTGTAGGGAAGCTAATACAATAAACTACCTTGTGTTCCAGTAATTCAAGCCCATAATAATGGTGAGGGTGATGACAGGATTTTCAGCCCACTGTGCCATAGTATTACAGGAATAAAACGATCCATTTAGGCCTTTGGGGTGGTTTTCTTCTTTTTGTTGTTGTTTTCCTTTGCATTATTCTGTGAGTGTAATTTGGGTTTATTGAAACATGAAGAAATTTTTAGTCAAAATTTTTACTTTTGACTCGCTGAATGTTGTGATACTCAAGTCAACCAATTAGGTAGTCAAGAAGTGTAATGGAAAACTAAATGTCACCAAATATGGAGTCATTCAGTGCAATGGGGAGAACTGGACTGCTAAGGAATTTGATCAGAAGAATACATGGTGAGAGTTGATATGACATGCAGTAGAGCAAGGTTGTAAGGGTAAAGGATCATTCCGTTAATTTGCCATGTGATAGAGTGTTGAAGAGCCCAGAATATTCAAATGTCTCACTCAGGAGAAATGGAGGAGGGAGTCAGCAGACAGCATTGAGATGAATATCTCAATTCTTGGCTTTGTGCTTTGAGTTTTGTAATATATATGCATTTTCATGGTGCACCAAAAATTGGAAGTTTTACTGTATCTAGTTCTGCATTTATGTTCTTGCTGTGTCTAAAATGAACCATGCATATTTCAGGGAGCATGTACTTTGAAAATAAGACCAGTACTGGCAAATACCCTAAACTGTATTCTTGATTCCTTGCTCATTCTCAGTCCTGTGTTTGCATCCTTAGTAAATAAGCAGGAAAAAACTAAAATGCCAGCTATTTGAGTTGGATGGACGTGTGGATGAATAGTGGATGTACAAGTTACCTTACACACACCTTATTTTTAGAATACAAGTTATAAATGAAATAGCAGGTGACATTATGTAAATTCATTCCTCTATCAGCAATTTTTGCCAAGTAATGAAAATATAGTCAGAATGGTGCTTGGTGGATTTGCATAATTGCACATCTGAAAGACTTAAGTGGTAATAACCATTGTTAAATTACTTTGTAATACCATTTTTTCTAATTCAAACTCAAGTTTCAACAACTACTAATTGAAGGGAATTAACTAGGCATGACTATTAAAAACAAACACAACCCATTGTCAATTTGACCATAAAACTGAAATCGCATGATTTTCCTTTTTTAATTTTGTTGGCTTCTTGTTCGTCACCCTTACCTTATGGAGTTTCTGGGGCCAAATGTTCTCATGTTCATGCTGATCATCAGAAAAGCCACATTAACTCTTATGATAAGATCTGATGAGATCCAGCTTTCAGAAGATAATTTTTAGCCGTGTGTTTTGGTGGGATTGGAAATGAAGATTGCATTGTAGTGATTTTGCAGCAAGGTTGTTATTAGCAGACTGAATAAACCCCTGGGATTCTCTCATGTGGACTGAGTGGGAGCACTTTACATGACGTCATAGTCCTGTACATCTGAACAGGTATTTTATTCAGGATGCCTCCTTAATTTTGAAGGAACTGGGAAGACTGTAGAAAAAAAGAAGGTAGGTTTAGAGGTAAGAGCCATGCATGGTATCACTGTGCCTGAATCATCTGTCAGACACCTGGCACAGTAAATTAGAACACCCTGCCTTGGGGTGGACCCTATGTCATTTTCCTCCTTTTATTTAATACAATAATGCAAGAGCAGTAAATAGTGAGAATGTTGCTACTGGTGCATCATTGAGATCTGTGTCATGGAAGTCCATTCACATAAATGAATGCAGTCCACTTCAAATGATAGAGTTCAGATAGGTCAGAAGCCTATGAAATGGCATTATATATGGAGAGGCCTTACAGACAACTAAACCTCCTGCATGTCATATGCTAACAAAAATAATAGATGTTGCATTTGGGAAAGAGAAGACCAAGAAGCAGAAAATTAATAATGAAAAAAAGCAGATGGATAAATTTCAAGCTGCTTGAAAAGCACATTTGCAGCAGGGTTTTTTTCTCAAAACTTTTTCATGCAAAATCTCTGGTTTTCTTTCTGACAGGAGTTTTCAGTTTCTGAGTATAACTTCCATATATTCTGTACAATGGTCCATACAGACAGTAGTGAAGAACTGTAACTATCCAGCACATGGCAAAAAATTGTTTTTTGAAATCTGGATTCCCTCAGAACCTCAGACTGCAAAGGCAGGAGCTGTGTGAGTGTGCCATGAATGCAGGCAAAGGAGGGGAAATCACTCCATGTCCTCTTATGAGCATTTTTTATTTTAAGAAGATGAGTGGCTAAAACACAAGATGGCAAAAGTTTTAGAGCAATGTTGAAATTTGTGCTCTGCATGATTCTAATTAATTATTCCGATCCCATAGCATAGGTTATGTATTTATGAAATATCCCGGCAGACATAGCAATTGAGTTAAACCTATTAACAGTGAATCTTGCAAGAATCCCTACAGCTTCCCATCGCTCAGTATCAGGCATTAAGATTGAATATAGGCATCAACATAGCAGATTAGAGTCCCTGTAGAACCGACCCCAGAGAATGGAGACAGGCAAGTCATCATCAGGCAGAGAATTCTTCTGCTCAGAATAATTGCCTATTGCCTCTGCATTCGAGCTCCATTCTTTGAGCTTAGATCTCCTGCACATCTAGTTAGAACTTGCAGAATTAATATCAGGTTTCCTGTCACCTCACTCATTACTTTTGTCAGTGGAATTCAAGGAGAAGAGTCAAAAACATGTTTTTTAGAGGCTATTTCTTAAGGACTTCTGTTTTTTCTTTTTTGTTTAAATAGAAACCTGTCTGTTAGCATGTCAGGTTATTTCTTTTGGCTACACTGGAAAGGACATCTGAATAAATTGCAATTTTACAATACAGGTATTGCTGCTTGGAGATCATTGTTGTGTTATCCTTTCTAACCAGAGCCACACCTTGGAAAAGAAAAGTCTTTAGAATGGGAAAAATAGGTTAAATAGCAGATTGGATGTGTTCTCTTTAGACTTCTCTTTTGGAAGACTTCTTCTGTTCTGAGTCTTAGAGCATGGGAGCGATCTTTTGAATAGTATAGCAATACAAAAAATGCATTTAATTTTGTTTAATGCAGTGCTAGGAAATGTCGGTAGTTCTCTGTAAAGAATGATGATATACAGATGCCATAGTGAGAATCTTCATTGGAAAAAAAAGTTATGTCTCCCTCCTGGTCACGTAGGATTCCAACAAAGGACACAAAAGGCTATTATCCTTTCAACTGTTGAGTAGTTTTCTTTAGAAAGATGACCTGCATTTTCATGCATTTGTGAACGGCGTGGTGGGCGGACCTGGCATGCTGTAAGACCAGTGATCACAAGGTCCTGCTGACTTCAACAGATTTATGTTGGCTGAGGAAAACTAAAAAAAGCAATGTAATTCTTCATACAGATAAAATTTGAGTAAATTAGTAAAATCCCAAAGATACACTCAGAACAATTGCTGCTACAACCTGCTTTGTTCCAAAGGGTTTAAATGCTGTTATAGCAAATAAATTACTGGACTTTGTTAGTCACTGCCACTGCAATTAGTGAGTGTACTGGAATTCTTACTACTTCTCTTCCCTTAACACTGAGATTTTTTCATTGTCATGTGCACACTTATATATGTCCCTGATGTTTTAGCTGTTATTTCCTCTTCTGTGTTATAAAAATGTAAAATATTTAATTTTCATTTCTTTATTTTCTCTGTGTTCTCCATAATCATTAATTAGCTAATAAATCCTTGCAATACAGTAACAATGCCAGCTATCAGCTTGACATAAAAACAAGTGTTCTTATGCTGGACTCCCTTGTTCTGTCCCCACGCTAAATTTTTTCATGTGACAGATTTTTTTAAAGGTTAGTATACACAAAATGATTGTTAATTTCCATCATAATTTTGGAACCTTCTTGCAAAGAATGTGTGTGAAGGAGTTTACCATGAAAAAAAGAAAAAAGTTTAAAATATGGTTCGATTTTGCTTCTCTGCTATCATTGATCTTGGCTTTGTCATTGTTTTAAAATATAATTCTTTATGTTATTAAAGTGAGGAAGCTTCAGATCATGCAAAAATCTTCTGGAAAACAGATTTTATATTGGAATTAGAAATAAAATGAAAAGTAATGAGAAAAGAAATTAGGTTAAAAGGCCAGAAAACCCATTAGAAACTGTATGTTTGTGTATTATCTAGCAAATCAAATGTCACGGGAAGACATTTGTGAAATAATTATCAATCATTTAAAACAAAAAGGAAGCAAACAACAGAAGCCTTCATTTTTATATTTCAGAGACTAAATCCAGGCTGCTAAATCCAGCAATAAAGCAATTACATGGCATTATTCTGATTTTAAAAGATGTTGAGCAGTCACAGCTTCCCTTGCAGTTGCACTGTCAGAAGCTTTGCTGGGAAACTTCCCCACCCAAACATCATTTTCTATTCAGAGGTAGCACATTGTTGTTGAAGTGAGGGGTTTCATTTCCCACATGAAGAAAAGACCATTGAAATGGTGTCCACCAGAGTAGGCAAGTTGAACAACGTTGAGAGTAAATGTGGAGTGAGACCTGGGGGTAGATGAAGGCCTTGCCAACAGGAAACTTGGCTTTGCAGAAAGAATATTACTTGTGAAGCAGGAAGACAAAAAATTCAGGGAAGAAAATGAACATTCTGTTTTCCCTTCAGGTTTCTCTTGTGATTCAGTTTTCTGCATGCTATTCTCTAAGATCTTAGTGTCTTGAATTGTGTCTTTACTTATGCCTTACACTGTCTGATATAGTGACATAGTAGGGAAATCCCAGAGGTTTGTGAAGGTAGGTAAATTCGGGATAATCAGCTGTACCTCGCTGTTCTAGAAATCAGGCTTCAAAGCTTCTTGTGTATAAGCAGGGACAAGTCTATGTTTAATTACATAAAATTTAATTAAGTACAGACTTCTCTCTGTCTTTGCAATAGCATCATCTTTGACTTCTTATGAAGATGACAGGGACATGAGCACAACCTCTTAGGTGACGTTGCCCTCTAGGGATATAGATAGGAGTGTGAGCCTGGAATAGCTACATATTACAGTGAATAAAGTGAATAAACAATTTTGTTTGAAGCTTTAGATAACTGCACTTTGACCGTTCAGATGTTCTGTATTTGATAACTTTCCACAGATACCTGATAATATAGATATGTATATGCACGTTATGTACAGACACAAACATGCGTAGAGAAATATGTGTGTACATCTCTAATTTCATCCAGTTGTTATAATCATTAAAAGCTCAATTTGAATGTAGATCAGACTGCCTTTTGATAAAGCACCTTAGTGAGCTGACGGTGGTATTGCAAACTTTGACTGGTGAAAGAGATTTCCTAACATAGAGTGAAGTGGGAAATGAGGCTGAGGAAATAGCACAGCTAGGCAGAACTGTTTGAGAAGTGTTATCTTGTGAATAAATACTGCACAGCAACTCAGATCTGTACTCAGTGACTGTTTTACACTGGACAACTTGCCTTATCCCCATGCTGCATCTCATCTCTTTGTAAAACGAAGGAAATACTTCACTACCTACTGGGAGAATGAAATCATTAATGCTTGTAAGGTGTTTGCAAACAGTCAGTGATAAGCGCTGCAAAAAAAACCCCACCTCATTTAGTATGCAAAAAGTGGCAGAAGAAGTTACCTTGAAGGAGCATGGCATGGCACAGCTTGAGAACTACACGGGCATGCTCATACCCTAATCCTGCAGCACTGGTACATGTTGCATAATGTAAATATGAATAGCTCCAGTGGTAAGAACAGACTCTCCTACAAGGGTATTGCAAAGCAGGAATAAGAGATACAGGATTATACCTGGAACAATTCTGTGTTCATTTTGTATGCTATGTAAACACAGTAAAAACTGATAGTAAAAGCAACCTAGTTTGGTCCAAGTTGACCATTTCCAATAAATATATTTTTCTTGTGGTATTGTAATGCAAGGCCTCCTGGAGCAAACATGCAATGTTATTCTGGTTTGGCACATAGGCACCCTTAAAGCAAAAGCTTTTGCCTAAATGCACTTTCATCTTTGCTTATCCACTAGCAAAAGCAGTCTGTTGCAAACAGGCTGGGCTAAGCCCTGGGTCACTGTGATTGCATCTGATGCCATATGTGCTTGTATTTCAATCCAGGTAATATATTCTGTCCAGGCTAGTTAAAAACCCCATGCACATACCGTGGAGCCAGCCACTAAGCTTCCAGGAAATCTCATATGACTCTGTCCCACTGAATGCACAGTTTGATAGATCCACATCAATTACATGGCACATGTCCAAATAGCACAGTTCTCAGGGCACCTCAGACAGAGGTGGAGACAAAGAAATCTTGCGTTTTCTATCTCCCGTTCCACCACCAATTCCATGCTGGCCTATTCAATACAGCTTCCTCCACCCTTGCCATAGTCTAAGAGTCACAGGTTATCAGTATTAGAAGGCTGTCCTTCTCATTTCAGATCTGAGTTTTAGAGCCTGAGACTTTGTCCCCCCCACTGGTAACAACCCAAGAAGTAGAACTGCACTGCATAGGAATAACAAATGTGGCTTAATGACAGGTTTTTTTAACCCTTGGTTGTCACTCCTTTTAAGATAAATAATCAAATAGAATCTCAATGCTGAATAAAATCTAGGGTTCCATTTTTCCTTTCCTCAATTATACCCTTCTATTAAGGGTATAAAAGCACTGTCTACCACAGTTTATTATTACGATCAATTCACAGAAGGCAGTACAGTGTTCTACTGTTGTGATAATTCAGTAGCATTAATACTGTCATCAGTCTGTTGTGATTCATTAGCTGGAAATTTTATTTGTGTGCAGATCCTAGCAGAAGTATTTGGGGAACATTTGATAATTTGGGTAATGTTCATATTTTCATTGCTCAATCTTTACCTCAGTCTTCATTTAAAACTCCTTGTTTCTCTTCTGACCATACTTAGGACTGGGATTTTTCCTCTGTCTCTGGTTCTGTGTCAGAAAGCATTCTCAAAAATGTTTTTTCATTCTCACCTCAGTTTTCTTGTCTCTTGCCAGGTTGCAGGGTTCAGTACTAACCTGCATTTTAATGACAGCAGAAAGCCATGAGGTCTCTGCTAGGCCTGACACATTCCTCAAAGTAGAAAAGCTGTTACCCTTTAATTCTTACTCTACTGGGTTGTCTTCAAGTTTTATTAGCAACCTGTTCTAGATTTTGTTCTCTGTCTCCAGGGAAATACTACATTGTAAGCAATAAAGCTGGCAAAAAGGAAAAAAGAAAAAGAAAAGAAGAAAGAAAGGAAACTGAGAGCCAGATTAGCATCTCTCTTAACAGTAGAGTGAAAAATACGCTCATGTTTGCAATGAACTCTTCTTACGCTGGTGAAAATTACAAGCCAGAGGTCATACACTAAGTCACTGGCAGCAGAATGTTGTCACTCCCTGCTGGCTGATTCATGAAATAATTTGCTGTGAAGAAAATTGCTGTTTCACATCAGCTGGAAAGAGCTTTTGTCAGACCAGACTTTGATACTGCTGTTGCATTGCAATAATGTTGAATAGAGGTGCACACAGACTCATCATGGCAGCATGGCTGCATCCATATGCCTGTAAACCAAAGAAGGATCCCACCCAAATGGGGACAAAACCTTAAAGAATGGTTGGGTTTTGGTGTAAGTGAGTATTGCTATTTCTAATAATGTAATTTATCTGGAAGAGAGATCCTTGCTTTTTCATCTTTCATGTAGTCATCTCTAATTTTTTCTTCTGTGGCATGTAAGTGTTGGCTCATCTGTGGGGATGATAAGCTTTGAGATAAGCTTTTGAATTGACTTTGAGAATGGAGCCTTGGTGTTTTTGTGTAGAGAAGACTCAATAGTCTCCCCCAGTTTCTTTAGTGATTTGATGCCAAACAATTGCCCTGAGACCGTCCACAGCCTTAGTGGATTCCTCACAATGCAAGAGAACAGGTCTTCCTTTTCTGTTTTCAGATAAAACTACATCTTTTATAAACTTGTGTCATTCTATTTGCTATAGGCAATGACATTTAAGCAGCCATTTCTGTTAGAATTTTCTTTTTGCTGCAGTCTTTGTGAACTGTTTGTGAAGGCCCCTGTTGTCGTCCAGAAATGGAGCACACGAGTTGCATTTGTTTTTCTGTGAAGCTAGAACATTTTCAAGGGCAATTCAGAAACATTCATCTCCCTTCTTTTCCTGTTTTTCTGTTCATTTTCTTGAAGCGTTTTTCTTTGCATATTTCTATACCTTTTTTTCTTTTTTACCTATTCTTCCTTGTTGTGCTTGGCTGTCTCTTGTTGTGATTTTTCCAATATTTTTAACTGAAAGAGTAGAGGGCTGATTTTTTATTTTTCCAATCTTAGCATTGAAATCCTATTCGTTTTGTAATTTTTGGGTGCATGGCAAAGTAGGATCTAGTATGACCTTCATAAAATCTCTGAGACATATATTACAACATTAAAGATTAATCTATCACTCAGTCTCTAATACTTAAGTTTGCTTCCTGGTCTACTCTCAGCTGAGAGCTCTGCAGTTGAAAATTTCAGAAGGGTTTAGTGTTATCTGTTTAATATTCTAGGATATTGACTCAGATGATAATAAAAGATTTTTAAGCTGCAAGGGATAGAATTTTCCTTATGTCATAGCACATTAGATTTAGTTGTGGTATCATCAACACATTTTGAAAAGAGCTAAGAAGTATGAGTAAGACCTTCCATTGTCTTGGGAAAAGATTATAATTTCACATTTTTGTCTTTCCCTTGGATAACATGTCATCATAAATAGGTGACTTAGTGGAAAATTCCCAGTGAATCCACTGTGCAGTTTTCTGTCATGGAAACCAAAGGTACAATTGTGCCTTGAAGGCAGAGCAGAGGCTTACTTCAAGCTGGTGCAAAGCCTCCATGTCCTGACAGGAGCTCCAGGTGGTTGTGTGCTACAGGGCCTTTCTGCCTTCTTGCCCTTCAAGGAAATGTGAGTTACTGAGCATTTTTTTTCCAAGGTCTTATCTTCCTTTTCTAGCACAAAAGTGCCTGTGCCACATCTGCTCCCTACCTTCAGGCACTTGGTGAGGGGAGCAGTAGCCGTTCAGCAGTTACTACCCAAAAAAGTCTGTCTTTCAGACTCAGGGCTTGGAAGTTGCCGTGAGGAGCAGCCAGTCCACCAGACTGGAGCTGCAAGGGGTATTGGTGTGTCCCATGGGTGCTGTACAGTCTGCAGTCCTTGTTCTGAGCTGCTACTCACGCCTTCTTCTGGGGAGAAAAAGGTAAGGGGTATTAGCATCCTTACTTATATATTGTTTCCAAAGCATTCCTGTCCTCTCTTTGGGCCCGTTTACAGAAGAAGATGGTAAGAGTACACAGTGAGGTTTTGTGGCACACAAATTATACTGTCTGAGGTGTTTGGTGTGATTTGGTTATTCTCTACCACAGCAAAATGAGCTCCTGCCTTTAAGAATCAGTCAGTCACTGTTTTGTAAATGCTTTCTGCTTTGGAACCTATACCCAGCCCTGATTTTGTCACAGTCAGGGTCAAATCCACTTTTTAAAGTTATCCCTGTATAACCTATCATATTGAAGTATATATGATAATGCTGTATGTTAGCTGCTAGCAAACTCACTCATTTTAGGGCATCCACATTACACCTGTCAGTGAATGCAGAAGAATAAAATGAAAGGAGGAAAATAATAATAATAATTTTAAAAAATCCCTTAGAATTTTCCTTCTTTCTCAGACTAATGGCAAAATTATATGGCTCAGCTAAGTTTTAGCTTATCAGTGGTTGGAGTTTTTGCTGGTGCACCCAGTAGTTGTTAGAATGTTTGTTAATTAGAACTGATTTAAATAAAAGGATTTTTTCATTAGGCAGTATGTGAAAAAAAGGTCTGAATATATTTAAACTTTCTAACAGATTGGTAGCTGGTTAAACATTAGCTTTATTTTTACATTTACACAGGAATATTTCATGCATCCACAGTAATCAGTTCTTTTAGGAATAGGTTGTTTCAACTCTGATATCAAGAAGGTCATGTTACTACTTTGATCACACACGGGAATGTTTATACAAACCAAACATTTTCCCCATTGTATATATTTCTACTGCTAATTTTTAGGCTGCAAGTAGAGTTGCAGATAATGTTAGCATTATATATATAGCCACTTTTTAATTGTGGTGGCCATTCATAAAGACAGAACAAATGTGTCTTTCCATAACTGGGGAGAGAAAAAGTATTATTAAAACATGTACATGTGAATTAAATAAGCTAATGGTCATAACTGAAGCATTTTTTTCCTCATGCAGTATAACAGTGGGTTGTATAAGCTCTTCTGGGTATTAATAGTATACATCTGTTGGAGTGTAAGCAGGGAATGCCAAAACTCAACCTCAATTATAAAAAAAATAAATATGTATGTACATCAATTATCATTATGTTGGTGGAAAGAAATCATTGTATTGACACGAGACATTTGTCCTGGTTTCCTTGTTTATATTGAAAACATGTTTGAAGGGTTCTTTCTCTCCAGTGTTAGTTCTAGCAGTGACACTCAGAGGAATAGGTGATGGTACTATTCTGGTTTATCTAAATAAATACAAAATAAAAACTAATAAAGAATATAATAACATTAAACTTAAAATAAATAGATTCCGTACTAGATATTAGAGTAGTGCTTAAACAGCTACATAAAATAACCTTTTATGAACAGAACCAGAATTAATTCTTTGTACTGCATAAATTCCAATAATTTTATCTCTGGACTGTCAGTGCAAGTAAGTTTTTCTCAGCGGGAATAGCAAAGTTTCTGTGATCAATAATATTTGTTTATGAGAATAGTAAAAATAGATTTTATAGCAGAAGCATAGAGCTATTGTTTTGAGAAGCAGCTTTGGATAAAAGCTTTGCATTTGTTCTTTTCTCCTGAGACTGTTAAAAAGAACACTAAAAAGTAAAATGGGTGACCACAGAAGCAAGTAGGGTCACCCATTACCAGGGTTTCATTTTATTTCCATTAGAGAGGAACTAGAAAGCATCTCATACTATTTGTACCTGATTTTCCATTATAAATTACAGTACATGAGATCATTTAAAAATCAGTCAGCCTTTCAGATGAAGCCAACTCTGTTGCTGTTCCTTAATAATTGAACAGTAAGAAATACAAGATCTCCATTTTCATCCAACCAAAGTAACTTATGAAATGGGAGAGGAAAAAAAAGGTATATGCAGTACAATCTTCCTAAAAGCTCCCAGGGCAGTCTCAGAGGGGGATTTAAAGAGTGGTTTTGGATTCACATTTGGAGGGTCAGGTTTCCTCAGTGAACTTCTACCTGCAGATTGGAGTCCTGGGACCCCACACAGCTCGTGTATCAGCCACAGTTGGTTCAGGAGCACCAGTATGGAGTACATGCACTAAAGTCAGGGTGCTACTGGTTTAAAAATGCGATACAACTCAGACCTCTCCTCTAATTCACTGCCTCAGTGTATGAATTTTCAGCTTTAATGCTGCTCGGAGATGCTGAGGAACACAGTAAGACAGAAAAATCTCACTGTGAAACTTTTTTTCCTGAAAACTGGTTCTGATGACAGGCTAGCCGTTGTCTTCACTCTCTTTATGTGTTGCTAATGTGAAGGGATTGCAGCTTTAAGTTTAAAGACCAAATAAAACTCCAAAAACCAAGTTTGTAAGATATATTCCTGTACAACTGCTGTCTGGCTTGCTTCCAGTTCAAGTTATAGGCATGGAGCCAACCTATTGAAGGTATTGAAAGTATTCTCATCAGCTTCACTGGATCTTGAGATCTTGAGTTGGATATTGTTTGCCTTATCTCTCTTAGGTCCTTGTCACACTCAGCAGAAGTGTGTGTCTGTGTGGCAAATCATGCATGGTCTAGAAATTGACAATGGAAAACACCAAAAGGTTTTAAATATTTTTTTTTTAATATAGGAGTATATTTTAATTTTGGCATTTTTTTCATTTTATTTGGAGGAATCAACTCCTGCCTGACATGTAGTCCAATGAGCATCTGATGCAGTAAGTCAATAGCATAAAAATGGTACAAGCAACCCTTCAGTTCTTTTTATTTTTTTTTTCCTTTTAACCATGTAAGTCAGAATCCAGACAATAATTAGTATTTGCAAAATCTATACAAAAATATAAAAAATATATTTTTTGTTGTTTGGTTTGGTTTGTTTTGAAAAACTGTTCACAGTTGTCAGCTCTTGTCAAAGGGAAGAAACTCTTGATAGGGGAACATTGTATTATCATAAATCTTTATTCTATTGATTATTTGAATAGTTTCCAGAAGAGCTACGTGGACTCTTCTTGCTTCAGTGTCTTGCTTAGTTACTCTGGCAAGATAGAAATATAGGGAAGTTGGGGCACAGAAGTTCCACACAAAAATTCTTTGAACAGGGGAAGGTGGGCAGGTTTCTTAAGCATTCACCTTTTAACAGTGGTGATTGAGCAAGTGAGAAGCTTTGCTTATTTAACATAAATTAACAGTTATTTAAGTAATAAATTCAATACTTATTTATTATCAGTCTCACAGATAATATATGAAGTGATTTCAATGACTTGCAACAAATGGTCCTCTTCAAACCATGATACCATCTCATTTCATTTGTACGTGGCTTTTCCAATGAGGCACAAATCCACGGGAGTCTGTCAAAGTTTTGTTTGGAGGAGATATTAACCCAGCTGAATTCCATGTTTTGCAATTAAAACTGGCACATTATAAGAATGTGCCCTAAATTTCAGTTTGTAAGAGATCCTGTCCAAAAGTCATAGAAAAAAAACACTGAGTCTAAGTATAGGTGTGTGAAATGATTTCTGCACTCTGATGCACGTAATTAGTTGGTTTGGTTGCACAGTCATTTGGTAAGGGGATCTACTAATTTGCTGGAAGGTGTGTTGGAGAAATTTTAAACTACAAAATAAATCACTCCTCCTACTTCCTTTTCACCCAGTGGTTAAAGGTTGTGAAGAGCTGTCACAGCACTGGGTACAAAGGATGAACTACAGCTGGTATTTTTCAGTGTTACGCTGGTGACCTCCAATAGGGCAGAACTTTGCTGTATCATCAAGTTTGAGGAAGCTGATTTCTCTGGCAAAATTCACGGGCCTGAGTCTGCTGTTGTTTACACTTACATCAAATTTGAATTTGGGTTCAGTAGAGTGGCTTTGGGTTCAGTGAGAATGGCCAATTTCTGTGAGCTCTGATTCAGGCCTTTTTTCTTAAATAAAGGCAGAATCCAATGTTAAAGTGCAGCATAGTTAATAATGTTAATTAATAAAATTCTTAATTTTATTCTGGATTTCCTTGCCATGCATTCATTCTCTCCAACAGGGACTAGCACTAGAGATGTTTGAGAAATGGAGTTTGATAAAATAAAAATAGACCATCATATTACAGAATTTCAGCACGACTTTAATACTGCATCTCAGTTCTGCTATTTTGATTGATTCAACTTTCCGTACCATATTGAAGCATCTGTTTCTGTAACCTTTACCACAGTTCCTCCTTATCAGCAGATTGGAATGGAACACTTTAATAGGCCTGAATCAGGCGCTCCCAGTCCACTCTTCTGTTGAATATTTTAAAAGGAAAGTAGTTTTTTTTTAAAAAACAGAGTGTAAAACGAATGTTGCAGTTTCTCATAGAAAGGCGACTCTAGTTTCTGGTCAGCTCTAACAGATATTTATGGACATTTCGGCAACAACATGATTAAGCAGAAGTTTTCCATGTAGTAGATTGAGTGTTTAGGTTGATTGCAACAAGATCTGGACCACACTTCCAAGCTGGCATGCTGTTTCTCCAGAATACACGTATGGTTACCTGTTCCACCTGCTCCAAGTAATTTCTGTTTCACAGGATAGAAATCTTAAGTTTGTGCTTGACACATTATTTCTCTTCTGAGACATATTTTTCTTTTCTACTATGTTCTTGCTCTTCAGAAATAATTATTATACAAAAAGATGAAAGGATTGCTTCCCATTTCTTAATACAAAGAGGTGAACAAGATATAATTACTTAAGCCATGATACAGTTTATCAAAAGTAAATCACTTTCTTTTCCTGCTTACCCAAATAGATGTTTGCTCTATATATTTTCGCTTTGGTGTCCTTTTCTATTATCTGTTCCTCCAATTTCTGTAATTATTTTGTGAAAGCCAAATGTTTTAGAAACTAAAATGCGATGGTAACTCATTGTTTTGCTTGCATAATCATCTGTACAAGTCCAATTAATATCAGGTAGTTCAGTTTAACTGTAAATACTGGATAAATCTAAACAGATGGTGAAGGTTCTTGAGGGAACCCAAATGAGAAGTGGCTGAGGTCGCTTGGTGTGTTCAGCCTGGAGGGGAGACCTCATTGCAGTTACAACTTCCCTGTGAGGGGAACTGGAGGGGCAGGCACTGATCTCTTCTCTGTGGTGACCAGTGACAGGACCTGAGGGAATGGCCTGAAACTGAGTCAGGGGAGGGCTAGGCTGGGTATTAGGAAAAGATTTTTCACCCTGAGGGTGGTTGTGCACTGGAACAGGGTCCCCAGGGAAGCAGTCACAGCCAAGCCTGAGAGAGCTCAAGAAGCATTTGGACAGCACTCTCAGGGTCATGGTGGGACTCGTGGTGCTGTTCTGTGCAGGACCAGGAGTTGGACTTTGATGATCCTAGTGGGTCCCTTCCAAATCAGGATATTCTATGACTCTATGAAATATGCTGTATATGGCTTGACCTTTGTTAAAAGCTCTCTTGTGTACCTTAGGGTCTGTCCTGTGACATCACATCCTGTATCATGGACTGCTGGGACAAAATCTGTTGCTCTGTCCTTTAACAATTCCATGCGGGAAAGGATGAAGTGCTTATTTGCCACGTTATTTATGGTTTCCTTACTCAGCTAATGCTTTGTCCTTATATGTCATTTTCTGTCACGTACCATCTTTTGTAATTCTTCATCTTCATTTCCCAAGAGCCGAATCACTGTGGTTTTGTTTTATAATCTTCCTTGAAGTTCAAGTTTTGCTTATTTATGACTTTGGAATGAAAAAGCATTGTGTGTCAGAACTTTCCTAGAAGCCAGTGGACTCACTAGAGCAGAGAGTGACTCTATTGATGGGGTCTGGGAACTTCAACATTTTCAAAGCTTACAACAGCAAATTTCATTTTGTAAATAAACTCTGCAGGCTCTGTAAATACCATAGTCCTGCTGGGTACATTCATCTGAGCGCAGATACGGAATCAAAACTTAAACTTGCTCTGTCCTGCCTTGCTCTACAGCTTTTGTGTGTGTCATGTCTTCCTGTGAAATACTGTCTTCTTAAAAAATGGCTTTGGTATTACCAGAAGGTGAAGTTTTTCTCAAAGACTAAAAATGTTTGTTTTATGTAGCAGTTAAAGAGGTTGGTTCTTACATGGGTGTTTCAATCAGATGTTCTGTGTGATTTCCACATGAAAATGTTACCAAAATACTTAAAATTTGGAAGGCAGTGAGGAATAAAAATAGTTATCAGAGCTTGATCAGTATGAATGCTTGGTCTAATTGTGAACTCAATTATTACTGTGAACAGTTTTTTATTGTGGAGGAGGATTTGCCAAGGCTGAAAAAGAAATTAATCAAATTTTCTCATTAAAAGATACTTTGAAAAAGATCATTGATTGTGCACTGACCATTCATTGTCATACCAATGACTTTCTAATTAGTTTTTTTCACATTAACAAAATACAGGTGGCTAAAGACCCACATGAATGTTCACAATGCACTTGTTGCTAGGCTGTCTAATGAAAGTGTTACTTTTGTTTTTGCAAAAGATGAGGAGAAGAGATTAAACTCTTCCTGACATGTGAAAAGTACTCTATCTTCAAAAATATTCATAGTAAAATCAGCTAAAATGCATAAAAATGTTCTGTTATTGCTTTTTGTATACGTAATTCCCGCCATTGCTGGACATATGATGCTGTATGACAGTGGGGAGCAAGATTTTCTCAGTAACTCCTAAGACAGTAAAAGTCTCACAGCACCTGAAATAATGAAAAAGATTCACCAAATGCAAATGACAGCTTTCATCTTCCTTTATGAAGCACATGCTCATGAATATATACATTTTTGCACATGTAGAAGCTCAAGTGTATCTGCCTTCCGATGAATGAAAGAATACGGAAATTATGTATTCAGAATTAGTTAGAAGTTTGCTGTATTTTTGAATTCTCCAATTTAATTGAAATTCCCTTCCTGAGCTAGAACATTTCTTAGAGGCTGCCAGATTCGAGAAGGGGGCACTGTTACCCCTTCTCCTTCCTTCTGAAGTTTTTGTGCTATTTAAGTACCAGCATTGCTTTTGGTGATACTAACAGCCTTTTGGCAGTTCTGTGCTGTTTGTCTGCACAATCTGTCCATCTAAAGTAGCAGAGCATGAGAAGCTGATCTCCTGAGGGAACTCCAACAATATCGACAGGCTTGATTGACATAAAACCAGTCTCTCTCTTTCACCTCCACTGAACTCTCAGAGTAAATTCAGGGCCTGACTGAAGTGAGATAGGGTTTTAGCCATTGACTTGCATGGGAACAGAATTTGAACACTAGCAGCTACTGCCCTCTCCTAAGGCAGCCCTGAATATCTTGGCAAATGCTGTTTAGAAGCACTATCAATTTGATCCCACTTCCTTCTCAGGACTCAAAGCCAAGTTCAGGGCTATTTATGTCTTATTATCTAGAGAACACTTTGGATGGGAACTACAGCAAGCATTTAAATCTTTGCCTTGAAAAATAGGTTATGGCTTAATGAACCTTTTTCAGGTTAATGCAGTTATTTATTCTTGATATTTGTGTTTGTTGCTGTCAGGTAGAAGTCAATGAAAGAGCAGTGCCTTCTATCTTGAAGAGTTTATCAGGATGGAATAGCCTGAAATTTGTTTCGAGTGAATCAATTCTCACTTTTTTGACAGGAAAATAGCAACAGTAGATTTTCCAGATATGCTTCAAAATACCACATATGCTCAAAACTTAGAGGATGTCAAGAACCATACAAAAAGATCTGCTTATCACTTCAAAATGTGAACATCTACAGATATCCAAATTACATTTTCTATTAAGTCAGCAGTACAAAAGGTGAGAGAAGAGGCAGAGACACAGGCATTTATTTTCAGTCATGTGTTCATACAGAGGAAAAGGAGAAAAGTAAAAATTCAGTCCATAAATTGAAGACTGTCTGCCTTGAATGGAAAAGAAAAGAAACAGAAAAGTTTAAAATATTCCCTTTTTTCTTTCCTCCCCTTCTGAAGTGTTTGGGGTGAAAGACACCACTTCTACTGCAACCCATCAATATTATTCATCTAATGTTGGTATCGTTTGACTAGATCCTAAATATTTTATTTTTTCTACTTGATAACCATAGTGCCTAATTGTGATCTTTTTCTTGTTTGAAGTAAATTTATTATTTTTAAAGCACTTTGGAAATTTAATGACACCATTAAAAATAATTCTACTTAGAAATAATTATGCTCGTGTGGTGGAATGGGATGTGCTGTTTCTAGTATCTTCTGTTGCTCTGTATTTGACTAGTAAGAATGATGGTACTAATGCCAAATATTTGGGTGCATCTGATATCGGAAAGCCTAGAGAACCTTTCTTACAAGGTATTTCAAGAGGGCTGAAGTAAACCCCCAAGATTTTAGTTCCTCTGTGTGCTTCAAGCAGTATCTTTGAACTCCCAAGACTGTTACATTTTATCTTACGTCCTGAAAGAAGAGAGATTCTTAATTTGGGGGGTTTTAATATACATGTTTTGAGGTTGGTTGCCATAATTGTTTCCAGGTGTAAACCATTAGGACCTACACCACTTCAGAGCTACTAAGATAATTTTCTGTCTTGTTTGATGCTACATGCCTGTGTTTAGGGAAAAAAACAAAACAAAGCCCTGAAAACCCTCAACCAAAACTTATCTTATATGGGCGCTGTCTTCCTGTCAGAACATTTTCTTTTGAACTTTTTTTCTTCTTTTAATGTTGATCAATGCAGACTGACCTTTTCCACAGATTTCCCCTCAGTTTGTTGTAGAGGAATATAATCTCCCATGCAGAAACTTGCCTGTATTAGAGCATTGTGCTTTTCTACCTTCTTTCCAACCTCCTGAAAAGTCCATACAATATTTATTTTCACCTTTTTTCTAGATGGGGCTAGTAAAGTTGTTTAGTAGCTCTGTTCAATCTCAATCAAGTTTAGGAAGCCACTAATTAGCAAGTATGAGTTTGTCAGATGGTAATGCTGGATATGGGAATTCTGGAAATGGTAACAGCTTCCTATTTGTGGTTGGCTAACATAGAGAGAGGATGTGTAGGCTTCCTAGCTTGTCAAACCACATCACAGTACACGGGCTAATACCACATGTGTTCATTAGCAGATGATCATGGCATGTGTAAATATCCATTGTGCAGATGGTTTTTGCATGGTCCTCCTAATAGTATCATATGTTGCTTGATAGTTGTTGGGTGCTTAAAATAAAAAGCTTTTGAAGTTTCAGATGTGATGTTTAATAGGTCTTTCTCTAATGCTGGTTTCGCACCTGCTCCTCCCTCACCATCACATCAAAGTCAGCTCTAAGTAACCGCTCTGAAATCATGCATCATCAGACCATGGAGTAAAACTAGTGAAAGTGCAGGGCAATCAGCCCTGTAAAATCCCTCCATCTGCAGAAAGAATCTCCATAGCCACCTGGATGCTTTTAAACCTTCATTATTTTAAATTTAAAATGGTTGGCTGAGCATTGCTTCTACAAAAATCTGATACAATAATCGAAGTTGGAGGTGGGGAAGGACCTCTGGGGTCACACAGTCAAGCTTTCTGCCAATAATAGATTGTTCCCTGCAGTTCAGTTTCTAGTGACCTTGGAAATTACTAGCCTGGTAAAATGGTAATGAAAAAACAAAGCTGTTATAGCTTCAGAAGTAGCCGAAGTGGCACTGTCCCAATGAGAAATTGTATTTTTGATGTAAGATTCTCTACATGCATTGTTTCCTGGTTGCAGTTTTTAAGTGATCTCAGTTTTAATCTACACTTTCTGACCCATTTTGAACTGGCTATAACAAGAAGGTTGCTGGAGGTTAGCTGTTTTAATACCACATAAACTTATCCCTTAACCAAATTATAATTTTTTTACAAATAAATGTCAACAACTTGATTAACCCCCCTACTCAAACATTTTCTTCATGTCTCTGCAGTTGTATTCTTTCAACATGTCTAGCCTACCAGAAACAGGAAATGGGGAGGAAAAAACCAGATTTCTTGGTTTTTTCCATCAAAACTCTTGGTTAATTAATTACACACTTACCATGCCTGGGAGCCCAAAAATTCCTGAAAAGACTCAGATGTGATGCATGATTTTTAGATTTCTTTCACCCGAGGTTTGGTTTACTTCTCTGCTGATGTAAGCAATAAAACACAGCCCTAACATACATCTAAGTGGATAGAATTTGGCCCCTCTTTTAAGGATGAAGCAGCAGAGACAAGCTCCCACCAGCAGGGTAATTAAAGTTTTGGTTAAAAAAATGTTTCAGGAGGCTGTTAAAAGCTGGGTAGATGGGAAAGACATCCCAAGACGCCAAGTTCCCTTCCTGTTGTGCCCGTTTGATTTCTTCTCTAGGGGGCCCTATTGTGGGCTGCTTTTTGGGGTGTGCAGCACTGTAATTATCCTTTCTTCCTGGAACTCTGCCCCCCTGACTATTGTATTCACCCACACCAGATCTTGCTTGGAGAGGAAAAGGGTTTTTCTCAGCTACCAACTTGCTTAAAAGAGGAGGTAAGAGGAAAAGAAAGCTAATTGGACTGGACTTGGCAAAAGTCTCTATTTTATTCTGTTTAGTCAGATTTTTAAAGACTGGATGCTGAGAAACACCAAAATAGTGAGAACCCTTATTCCTTAAACAGGTTCTTGCAAAGTTTTTACAATAAAAACAGAAAGCTGCTTTAGTAAAGCAGTGTTTATCCTTGCACTAATGCTGGTCATGAATACGTGTCTAACTTAGCTGGAACTAATGCCTGACTATACTGTTCCACTACAGCAACTTAACATTCTGCGTAGGCTGATTATTTTTTCAACAATATTTGCTAAATTCTTTTAAGGGCTGCCAGTATATATTTTTTGAAGCTTAGTTAATAAGAACAGCTGCCAGTGGAGTCAAGGCTAAAAGAGGCAAAAAATATCTGCAGAAGGCAAGATTTCACTTCAAAAGATCAGTATTACAAAGCACTACTGTTGCTGGTATAATCACTTTCTTTGGGGGGGATGCTAATATAGACTGGGTTTCTTGTCTTCACAGCCCCCACTGAGCCTTTGCTGTGCAAATTTGCTGATGGAGGGCAAAAGAAGCGCCAGAATCAAAGCAAATACACACAGAATGGAAGGCCGTGGCCCAGAGAAGGAGAGGTAAGTGCCACGTAGCAATTATTTTCCTGGGGTTTGGCAGAAGTCAGCGACAGACCTGGAGGTCTACGTTTCGGGCTATGAAGAAATCAGATTGCACACAAAATGCAATAATTTCATAGAGAAAAAGCTATGTAAGCAGGGGAGAGATGGAGATTTATGATAATGTGCAGAGTGTAAAGTTACAGGAAAGGAGAATTTCCAAGCTTGGTGTGGAACTGTGCACAGGCTGGTCCCACTGTGAGTGCTCTGCAGGCGGACCTGAGCCGAGGATTCTCATACTGGTGAGCCATCAGCACCCGAGGTGTAGCTTTTACAAACCAAATCAATTTACACTGAAGCAACTCAGCAATGTTATTTTCTCCATCTAGTTCCTGGTGGTAAAAGATCCTTAGGGAATATGAAAGCCATTCCAAAAGAGAGAGATGTACTTATGCATCCAGATGCAGGGTCCATGTACAAGTTTTCCAAAAGCTTATCTGAGCTGAGTTTTTCATTCTGTTCAAGGCAAAGCAATTTATACTAGCCTCAGCTGCATCATGTGTACAAAGTTTTAAAGTAAAACAACCTAATGGTTGCTCTCTGCCCTGCTGCAAGTAGTCTGTTACTAGAGTTTCTTTTCTGTGTTCTTTTTTGTGAGGTGGGTGAAATGTGGGTGAAATAAGAAAGGCATTTTTTTTTGACTCTTCAAGAGTTTGTTTAGTGTTTTTGAAATTTATTATCAAAAAAAGGCTTGAATAAATAAGGTAGATCTGATCATAGTGCCTTCTTATGCATGGTGATAGCTATGAAGGCTGAAGGACTTGCAAGTATTTCTATCCAAAACAGCTATTCTTTGTGTTTATGACTGAGACTTCAAGGAAAGAAAGTATGTTGCTCAATTGTGCTCCTCTAGAATTCGAGTTGGTGGGGGGGTGTCTTTTTTTTGTTTTGGGGAGTGGTGAGTGCTGCTATGTTTATTCAATTTTACAAGGCAAATTTTAAAAAAAAATTATTTGGTATTTCTGAGTTATATGTTTCTAGAGCTTTTCTGCTTTTTTGTAACTACTTGATTTATCTAGCCGATGCTTTTCAGACCATTAATTGATGACATCTATACTCTAGCACTATTGGTGAGTTCCTGAAACAAACAGAAATGCCTATTGAAAGTGTAGAAATTTCTCCCACTGCCCCATGGTTGTTCTGCACTGTTCCAATAGCAATAGTCCATTTTTAGCTCTGTGGGCTGAAAATCCCAGTGTGGCAGACACATTTGCTATAGGACATTGCAGAACTCTCCAAAGGCTCATTGCAGTCTCTTATGCTGTATGTCTCAAAAAATTGAGTTGTTTTCTCAAAGCAATTATGGTTTGTCGTATTAGGGATGTGCTGAGGAACATGTGCCCAAGAAGTACTTCAAACAGTAGACTCAGGTCAGCATATACAGAGCTTGAAAAACAAAGATCTCTATATAGGAGACAATAATAAACCCTCAATAAGGTCAACAATCCATATTGTAAATACCTCTAAGTCCCTGTTTAAAAAGTAATACCATCATGGTTATTATCTCCACTGTTTTATACTTCCTTCAGTTCAAATCAATAAAAAAAGAGAATATAAAGACAGCAAGCCACCATTATGCCTGCAGCCTCAGGACATCAGCTTATTGCATCTTGTGTAGCTCATTTGCTGCTGGTGGAGTGGTGCCTATTAAGCCCAGTGATATCCTGGTAACCTAGAGGCAGGGTGTGGCTGGTGTATTTACAGTATCAACACTTTAAAACTGATTTTCAGCGCTGGAAGATGTCATTCCTTGTTGTTCACAGTCAACTACAGAGCTGTTGTCATGGCATAATGAACAAACATTAAAAGATTGTAAAGATACAAACTCAGAAATATTTCAGGCTAGATTTTCTCAGCTTTTTTCTGTTTATTAACATCTGGTTAATACCTTGCTGCACACTGGATATTTGCTACTCAGAGCATCAGACAAGAATGCATATTCTCTTGTATTGAATTTCTTCTCCACTGTTAATTTTCTTATTTCCAGGGTAAAATCTTACTATGTAATTACTCATATTTTATATGCAATAGGGTTTTTCTAACTCTTTGTCCTTTAACAATCTTGTTCTAAAAACTATCTACCATTCAATTGTTCTCTATGTAGCAGCATTCGGGTAACCTTCCTACAATTAGTCCTGTCAGTTTTAATTTCTTTTTAAAAGAACAGGCAGTGAGTAGTGAAAAATAATTGATATATGACAAGTGTCATAGTTCTGATGACAAATGGGATCTGGAAATATTCCCTACACCTCTACTTTTTCTTGCTTTCTTCCCCAAAGAAAAGTATTGAAATAGCATCCAAGAGATTACTCCCTTAGTATTTCCACTCTGGCCAAATCCTGTGGTATCTAGACCAAGATGTATTTTGGCTATTGTTCAGACAAGCCTTTGCATTCTTGAATACTTTCGTGAAGAGCATTTCTAAAACATCTGAGGTTTAACCAGCATTAGCACTGAGCGTGCATGAGGATGATTTCTCGGAAGGGCAGATCCCAGAGAAATGACGCCAACACTTCTGTCACTGGCCTCAAACTTGAGTATGCAAAGTAGAGACAGACAGCCGTGCCCAGTACTCTGCTGTAGGGAGGCAATGGCAGGAGATTTAGTGGGGAGGAGCAGGTTTGCTGCAGTGTTACCTCTCTGGTCATGCTGCTCTCAGAAGTTTTGCTCTTTTATGAAGAGCATCTATGGAACTGTATAAGAAAAGATTTCTCTTTTTTTGGTAAAGTTGTCAGGTCATACTGCAGAATGCAATAGAAAATCTTATTCCTGTCATCCATCTTTGTAGACTGCTTCGTAACCATATAGAAATACTTTGATTGGCTGTTAAATTGCCTTCCTTTTTAAAATCGAGTCTTTAGGAACACACTGAATTTCTCTAGGGCTTTTTGGGAGGTCTGTGGAGTGGGTTTGGTGCGTGGTTACTTGGCCAGTTATAACCAGGGAAGAATGTCAGATTTTGAATAGTGCTTTCTGGTCCTTACCCTTACACTCTTGTTTGGAGTCTCAGGAAACGTTCAGTAGATTTAGGGAGGCATTTAACTGAGTGTTTGTGATGGTTGACCAGTTGTGGACTAAGGAGCTGAGACCTTTTATTAGTGACAGCTTTATATAAGGCTGTCAAATTAGGTATATAATGTACAAGTGTAATAAATGTACCTGTACCTTGCAGTGAAATCTGCAAGTGTTGGAAATATTTACAGAGAAATTCTGATCCAACAACAGACATAGTTTCTATACAAAGTTCAGTAATTTCTTTTTCAGGGCTAGTTTCTCCTGAGTCACACTGGTTTAATTGAGCACTCTGTTTTGAAATTTAACCTGACAAGATTGTATTGAGATGGTCATAGAGGATAATCATATTCAAATTCTGTCTGTAAAACATTTGATGTAATTTACCTCTAAATTGCAATTGACAAGTCTAGAGGCAGGTGACATAACTCCCCAAAAATGTTTTACTCGAAAATGCACCCAGGGAATCTAGTATAGTCACAAAATGAGATCAGATTGGATTAAAAACTGCAGCATAAATTTTGCAACATAGTCTTCCATTGCAGATTTAATGAAACTTTGTTTTGGTTATTCAGAAATAAAGTCTTTTGATATGTGTATTTAAGAGCAGGTTTATTTGAAAATTGCCTGGTAGACAGGGAGAAATCTGCCTAAAGTTTATTATTGTTTACAGTTCTAGAAATTGTAGCTTTTCTATATCTGGTCAGCCCAAAGTGATTAAGGTTTTTTTATAGTGACAGTATTTTGGACTCTGATATTTCATTTGCAAGTTTCTGTAAAATTTGGGCTATTTAAATAATTTCATTGTCTTGTAAGAGACTATCACCCTTACAGTATTGGTGCATGTATCACAACAGTGAGATGCACCATTGAATGTGATCCTCTTGTCATTGAATTTGGTCTGATGTCTATAATTATATTTAACAATTGTCAACAATAATACTCCTATTGATTTCTTTTTTGCTTCTATAATCTGAGTTACATCTTTTGTTTCTAAAGAGCCAAGAGGTTACCCGCCTTTCTTTCCCTTTCTTCTCTTCCTCCTTACCGCTTTCAGTTTTGCTTTCTTTCAAGCTCAGTTCTTGGAATATCTGAAGAATTAAATATGTTTTTAATTCTTTCTTAAAAAAATAAAATGACCTGGTAGTTTGGGAATGTTCATTTTGTTAACAGTTTCTCTTTTTATCCGCTACTCATTACAACTTTGCCTAATGCAAACAGCAATTTGGAGAGAAAAACATACAACAAGTAATTTGAGACACTTCCCAAATTTTTAGTAAAGTCAGTACCAGTGAAGGGCTGAAGTAGTTGATCCTGGTGCCAGTTGTCCCTTCTTTACCAGCAGATGCATTTAGAAATGATTAGTAGTTCTGTGCCTGGCCTATTTAGAAATCAGACATAGACTGTTTTTATGCTTCCAAGAAGATAGGTACTACTTATTTGTGTTCCATAATCCTGAGTGTCTAAGCCTGATGTGTTTTATACCTAGACAAGTAACTTTTCTTTGCTGTGAGAGGCAATTCCCAGTTTTGTCCAGATAAGCAGTAGTACCCTCATATGTAAACCACCCACAAAAACATTTACTATGTATATTTAGCATGCCTGTAAGTTAAACATTAGAACTTTGCATGCTTATTTTCAGCTAAAGCTTTTTTTAGCAAAGAGAGGCATTTAACCTGAAGAGAAGCCCAAGCAGAGGGACAAAGAGAAGGGCAAAAGATCACTGACCAGTAAGTGAAAAGATCTAGAATAATGACACAAGGTGCTGTCACTGTGGGCAACATTTTGAGAAAGTGCCTCAGTGGCACAAATACCAAAGAACATTTTGGATTTTGAGCTTATAAACCACATAAAAATGTTTTAAACCAATAACCTACATGAAATCACTGTCACTGCAATCCAGATTTTAAAAGGGCCATGATTTGGTTGAAACAGAATCAACAGTGTACCTGTTCTTACAGATTAGTTTTCTTTGTTTTCATTTTGGCTTTGAATTTCCTTCTCTGGTGAAAAATGTCATGCCATTTGCCCTGGAGATTTCCCTGTAGTTGGGTTTTCCTCCTGGTTCTGCTGCTACAGCAGTGTTTTCCTAGGCAGAATAAACAAATATTGGAGAAAAGACATACCTTTTTTTTAATGTGTCCCCAACAGAGTTGGAGTGCTGCAAGCCATCCCTGGAGTTCTTCCCAAATCACTGTAGCACACACATCTAGTGTGCAGATGTGAGTGCAATACACAGCTGATACAACACTGGATCACACTGATGGCAAAATGGGTGTGCCAGGTCCCCAAAAGCAGATAGTTCAGAGACCTGAAGATGACAAGGTTAAATGTATGGGCTGGCTGTTGAAACAGAATAATTATGTTATATTATATATATTATTTTTTTGGTTTTTCTTTTCAATTTTTGTAGACTTCAGCAGTTACATTTTAACTAATCAGATAAATTGAAGTGGGAAGAAAGTGACTCAATCCCAAGAACAGAAGCTGTGTATGTCAGACCTCCATTCCAGTTCTGTAGGACAAAAGGGTTTCTTGTCATTCATTTGGGTATCTGAACTTGTTATTGTGTTTATTAGTGCAGCCTCTGACAGTCTGAGGTTCATGAATCACTTCCCGAGACATCAATATTAGATATTTTTCTCTCCACAACCACTTCTTTTTTTTTTCTAAGAACTTCCAGCTGCTTAAGAGCACACATCACCAGGAAATGCTCCATTTCTTTCATGTGCATCTATAAATCTAAGAGGTGTCACATTTACATGCTAGATTTCTGCTTCTCTAAAAATGAAAAGATGGTGGGGGGTTATTCAAAATGAAATTCAGAAGTCTTCCAATAATGTTGAATTTTTCTGACAGAACTGTTTAAATAATCAAAGAAAGGAATTCTGCCAAGTTAACTTTACTGGTGACTGGGCTTATTTTATTAAATCAGTATTTTGCATTAATCTCATTTGGGTTGATGATTTCTTTCCCCTACTCACTCTTCTTTCCTCAAATTGTTTCAATAAGGGTATCTGCTGTCAGGGCACAAGAGATCCTTGTGTTGTGATGCCTGGCAGATATTAGCAATGGAAACAAAACAAGTACAGAAATCTGAGTGTTGAAACTTCAGTTGATTGCACTGTAGTAGCCAAGAGCACACCCTGGGATGGCAGTGCTCCAATGGGAAAGGGTGAAGGGATGAGTCAGTGAAAATGGGGTAGAGAGACTTATCTTTTAGTCTAACTCCCACATCAGTTCACCAAAGAAATCCCTAAAGTCCATGTGTACAACATTACCTTTCCAAATCTCAGGTTTAAGAGGAGAAGTCCAGGTGGCCGCCTGCTTGGAAAACCCACCATATCCTTGGACTTCACTCCTTTTTAATTTGTAGGACTCTCCAATTTTTTCCAATGGGACTGTGGCCTCCTGCACAATACGAGATCCTGCAGTGGCAGCAGCCTTGCCTTGCAGGTGCTCCAGCACTAGGCAGAGGCTGGCCAGGGAAGGTTCGAGGTGGAAGTCTCACCTCTGAGGAACAGGCATAGCACATCTCTGTAGCAGGTCAATATTAAGGTGAATTTTTGCATGCAATGTCAGAAAGATGTGTGTGCTGAGAGTAGATGGTGATACGACAGTGAAGTTGTTCATGAAAGCAGCTTCCCAGCAACATAGAAGATGCACAGAAGAAATAAATGTCATTTATAGGTATTTGTGTTTGCTGGAAGACAGATACTGCACTGATAAATGTTGTTCTTGTGAGACATCACGGGGGTCAGGAAATAATAAACCCACCTTATCTCACATGATATTGACGATGAGCTCATTTATGTTCAAATCATAATAAAGAGAGGGGGGAAAAAAACCAAAACAAAACCAGAAACAGAACACCTTGTCTTTGCCCGTGGAAAAATTTTCACAGTGAAGTGTTGAAAAAAGGCCTTCAAACTTACTGGGGAAGCCCTTGCTTTCCAGAGGCTTTTTGATATTTCCTGCTCTTTATTGAATGAAAGAGCTTAAAGACAGGTGTAGACTGAGTCTCTTGTTCGTAGAATCTCTTTCACTGATGTCAATAGTTAGAAAACTGCAACAAACCTTCCCCAAGTCCTTAAGTTCAGATGCTTTGGTAAAAATAAGAGATAAGTAAACTCATATGGCTTAAGTAATCTTTAAAAAAAGAAATCAGTACTTTAAACAAGCTGGATTTATTTCTGTGACACTTGACTTTCTGAGCAGACCAGTAGTCATTAAGAATGATATTTATTTCTATGATGTGACTTACAGCAGCTATCCAGTTTTTTATTACTTTAAGAGTTTGCATATTGAAATATTGAGGTGCAGCATTGTCATGGAATCAAATATGCTGAGTTGGAAGAGTCGAGTCCCACTCCTGGCCCTGCACAGGATGATCCTCAAGAGTCACACCATGAACCTGAGAGTGTTGTCCAAATGTTTCTTGAGCTCTGTTAGGCTGGTGCTGTGACCATTTCCCTAGGGAGCCTGTTCCAGTGCCAAAGCACGGTCTGGGTGAAGAATCTTTTTCTAATGTCTAACGTAAACTTCTCCTGACACAATTTCAAGCCATATTGTCACTGGTCACCACAGAAGAGAGATCAATGTCTTCCCCACCTCTTCCCCTCACAGGAAAATTGTAAGTGCAATGGGGTTTCCCCTGTCTCCTCCAGGCTGAACAGACCAAGAGACCTCAGCCACTCCTCATTTGGCTTCCCCTCCAGACCCTTCACCATCACTCTCTAATAGTTTAATGTCTTTCTTACATTGGGATGCCCAAAACTGCCCCCAGCACTCGAGGTGAGGCCGCCCCAGTGCACAGCAGGGCAGGACAATTCCCTCCCTTGCCCGGCTGGCGATGCTGTGCCTGATGCCCCCAGGATACGCTTGGCCCTCCTGGCTGCCAGGGCACTGGTAACTCATGTTCAACTTGCCATCAACCAGGACATCCAGGTCCCTTCCTGCAGCGCCACTTTCCAGCCTCTCATTCCCAGTCTGTCCATACATCCAGGGTTGTCCCATCCCATGTGCAGAATCTGGCACTTTCCCTTTTTTGACTTGATATGGTTGGTGATTGCCCAGTTTTCTAATTTGCCGAGGACTCTCTGCAGGGTGTCCCCACCTTCAAGGGAGCCAACAGCTCCTCCCAGTTTTTATTCAGTAGCATGTGTTTTTTATTCAATAGCTGAGTCTATGCCCATTATCTGAGTGGTATAAAAATTTGTGATTTAGTTGTTCCCTAATAGAAGATTTACCTGACAAATACTTTCCTAAAGTAGCATTCCATCATCAGTGCCACTCCCTCAGGTGCCATTTTATCAGTAAGTGTCACGATGAGAATTAAAATACAAGCAAACCAGTGGATGAAAAGGCCTGGAAGAAAAACAGTCTCTCAGCACAGCAGAGGGCCGCCATAGAGGCATCAGACAGTGCTTGGTATAGTTCAGCCTGCATTAAGCACTATGATGGCTATATTCAATTCTGGTTTTGACAAAATAAGCTGGACCTCTCTCACACGGAAGTTTGAGGCCAGCCTAATATTCTGCCTTTGGTATTTTTGGAATTCCTGTTTTTGTGCTATGGAGGAAAGTTCAGACAATTTTCCAGTAAGTTATTATTGCTCATCAGTTTTTATTCCTGATGAATGAGGATGCTTCAGACCATAAATCTTTGACTGGTCCAGGCTAAGTGTTGCCACTCCTGGGCTTCCAGCCAGCATAATTTTGTAGGGAGAAATTGCACAACTTGATGAGAAAGAAGTAAATAGTCCTGTGTTAGCAGCTATTTGAAATAGCAGCTGTTTAAGGCTATGCAGCAATGGGGGATATTAGCAATATTACTGGGCCAACTGTAGGTGGTTACCATATGCACATATTGCCACACGCTGTGTCCTATTTGTCTAATGTGAAACTTTTCATTTAGTGGTAAATGTGATGGTGATATTTATAGTGGTCACTGCTGAAGTATTTGAACAGATTCTGGTATGCTGTCTCTGTGCAATATGGATATAGAACGTGGATAAGGAGATGAGTGTACAGCCTTTCATATTTTGTACTCTTCAGGCACACAGCTGTGTCCCCTGTTCTTAATACCAGTGCAGAGAACTGAGTTTGTGCAGTTTGTCTGCATGGACACACACACAGGTCTGGGCATGATGTGGCTGGAGGGAAAGCTGAACTTCCATGCCCTGACCATGTGGATTCTCAAATATCCATGAGAAGAGTAACTGAAAGTGTCACAAATGTGTTTTTGCAGGTCTCACATGGACAGTAAACATCATTAGGGCTGCTGCAGGTTGTCAATTCTGCACCTTCTTTCTTATTTATGTCAAAGAAACTAAAATAATACCAGTTGTTCATTTTCCCTTTTACTCCCAGATTTACCTCCCCTGTTACCATTTTGTCCCCAGGTCACTAATGCATGCTGTGGGATATAGGGAGCTCTGATCCAGCAGCTCTAAGGATGACTAGATCTAGAAACTCCTTATTTTAGAAAACTTGGATCTGTCCTTTCCCAAGAAACTGTAATGTTTTTTCTCCTTAGTCTTGAGTAGATGTGTGATGAGATGTTAAAATGTAAACACCTCGATTTGTAGAAAGTATCTTAAGTTATTTTAAAGAGTATTTTAAAAATAATTGTTAGAATTAATTCTTCTGTCCCTCTAGGGCTTGTACATACTATTTAAGTTGTCTTCACCAGTGTAGGAACACAAAAAGAGAGCAATAACTAATGTTATATGTGTTGAAAAGAGAAAGGAAAACAAGACCAATAACAAATGTTATGTGTCGAAAAGAGAAAGGAAAACAAGACCTTATGTTTCCTCAAAAATGTGTTGCAGCCAAAAAGTTTATGATATTAAAGTTTTCCTTTCTCTTTTGCCTTGAAATTTATACATTTCCATTAGTAATTAATGCAACCTTACTAAACAATACAATGCGCTGAGCATGTATAAGACATAAGAATGTAAAACCAAGTTAAGTAAGAGATGATGATTTTTCAAGCTAATTTATTTTTTACATCAGAATTAGTAGTGGTTTGGGTCACCCTAAATTCAGCTCTCTGACATTTTAAACTTGCAGAAATAGTAATTTTATTTTTCTTTGTATGAAATCAATACTTTTAAAAATAGCCACATGTACTTGGACTTAGTCTCCTGAATTATCCTTTGCTTGGGAGAGACTACATATTTTATTAAAACAGTGGCATTTTCATAAAGCGGAACATTTGCCCTAGCATCTGCTTAAAAGAATAATGAGAAAAATATACAAATTTAATAAGGACACGAACCTTTTTTTTGGCGACATAAGGTAGCAGGAAGCCTGGCCTTTCAGATCAGAAATTATTTTTGGCCTCTGGAAACTTTGGACCATCTCCTCTTAGGGCAGTTTGCAGCTGCTGGGCTAACCCGGCTCTTCCAGGAGTGCTGCCTGCTCTTTGCCTGCTCGTCACCAGTGCATTTACCCTGGCTGCTCACCTGCCTGCATGGAAACCAGCCAAGCCCAAACGCTTTCCTGACCTGTCTGCACAGCCATCTGGAAGGGGCAGATGCCATTATTCAAAAGTACTTTGGTAGATGGCTTTAGGGGCATGAAAGGCTCCCAGCCGGAGCACAGACTGTGCCATGTGGTTGGTAAAACATCTGTCCTTGAAAAAAATGCTGCCTGTCTCAGTCAACAAGCATAGGATATGTGTGAAAAATGAGGAGGAATACAGTGCCTTGGGGTGGGATGGTGCCATGGCATTTTTTCAGCTGGTCCCACAGGGAGAGCAGCACCTTGAGCAATAGGGTTCCTCTCTCCTATCCCTCTAACCCTGCACAAAGGACAACTTCTTCACATCTCTTGGTAGTGTCTTACATTGGAAAGCAATTCACAAAGGGAGGGATAAAAATCAATAAGGAAGGCAAAAAGTCAAAGCAAATGCAGTATGTGGGAGGAGAGATTGTCAGTTCCATGTCTTTAAGTAAATGCTGGGGGGAAAAAAAGGGTCTTTCCTACATGACCCTGACTGCTATCTTGGAGCATAAGGTGGAGTGCTTAATTCTGTCTCCAGCCCTGCTCTCTGACTGCCTTTCCTGTGGTACCTGTGGATATGTCTGCTAATGGTGGCAGTGATGACAGCTGTTAACTGGACAATGTTTTGACGCTGCCAAATCCTTTCGCACAGGTCATGGTCTGCCTGGTGGTAAATGGCAGTTGAAAAGTTCAGTGTAACACATTAACAAATTCTTTTTCTTCCAGACCTCTGAAGTAGTTTAAAAGCCTTGTTTGAAAGCTCAAGCTTTTGTGCTTTACAGCCCATTTTTTGGTTTCTTGTCTCATGGTAATGAATTAACTCTAAATACGAGTTAAACCCCTGGGAAACAGTAAGCAGAGGTCATGTGGGGTGTGATCTTTGTAGGAAAGATGAGACTCCTTCCTGTGAAGCTCTCATGAAGTTGGCTTTGGAATATTTACCAACCACCCATCTCACAGGCAACAGCAGGATTTGGGCCTGTCTTGTTATAGTGAGTAATCAGCTGTAAAGGCATTGATCTCAGTGGAGTTATTAACTGATCCTGGTGCAACAAAACCGCCATTTGCCCTAAATGTTATGGAGAGATGACAACCAACAGACTGAACAGATCTGTTTCTCAGTGATCTCTCAGGCAGGGGAGGTACCCAATCTGTCCATGCTGCTTTGGGCCATCTGAGCTTCCCTTGAGAATTTAGATTTCTGTTTACGTTGTGTTCAGTTTTTATTCATATTGGCTTAGAATATGTTTCATGTCTTTTTTTTTTATCTTTTTTCCTGCTGTAATAGTAAAAATCTGTTTTTCTTCCCTAACTATGTGCAGGCTGGCATGGCTTTGACTTACGATCCAACAGCTGCTATACAGAATGGGTAAGGAATGCATGTTTTCTTATGTCTTCTTGAAAATTATTTTGAATGTCATCTTCTGTTTTCTCTTTCTGTGGTGAAACTTTATGAAAAGCAAATCCAGTCAGTCATATTTTGTCTGAAGCTTATAATGCTATCTTGTCAAGTTCTTTTAGTTTTCCTTTTCTTTTTATGCCTTCTTGTTTGCAATATCCGTTTGAATGGAAAGTTGTTTTTCCTGATAGTTTCCATCTCTATTTGGCAAATGTTAGTAGTTGTCTTTTTAATCTGTCTCTGTCATGAAGTGGAAACCAGTAAAATTTCCCTTTACTGACTTTGCTTTTGTTAAAATAATCACTGAAGATTCCATCCTATTTTGGATAATAGAACTATTACTTTACTGGGGTTCTTTCTGCAAGCTGGCTGGCTTCCATGGCATTGTCTGAATAAAAATGCCAGATAGGGAGAAAGCCTTAAATTAGTGTGTAAGCAGATGGGATTTAGGGGTAAAATTCTGAGCAACACTCTTCTTTATTTCTCAGCTACCATTTGCCGACACAAGGAATTGCCATTTTTTTCTCAAATTGAGCAGTGAAATTACATCATCATTTTAAACTGCATTTCCAATTATTTCAAAAGCTAGAAAAAATACCCTTGAAATTTAGCTCTCTTTTCAGCTAGGTTAACAACAATTTGAAGAGAGGCAGGAAGTTCAGCCCTGAACTCTTTGACAGTCACTGTTTGACCGGAGAGATGTATGATAAGATTATCAAATTCCATGCATACTCCCACCTGTGTTTTCCAGCTGAAGGGGAGAATATGTTAATATAGATAGGAATGGATTTATTTGTTAAATATTTGTTAGGGCACTGCTAGTTGAAGCATCTAGGAAAAAAACCTTAACATTCCCAGTAGTTTTTTAAAAAAGAAAAATAGTATCAATCTATTTTGCCTAATTTCCCTTTACAAGCAGTAATTTTGTATGATTTGTGATACTTCTGTGTTGTGAAGGAAGAGGCCAAACTCAGAAGAATAGAGAGTTTGTTTGTAGTTGTGATTTCAGAATCCTCTGCTTCTGTTTCTCTGTTCTGACCTTGAAATGAGTCATTCTTCTCTATTGTCATACTTTTCAGCTGGTAAAACATTATAATCTATAAATAAAAACATCACTATTTCATAATCCACCAGTGTTTCATGTGGACAGCTAACCTTTTTTTTACATAAATTCCTGTATGTCAGTTGTGTGAATGTTTTGAAAACTGTAGTTTGAGTCATCCTTTGAGACTAATATAACTTTAATTCAAGAATAATTTTTTTGAAGTTATGAATCTTATCTCAGAATCAGGCAGTATTTATATCAAAGAATGCCCACGGTTTTCAGACTGCTCAGGTGGTTTTGTCCCTCAGTTGTTTGAACATGGGGAAAAGAAATTGTACCCAATGGAGAATTTCAGCTCTGCAGTTTTTTAAATATTCTTTTATTTTTACAGCAAGAAAGAAATTAAATTACAGCAAAAGATATCTCTCTAAGAGTGACAATTAATTGCTGCTTTGACATATGTCTTCTTTCTAGAGTGTCAAAATATTGTCAGTTTTATCAGTACTAAGCCATCATTCAAAATGCTGTTGTGGTGAAATCTTGATTGTGTGCAGTGTCATGAGGACCACCAGGACCCTTTTGGTTCCACAGAATTTTTTTTAATCTCCCCAGACATTCACACAGTAGTCTCTACATATCCTGTAGTTTTAAGTTTTTACTGTTTTTCATAAGGCTCTTTGCTTGCAAGCGCAGTAAAAATCTACCTCATGAGTTTTATTTTAGTAAAATCTAGGAGCAACTTGATGCTTTGCTTGTGAAATGCATAAATGTGATCTGTTGCTCGCTGACAGAAGACACAGGCCATGGTGAAAGAGATTTAAAGGCTCTCAAGCTCTGTGAAGTAAAACAAGTTAACTCAGGAACGGAGCATCTTCCTCATGGAGAGGGAAGTGAGCACAAAGCTGTTGCTGTGCCCACACCCACACTGCGCTTGAAAGGGTACAGATTATTTTGGCCATAATATGGGCCAAGCCACTAAGATTTGCATGGAGCAATGTCACACAAAGTTCTATAAAAGAAAGGCCTTTTCCTTGTAGCATTACAGTTCAGTCAGCTGGGTCACCAGTGTGGAGCTTAGTGAACTGAGGCTGGGGATGGGATATGTAAAGGTACCAAGTCAAGGTGATGACTCAGAAGAGTTATAAATTACCAACAAAATTTAAAAAGAAAGATTAACTGCCCATGTTGACATTTACTAGAGTTCTTTATAGGGTTGATAGGTGCATTTTGATGCGTCTCAGTTGCTAAGTCCACACAGGATTATGTGGAGGATGGTAGCCTGCTAGAGAAACATGTCTCTGCAGGTGTTGCGGGTGGTATTTAAAATATGCAGTTCCTTGAGAGGCATGGATTATATTAGGTTTTGAGTTGAGCCATAACCAAACCTCAGGGAAGAATCTGGATTCTGGATCCAAATGAAAAGGCAGGTTCTTATTGTTCCTCGTGTCGTACTATCACTTTTATTACCATATAACTGCATATTTGCCTTGAAAATCTATAGCAGGAATAAAACAAAAGAGAGTGAGAGAGAGGCTTTCAGTAAAAATGACTATGTTTTTTTCCCCACTAAGGAATAGATGATTTTCTTCTGAGTCTATTACATTGTAAAGCTTGATTCTCCATTTCATTATATTGTTTTTATGCCAATGTAGTTCTGTTTAAGCATCCAGTGGAGTTACATCAGCATAAAACTGGTATAATGGAGTGGAGAATCCAGCCTGTAGTGTACCACAGCATTGCAGTGTGAGGTACTGAAAATAGGGTAGGCACACACTTCAGTAGGTAAACTCTTTTGACTTGGCAACCTCTCTATGCCTTTTTTTTGTTTTATAATCAGCCTTTTCTGAATCGTGTTTACAAAGGTACGCAGGTTTTATTTTGGGAACTAGTGTGCCTGTTGTAATATGCTATTGATTTTTCAATTTGTGGCATTAACATTGTTTTATGCTTTTATGCACTCGTAGAAAGAACAGGATAGAGCTCTTGTACTTGCACTGTAAGGGAGCTCATTTAAAATGTTCCTGAGGCTGGAGTCCTCCTGGCCATTTGAATAAGATTGCAATGTACTGTATCAGTTTAGTGTCTGATATCTGGGGGACTGTTTTGTGCTTTTGCTGGCCAATGGGCTCAGTATTCAGATAGGTCTTTTCCAGCTCAAGCATCTGACTGTGTGCCTTGTTGCAACAGAAAATTGCTGCCTTGATAATGCTTGGTAATACTCTTACATTATGTGAGCCCCAGGATGCTATTTATGAATCTAACTTTTTCAGTACTGCCCGCAGGCACGAGGCATGAGCAAATGGTGTTTATTGCAGTGCAAATAGGATCTTGCTCTTGTGCTGATTCTGTCTGGAAGCTTGCACGTTCCCCAATAGAATGGGAACCATATGGATTTTTTCCCCCACTTTTTGGCAGGGAAATAGCCACCAGACACTGCAGATAATGCAGTCCCCAAATGCAAAGGGAGGGTTGGTGTAGCAGGGGAGTATGTGCTTTGTCTGTTAAACAACAGAAACTGTTGTTAAGGCACTGCCTCTGTGTGCCTGATGATGTACTGGTAATATATGCTTCTTTTTAATATCGCTTAAAAACGTGTTCTTTTTAGCCCTTTATAAACCCCTCTTCAGGAACTTCCAGGAGCATCTTTTTGCCTACTAGTGGTGAGTTTCCCCTGTGCTTATGGAATCTAGGCATGCTGAAAAAGTCTATTTTTAATACAAGGGTGACATCCATTTTTCCTTGCCCTTGCCACCTGCACACTTGTGCCTCTAGCATTGCAATTGCAGCTGAGGAGCAGGGACATTGTCTTACAGCTGCAAAAAACTGCACGGACCAATGTAAGGATGCAAACTGCGTCTGCAGAAAATGCAGCTGAGCCTTTTGGAGAGCTCTCCATAGAGCTCACAGGTCAACTACCACAAAGGCTACGGCTCTCAAAATGCCTAGTGCACAGTACTAGATGCACTATGCATTTTAATGCCGGGAAACTTGGAGGCATAATTTAATATAGCCAAAATGAGTCAAAGCCAATATGATTCATATCTCTTTCCATTCCTCTTTCTCATGTAGATATTCTGATGACTGAGAGTCCTGTATTCCCTTGAATGAACTTACAACATGCATCTTCCACCTCATTTCACCTCTCCCTAAGCTTAAAGGAAAAAAAAAGAAGACAAAGCCTAAGACTGAATATAGCAAGGTCCTCAGCTGCAGGTCTTGTCAGTGCGCTGTAGGGTTTGCACCAGAACAGGCCACTCTTGCATTTTTGTTCCCCCCATCTTTTATTATATCCCCAGCATGTCACTCATGCCAGTTACTTATTAGGATATTAGCCTATTTGAATGTGAAGGGAATTGAGGGAAATGCCTCCGTGTCCCATGGGTGAGGACATGTTGAGCCCTCTTGGTCAATGAGCCCTGCCCTGGGAGCAAATGACTCCAGCAGTGTGGTAGGTTGAGAATCCCATACCTGAGGGTAGCTCTGCTTGAGTCCATTCACAGCAAGGACATCTCTATCGTCACCATAGCGCTGTAATTCGCATGTGGCAGAGACATCCCCATCCTTTATTATTAGAACCTTTTGGCCACAAGTGGCACTGAGGAAAGAAGACAAGCCTTTGTCTCTTGATGTAAGAGATTCCTGGCTACAAAATGTTTTCTCCACAGCCTGTCACAGTGACTCAGATTGTTACACTTGATTTATTACTATTCTTCTTCTTCTTATTATTATTATTAAAATATAGGGACTATATTTTCTTGCATTGTCATTTGTAGCATCAGAGTTTCTTCCTTTCTCTTCCTTGATGCCCGTGTACACAAATTTTCCCAGTAAAGCTGAGAGTCCTGGTAGTATGTTTTATTTGATACTTATTTGAGAGCATTCCAAATGGCGACAGATAAATGGTATTGGCAGGGGTGTTGGAAGGGCTTTATTTTCCACATTACTGTAGCATATATTCTACAGGCTTATGTACTATTCAGATAGCTGCATCTCTAAGATGAAACCGAAATGGCAAGCTGTCTGTCAAGTTCTTGGCTTAGCACACATTTTCTGAAAATTTGTTGGTATTTGCTGGGATTTATTGGAGAGTTTATTCCAAAGAGTCAGCACTACTTCCAAATGGAAAGTTGTTTCTTCCCTGTACTTGTCTTTGTCCAAGTGGTTCATATGTGGTTATGACTATGAGCCCAGCATCAGTGCCAGGTTTGTGAACAGAATGAGAACAGAACGAACAAAAATGTGTGGTTTTTCTCAAAAGAGTTCTGTTTTTATATTATCTTTTACTTTAAGAAGTCTATATGTGTTTCTATTTGTTGCACATTTTACCCATAGACTAAATTCTGTCTGTCTGCCATTGACTATTTTCATTTGCTGCACACAACATTTCTTATTTGATCCACTTAGCAATAGCATAGCCCAAGTGATTTCTGTTTCACACTGATCTGGGAGAAGACCCCTGTAAAAGGGGTTAGATGATATGCATTGTGTTAGTGACATAGATGAACCTGGCTAGTGGTGTAAAAATCCTTTCTCCCACAATGTTGTGTGAACTTAATATTTGGTATAAGCATGGGGATACAAATGCCTCTAAGTTCTTATAAAAGGATATATATAAAATCGGGCAAAGGCACAATTCTAAAATAGTCTCTGTGTGAGCATTGTGAGGGCAGATAAGTGTCCTAAAATAGCGTTATATTTCTATTAAACAAAAAATTACTCAGATGCCACCTGCTGCTTTTGGCATTTTAAAATCTGATTTGGAATAGAAAGAACAAATGATTGCTTCTCTGTCTCCCTCTCCCCTCCTAACTTTGAATATTTCTGCCCAACGTTCAAAGAGAGCAGCCTGTTTTTCCAAGGCTATTGGTTGAAGTCAGTGGTTATTTGAGCCTGCATCCAGAATGAATGCATCCAGTCTGAACTAGACTGATTAGTACTAAATCTGTGATGCCAGGGCGATCAGGAAATAGAGCACTTGTTTAAACACCAGTAATGATTTTTTTTTTTTTTTCTTGCATGGCTCTCATGGAAAGCTACTGTTGATTGCCTCAGAGTAGGGAGGAAAAAATATAAAAAGAGAGGGAATGCAATCTACTTCACTGTGCAAAATTTTCTCTTAGTTATTGGTGCATCCTATATGAGAATGATCTACATGAGGTTTAAATCGGACAAAAGAACACTGCACATGAGTGTTTCTCTCTGAGTCCAAAATATTGGCATTTGGACAACTGTAAGACCACAAACATATTTTTTAAGCAATTTTATTGTTCTGGCTTACAGTTAAAACTGGAAAAGGGCAAATGCAAAAATCTTTACAAGCACATGGATATTAAGTACTAACACAATCCAGCAGTAGTGATATTTTCCAAGTGATAATTTTATCAATAATCATTAACCCACAGGGAAGGAGAAAGAATATAACATTTTATTGCCATCAAGCAAGAGATAGTGCAGCTTCTGTTCATGGCATGCAACAGTGGAAATAAAACCAACTGAATCTGAGATTTTCAGTGCTGCCTGGGGCATTTAGCCTCATAATTCCTGATACATTTCACCAGAAAAAGGGGGTTTTGTTCTCTGTCTAGATGAATACAAAGATTTCAGCCAGAGCTTTTGTAGCCACCTCTTAATAAAACAATTCAGGCATGTATATAGAATGTGTTATTCTCAGCATTGAAGCACTAGGATATGAAAAGAAAACAGTACCCTGTGTAAAAATGAAATCAGTAATGTTGTCTTCGATATCACGTAAGAAATTTTCTTTCACTAGCTAGCACTCTGGAAAATCAGCTGTCTTTGCATTTCAGATGATTGCTTCTTGTATTTTGAAGTTCTGTATTTGTGCGAGTTGAAGTGCAAAAAAATATGCTTTGTGTAAATATTCCTCCTCCTTTCCGTTTTCAGGATCTGCTCAATGGAGCCATCACATCTTTTTTATTGTGGTTTTGGAAATAGATGGACATAATTACCTGTGGAGACTCTTTTTGTCTTTGCCCAGG